>JAJHPE010000003.1:253839-721865 GCA_024447655.1 Carex scoparia | reverse complement strand
TGTATTTAATTAATAAAGAGAAATTTAGATATATACCCATCACAACTTCTTCAATTAGATAGTTCCTCATCAAAACTTCAAAATTAGATATTTCCCCATCTAAAAATAACTATATTATAAATATGTCCATTAGTCAATTAAATCAATTAAAAACACTGATTAATAATAATAATAAAATAAAAGAACAATTATGCCCTTACATTTGAAAAAAAAAAAAAGAATGGAGAAGACTACGCCTCCGCCCTTTTAAACGGTATTTGTGAAGTTTTGAATAAATCATGGAAAATCAAAGCTGCTACACAAAACACATGAAAAAAAAAAAAAAAAATAGCTTCCATCAACCTCTGGCTGGCGAATCGCAACTTCTCTGCCCTCTTTGCATAGCATCAGGAACAACCCACATATCATATCAGAACTGAAATTGTTCAAGGTTGAGACTTGAGACAAATGTCAAGAAAGTACCAAATTGAACAAAAATACACTAAGATCCCTAGAAACTTAACGTGAACAAGTGTCTATGTTATTATTCTGGTAAGTGGTACTATGCGTCCTTCAAAAGTCATCTGTGCAGATCTTGAGCTTGAGCTTTATTACATCTTCTAGCATACTGCTTTGGCTAACATAGACAACCCTTAAACTCTGATATGAAGCTTTCTTTTCCACTTTCAACTGATTTTTCTTATAGTGTCATGCTTATATTAAGCTTTTACTATAATCATGCTTCGAAAAAGAAAATATGACAGGGTAGTAGTCTGATGTTGTACGTTCTGTTTATGGTGATCTAGGCGAGCACCCTTTTCATGTATTTAGTTGTTACTACCGTTTTGTACCAAATTGATCATCCAATTGGTCTCGTGTGAGTGTCACAATTCTCCTTGTATAAGTAATTTAAACTACTGTGTTCTTTACTGTTCAGTTTGACTAAGATAACCCGAGAAACACTAAGGTGTTCTCTTAATTCCTGCAACCGTAGGACAAATTAGTAGCACCAATGTGCTCTCCTGATCTTCCTCGTTCAATGGTTGCAAGGAATCGATCAAAGGAGCTTAATTTCCCCGTTTCCATTTTCGCTGTTGTTCTCCTTTCCTTCTTATTCACGAATCTCCTTTTTTTTTTTTTTTTTCTTTGGCACATGGAGGAGGAAGGAGACTCTTTATTCAGGAGTCTGGTGTTCCATGCGCCTGGAAGAAAATTCAAGAAGGTGCATGAACTCCGAATTTAGAAAGAGTAATAGCAGTGATTTAATTGAGACGTAAAAAGGGGTTCCCATCTGTCATAGTTGATGAGAGACATAGTAGTGATTTAATTAGAAGGGGTATAATTGTCTTTTTATTTTATTATTATTATTAATCAGTGTTTTTAATTAATTTAATTGACTAATGGGTATATTTATAATATAGTTATGTTCAGATGGGGAAATAACTAATTTTAAAGTTTTGATGGGGAAATATCTAATTGAACAAGTTATGATGGGTATATATCTAAATTTCTCATTAATAAAAATGTAGAAATCCATGATATCATGTCACCTAAAAAGAATGCAGATTAAATGATTTTAAAATTTGATTGGTTAGGATTTAGAACTTATAAAAGGATTTGTAGTGATACTACATTAACAAGCAACTTTAGCTCCCCAAAATTAACAAGAATGCCAAAAACAATTTTGCAATACATATTATTAATTAACTAATCAAAATTAACCTTCAAATTTTACTGAGGAAAATAATTATTTCTGCCAATAGTCCATAATTTCTACACAATATATTTAGCATTATTATATATAATTGTCTAACTGAAACTACATTAATTATGAAAAGAAAATTTATGTCGACTATTATTGGGAGATATGAAACAAAATGGGAGGATATGTCGGCATACTTGTCACAGGATTATGAATAAAATGATATGTGCTCATTATTAATGTTTGATAAACATGTAACCACAGTGCAATATTTTTTTCAACTTAATAATGTATATATTTTTGGCATTTATTTCTTGCTTTAATGTGCCATTATTCAAATAAGGGCAGATCCAAGTTTTTTGTCAAAAGCAAGAAAATGGGGAATAGGGTTTAAATAGCGAATTGGGTACTAGATCAAAAATAATGCTTTGACTTACAATTTTCAATACTCTGACCTCTAATTTTCAATACTTTAACTTCAAATTCTTATTATCAATTAAGATTCAAATAATTTATTTTAATTTTAACTCTAAATTTAGCCAAAATTACAAATCATAATTCTAGAGGGAAGCAAATAATTTTCAAGGAGAAACAAAGTTGGTCTGAACTTATAAATTTCCATAAAAATTCAAAATCCAGGGGGCCAACTTATAAAAGGATTAGTATTGATACCGATAGTATTGATACTATTTTAAAAAAATGTTATTTACGTGTAGATACATTTGATATATCATTTTGTATGAATTTTTTTTGTTCTTTATAATATAACATTTCGGTTACAATGTATGAACACAATAGCAGTGACTATATATGGATGCACCCTAGGGCCTAAGTCCTGTGGCCAGCTCTCAGGTAAAGTCTATGTTAATTTGTGGACCGGCCCACAGAAAACCACATATTAATTGTGCTGTGCTCATCATTAAAATAACTCCCAATGTGGACTTACCTATCTATCTATCTATCATGTTATATTTTATAAATTCCTTTCCCTCGTCACTCGTCAGGCAGAAAGCTTGGTTGCAACATCAATCCCTTATATAGAGTAGATATTATTTATGTTCGTTGAAGCAAAATATTAGATGCTACCTCTCCTCTGCTGTTCTATCTGTATAGAGAAGGGTGATGATATTAGTACTACTATTTTTTATACCAACACAACATTTGTAGATACTTTTGGATTCACATCTGCTGCGATCCTAAAAGGATAAACAATAAATCTAAAATTTTTGCTTTTCCAAATCCAGCTGTCGAATAATTTCTATGCACGTATCTCAAAACAACTGATTTTTCTTTGCACGAATGTCGAAACAATTCAACAGTTGGATTTGAAAAGGCAGAGATTGTAGGGTACTTTTCATTGGTAAAGAATCGCAGCAGATTCGGATCCGATATTTTCTACCTACAAAAAAAAATAGTAAAAAAATTCCAAAAAATATAAAATTTGGCCTCCAAATATATTTCTATATGATAATAATGTTGAGCAGTTCATATCGACTATTTAGACTTTCAAGACAGAAAGATTAATTAAATGTACAAAACGATCCGCACAATGCAAATTAAGTACCATAGCCTCACTCATGTTGACAACTTTACCTTTCAATATTTTTTTAATTTAAAGCTAGATATCTCTCCTTATTAGTATCATCGATCATTATTTCTTTATATGTCATTTTTGTTTTAGAATATCAAAGGTTGCTAAGTTACCATATGGATTATCAACCATAAAAAAAAATGCAATGTTCCATCATATAGTTGGTAATCCATCCAAATTGCATTTGAACCAATTTTTTCTCGACCCCACTAAGAATTATGTATTCTTATTTATTTTCTAAGCATCTTAAAAGTTGATTTTGGTAATAAGAAAAAAGATTAAATTATAACATAAAATTACAAAATGATCCGAATAAAAGTTGCTAGTGGTCACAATATGACCTAAAAAAAATTGCGAACGACAACAAATAACTCGTATAATTTTTGGACTTCGAATAAAGATGTAGATTGTTTTCATTGTATTCAATGAACACTTTATTCTGTGAATTTTCACTTGTGATGGTTAGATTATTGAATTTACATCTGCTCAATTAATAAATAATTATAAAACATAAATACATTTTGTTTCTTTTATTTAAGACGAGGGATCACTTGACAATGATTAAATTATAAGCGTAATCTATTTTATCCCATATAAAATTTCTTGTATATTTCACCATACATTAAGTGACTTGAACAAATAATACATATATTATTTGTAATATAACTGAAAGAAAATTTAACATAAATAATTTATAAAATTTGCATTGTTCTTCGTTTTAAAAGTAAAGAAATGTATATTTTTGAGAGAAAATAAAGAAATGTATCTTGCTGTCCAAATTATTCTAGATGCTACCTGCAGAATGTATTTCAAAAAATTCAGCATGCAACCTGTGCATTTTTTTTTTCCATACGATCTCCTGCGTGATTTTTTTTTTTCTTATCTTTTGAAAAAAAAAAAATAAAGATTCAGAGAATATAAGATTTAACAATTATGAAAATGAAGTAAAAGTTGACCATTCCTAGAGAGAAATGTTGTGTTAATAGAAAAGAAATATTAGTGTTAATATCAGTCCCCTATATATACAGAACTGCACTTATATATTTGGCAATCAAATGATATATATATATATATATATATATATATATATATATATATATCATTTATTTCAGTGGAAACTACGCTATAAAAGAAGCAACAAAATAAACGCCACAGAAGATTAAGGCCGAGAATCTATAAGATAATATGTACTTTTCATGCTCTAAAAAGTGGCATCGAATATCCTGGTAATATTCGCTTCACTATACAGAAAATACCTACCTTCGTACCGTGTTTATTATTTTATATTATTTTGTACCAGTCCTCCAATGATCTGATGAGCACTCAAGTCTAAATGTAGTATGAGGACCATGTGGATAGGGATAGCCATATAATCATGTAACTGTAACTATTTTTATTTTATTGAGGCTACTTGCTTGCTAAATAACTATTTCAATTTCAATTATAGAGAGATAGAGCCTATAGATATTAAATACCTCACAAGAGAGTAGAGACTGTGAGTGTGAGGAGATCAGAGTGAGAAAGAAAAGAGGTCCTGTACCAAAGCTATCTTAGCTTCCTTCTCAATTCTCATTTCTCATTTCTCGTGCGCTGCTGCTAACTGAGGTTCGTTACAATTATATATGCTTTTGTCGGTTTTACGGAGATTTCAATTTCATTCTTCATAAACATTTTTACATTTCAATGGAAATTCAATACAGAAACAATTACAAAGCCAGAGACTTCTAAATACATCTCATTTTATGGTATGAGGGCCTGTTCTTTAGGAGCAGTACCTATGGGAATTTTTGGAAAAATTGAAATCTTAGGAAATTCGTTATGAGACTTGTTTGGGGATCAACTATAAATTTCTATATGGGTTTTTTTCCTACTTTTTTCCTTCTATTTCATGGGAAAAAACCATTAACTTAGACCTCTGTTTTTTTTTCTTTTCCAAATGATGAAGCTGCCAAAATATTAATTAAACAAAGTTAACATATACGTTAACTTTTATCATACTTTTAATTAAAGAAAGCATAATTAATTAAATAATAATAATAATTAAACTTACATAATACAACTTAATTTAATAATGCAAAAAATTGATAAACAAGCATAATTAAACTTGCAATACTTAATTTGAGTTAAATAATTTTAATTTTGAGTTGAGTTCTTTAGTGATATGTACAAATATTAATCTGAAATTGATTATTAAATTTATCACTTTGCAGTGTGCTGTTAGTTCACTTTGATATTTCTTTGCAACACATAGTCAATACACTCATTTAAATTTTATGAGAATCTGATATATACAATTATATTGATCATAATAGTGATTAGTATCAGTGGACTTAATATAGTTTGATTTTAGTATTACATCTTCTATAAAAATAAATTCTCATTATCAATAGACTTAATATACTTATGAGAATCTGATATATACAATTTTAATTTTCCATGCATTTGCCGAACACATATATTCTAAAATTTCTCATTAGTTAAATAACTTTAGTTTTGACAAATTGAAATTCTCATTCTCTTATTAAAAATTTTCATTCCCACAAAATTTCCATGGTGCCGAATAGGCCTAAGAGTCTTAAATAGCCAAATGCCATGCAAAGACTGATGATCACTTAACCTGCAGTACTGACCCAGCTAATCTGTCACTTGTAGGAGCATGAACCTGATTATTTGCAACTTGAAACAACCGTAATACAGTTAGTCTGTAACCTGAAGCAATCTAGACTCCATTAATTGGTACAGTTCAATTGATCAAAATCAGAATAAATTGCCACTCAGATCAACCCAGACCCAAGTTTGATAGGTATGTAGGGACTGCACCTATGACCTGATTCGAGACCCAAGTTCGAGTATTAGTTTGTATGTCACATGCATATGATAGATATATTGGAGGGATGTATCTACAAAAGCTAATTAATGAATCATAGCAAGTTATATTGGACTCTTGTTATTGCCTTTTCATAGTTTCTGGCGCTGGCGCTACTATAATATTCATAGAATTGAGTATTTTTTATATGTATTTGTTTTGATATTTGCATGTTATAAAGATGCCGTATTACTATGCAAGTAATTAGCTCTCATTACCAATTGTTTTTTTTCTGACAGTCACTTTTCTATGCTAGATTTGTAAATTCTCATTTAGTGACCAAAATGGTTAATTTTGGGAAGAAGTTGAAAGCAGAACAGGTGGAAGAATGGAAAGTGTATGCACTTCTTGCTCCTCCCCCCCTCCCCCTCTTTTCCCTTCGTTAAATGAATTAGCATGGCTTCGGTACATTTTTTTTTTTTAACTTTTCCATCATTTCAACTGTAGATACTACATTAACTACAAGTTAATGAAGAAGAGGGTGAAACAGTATGTTCAGCAAAATCGCATAAATGGAAAAGATCGTCAGCAAGTTTTAAACGAATTCTCAAAAATGCTTGACGATGAGGTTTTAACTAATTCTTACAACCACTTTTTCTCATAAATGGAACCCAACTAAATCAAATAACCACTTAATTTCTTCCCAAATTTTATACAGATAGAAAAGGTGGTACTATTTATTCTGGAGGAACAAGGTCGGCTCGCAAGCAAAATCGAAGAACTGGAGTTACAACGTGATGCCATTTTAGAAACATTTGATGTATCAGAAGTAAGCAAGCTGAAGGAGTCTTACAGGGAAGTCGGCCGTGACCTTCTTAAGCTTCTTCGATTTGTTGATATGAATGCCATAGGCATTAGAAAAATTCTGAAGAAATTTGACAAACGGTTTCGTTATAAGTTCACCGATTATTATGTGGGCACTAGGTCAAACCATCCCTACTCTCAGCTTCAACAGGTCTTCAAGCAAGTGGTATATATGTTTAATCTATTGAGTTTGCTGTTTACATAATTCACTCACATCTTTTGTTTGGGTTTTAATAAAACTACTTTATTTTCTTTATATACGCAAAGGGCATTGGCGCGGTTGTTGGGGCCTTATCACGCAACCTTGCTTTTCTTCAAGATCATGAAGGCAGCTATTTGTCTATCTATGATCGTCCAACTGCTCTTGTGAAGGTTTTGATTCTCTCTTAATTTCATCCAAATGCTATTAATTTATCTATAATCTCAAGTCTTACAATATATGTGTGTGTATATATTACATGCAGGATCCAGTGATAGAACAAATAAATGCATCAGTGAGCAAGCTAAATCACTCGACAAACATTTTAGAATTCTTGGGGCAACACGCGATGATAGTCCCGGAAGACGCAATCATAGTGTGCCCAAGCCCATCTCAAGAGCAATTAGTGGATGATGATGAAACGTATCACTTGGTGTCTCTTCTGCTTAACTTGACGAACACATTCCTATACATGGTCAACACATACATCATCGTGCCAACTGCGGATGACTACTCAGTGAGCCTTGGTGCTGCTGCCACAGTTTGTGGTGTCATCATTGGGTCAATGGCAGTGGCTCAAATTTTCTCATCAGTCTACTTTAGTGCATGGTCTAACAAGTCCTACTTCAGACCCCTTGTTTTCAGCAGCATTATGCTTTTTATGGGCAACTTATTTTATGCTTTAGCTTATGACCTAAATTCTTTGTTGCTACTTCTCTTTGGTCGCCTCCTCTGTGGGTAAGCAACTGAACTAAGCATGCATACTAGCTAATTGATTTAATTATTCATATGAAGTCGATCACAAGTACTTACTAGCTATTGAATAATTAATTCATGCATACTAGCTAATTGCATGCAGGTTGGGTTCAGCTAGAGCTGTGAATCGTCGTTACATCAGCGATTGCGTGCCTCTCAAAATTAGGCTTCAGGCATCTGCAGGCTTTGTCAGTGCTAGTGCTCTGGGAATGGCATGTGGACCAGCTCTGGCAGGCTTACTCCAGTTCAAGTTCAACATCTATTCTCTGACTTTAAACCAAAGCACTCTGCCCGGTTGGATCATGGCAGTTGCATGGCTGCTCTACTTGATCTGGTTATGGATTTCTTTCAGAGAACCTGCTCGTGATAATCAAGGAGATCATATTCATGACAACGCATCACAAGATAACAGTATAAGTATGATCCTTTCTCTCTGTTGTTCTGCATGCATGCATTCGATTTTTGTATGAAATTGACACTTAATTTCTTCAACTCAAAATAGGCCATGAGGGACTTAATACTGATATTGAAAACGGTCTCAACCAGCCATTGCTAATGGATGAAAAAGAGAGAGATGATGAAGAAGAGGCGTCATCTAATGACTCACGGAAGCCTGTAAGCTCTATTTGTGAGGCTTACCGATTGCTCACACCTTCTGTAAAGGTTCGCTCAAATCATTCTCTATTTTTTTTTTTCATTTTAGAACAATTTCTTAAAAAAAATTAACTTCTCTTTTCATCTAATTTTCATGTTATTTTGTTGACCTTATTACCAATTTTAACTTGTACTGTTTCATTATTCTGTGTCAAATATAGGCACAACTACTGATTTATTTCATGTTGAAATATGCAATGGAGATCCTCCTATCTGAGTCGAGTGTGGTCACCTATTATTATTTTAAGTGGTCAACAAGCACAGTAGCCCTCTTTCTAGCTATACTTGGGCTCACTGTTTTACCAGTCAATGCTATAGTAGGATGTTGCATTACTCGACTTTTTGAAGACAGGTAAATTAAATCTTTGTGCCATTAATTAAATTTCTTAGTTTCTTCAAAGGACTAGGTAAATTTCTAACTGGATCATCATTAATTGTTGTAGGCAAATATTACTGGGATCAGAAATATTGGTCCTGATTGGTATACTCCTAAGCTTTAAGTTCACGAGTCATTACTCAGTGCCGCAGTATATCACCTCGGCTTTAATTACTTTTGTAGCAGCTGAAGTTCTAGAAGGTACTTTAGCTTTATATTCAGTCATTTCTCTATTTGATTTCTAAAATAGCATTAATTCACATTGGTTGATTGCAATATATAGCTATTTTAACTGTCACTAATTTGTTAACTACTTAATTATAGGGGTCAACCTCTCCCTGCTATCACAGGTAATGTCATCCCGTCTAGCTCAGGGAACATTCAATGGAGGGTTGCTGTCTACTGAGGCCGGTACAATTGCTCGAGTAGTAGCTGATGCCACTATTACATTAGCCGGTTATTTAGGCCAAAGCTTGCTTCTGAATGTCACGCTTCTGCCTTCTTTATTTATTTGCATCGCCTCCATTATTGTAACCTTGTGCACTTTTAATACTTTATATTGATAATCTATTTAGTGTTATGCTGTCAACTTGGTATCTACTGCGTAGCCTGAGTTTCCATGTAAAATATTATAAAACTAGCTCCTTTGGGAGCTTGCCTCAATATGTAGATAATCAACAACTAGTTGTGTAACTAGCTGATAAAATTAGCTAAATGCATGTAAATAATTTGGACTTTCAGTTTCCCATCACAAGTTGATATAAACTCCGAGAAATAAAGATATACGAAGGTATTTTGTATTATTTCATTCTTGTTAAATCTGGATACATATACATCAGCTATTTACAGAGAATGATTACCTTCTAATTAACTATCCACTATTAATTGATCCATGACAATTATTTTTATTTTACGAGCTAATCCTCTGTACTAATTCACCAATCTTAATTAATTCTTCTAATTAGTACACATTAAATTATGCATTTATATTTGCATTGGAAATGTAAAGCTGATGGAGATAAATTAAGGAGTATAAATACTTCAGCTCACCGAATTATCATAAATATCAACATCAATTAAATATTCTATAAACGTTAAATTTTGTTAATTTCATTTGTACTAACTAGAGGAATTAAATTAATTCAGATTCGTGAATTAGTATATAGCTTTAGTTACTCTAATAATTATTAATAGAGAAAAGTTCACGGTCCTCAGACTCTATTTTTTAAAGTCTGAGACTTTGAAAAAAAAAAACAAAGTCGACTCTCTCCCACTCCGATTCGAACTAGTCTCAAAAAGAAAAGTCAGCTCTCTCTCTCTCCTCACCACTCCAATCCCAATCTCAGTCGTCGGTCTTCTCTTCCCCTTTTTTTTCAGATCCTATCACACCTGTCTCTCTAACCGTCACACCACCTACCTCTACCTCCAACTTCTTTTACTCAGAAATTTGCAAGATAAAATAAAAGTTGCTTGTGAAGAGAGAGAAGGAGACGAAGATAAAGAAGAAAAAACACTATTAAAATATGTATATATATACACTATTAATACTTCCAGTTTCCATGACAGGTGGGGACAAGAAATAAATTATTGCTATGGGGCTCGACTTGTCATCCACATAATAATGAAACAACTAACAGAAAACTTTATTACTTTATTGGGATTATTATATGAATATATATATTTTTTGAACGAAGGGATTGTAACAGAATTTGAAAGAAATGGCGGTCTAAAGGGAACAAGTTTTCACAAAAATATGCACAAAAGAAATACTTTTATATTCAAATCGTGTATTGAATGAGCAAATAGTCTAATCTGGTAAAATAAAACAACAATTACTATTTTATTTTCCCTTTATCGGTGAAATAATATGTGGTTCCTAATTATTATAAATCAAGTCATTGATGAAAGAAAATTCTTTTTTTGTAGGGACCAACTTGTAAAGAAAATTCTCTTTTTCACTAATGTGATTACAATGATTGAAATTGTTAACATAAAATCGATATACTTCACAAGTAATATGTTTACGTATAAATTTATTAATTTATAAATTGTATAATCCTCACAGTTGACATAGTTGAGCGGATCAAATTTATTCATATCCCGGTTGCTTGTTCTATTAAAGTCCTAATGCTAATTGAGAACCATGGGCTGGCCCTTTATATCTAGATAACAACTTTCAAGCTGGCCTTGTGGGTCCTTGGAGTTTTCCAATTTTTTATTATTTCATCTAAATTGTACTATTTGTGCAGTGAAATCCTTAGTTGGCAAGTTATTTCATCATTTCGATCTAATTTTCAGAAAGAAAAAGTTTCTTACATTTTAACAATTTTACAAAACTCTTTTAAGCTTCCAATATCAAGACCTTTGCTCAATTTTCTCAATTTCATTATCTGTTTCAACTCAATATTTTACGAAAGATCCCATTAAGTACATGCATGATTACTCCATCAAAGACATAATCCCAAGATAAAATTTCATGAAAATTAAAAGTTACATAAAAAAGAATGAAAGAACACCGCACATACAAAGAATGCATAATCAAAACATGATCGAACAACAAAAAATAAGGTCTCTAAGAGATAAATTGATGATGGAGATTAGTTTGTTTTGTAGCATACTTTTCTGATTTGACCCTGGTTTCCGGTATACACCCCGAGCAAGCCCATCTTTACCAATGCCTTGCCGAAGAGGTCCAAGAATAAATCATTATTGCCAGCCAAGGTCTTAACAAATGAAGAGGTACTTGAATCGAATGCCAATGCATTATCGATCGGAAGAACACCCTTACCATCGAGCAGCTTCTGGTAATACAAGTTGTCAACTGTGCGTACACTGTCAAGACCGTCTAAGAAGACAACATTGGTGTCGGTCGAGGGGTTATTTTTGCAAATAAAGCTGCTGATGAAAAAAACATAGAAGGCATTCAAGCTTGGGTCAGGCTTATTAGTGCCCTTGTAGTTGTACAGTCTGTCCTTGATGACATTGTAGTGTGTCACTCCAACTGTGTGCCCACCTAAAAATAATAAATGAAGATGTCAACAATATATGTATTTAATTAATGAGTTTCTTTACCCTTTAATATATATTCTTTAGTTAACATTTTTTGTTTTCAAATTTAACGATTAGTTGCCTAGAAAAGCAACTATTTCAAAGGGGCTGAAGCCCTGCTTTCCATAATATGCAAGTGCATTAGAAACAGAGATATCTGGTGCTGGTAGATCAACATTAGATGCAAGTCCAACAAGGCCATCCTTTCTTCCCATTGGTACCTCAAAGTACTTTCCTTTAGCCTTATATTTTTTTATAAAAATGAGCAATGAGAAGAAAAAAAAAATTACACAACATAACATATGGTAGTTGATAGAAGATCTCCCTAGTAATTTTAATAGGTATATATAAAGTAGATGTATCAAAACTTTTAAGTTTAACATACCGCGACAACGGCATCTCGAGTAGCAGCTGCAATGATGTCAGAACAAGAGACCACACCTGGGCATTCCTTCTCTAATGCTGCCTTGATAGTATCAACCAGGTCATAGCCTTTAACAGTGAAGTTCGGGACGGCAGTTTGCTCACTGTTCGGGCCCCGCAACAGTAGTGATGCATCACATTTCTGTATTTGGGTTATCAATATTTCTGAGACAGATATTTGCTCAAAAATATATCCAAAATATATAAGATTTTGAAGGATGACTTGGTAAAAGCTGTGAAAATATTGTACGTATAAACTAAACTATGTATGTAAAAACAAGGCAGTTGATATATATTTAACCTTATCTCCCAAGCAATCATGGAACTGGAGGCGTAGGAGGAATGCAACGATATCTGGGTCATATGCAAAGCGGGCATTGACGATACCCTTGATAATAGACTCGACATCCTTGGTCCCGCATTTGCCTTTGTAATAGCCTACTTTCACCTGGCCATAGCAGGAACTGATCAGACCAAGCACAAGCAGAGTAATAATGGTTGCCCGGCTCACCATTGTTAACTTGGCTTGTTTAAACTTTGTTAACTATGATAGAGAAGGAGAGCCTTGAGTTGATGGAAGAGAAGATCAGTTTGCATCCGCTATTTATAGAGGACGGGCCACGATCTATGTAGAAAGAATTAAAGCCTTGGCTTTATTCAATCCAATTTCTCTGTTTAATTTTTTTTTTTAATCTGACCCAAATGGTCAAAACTTGATCATATATATACACACACACACACATATAAATAATTAAAGATGCTACAGATATCCTCCTATCACTATTCACTATAAGAGGAATACCGTAACATAAATATTAATCTTAGGTTGTATTGGAAATTGGGAATGGGCAAACACTACAGAACCAGCTAATAATTTGCTTTTTTTTAATCATTGGTTGCTTAGCCAAGATATATATTATAATTGTGATGGCCAAGTTATGCAATACATGTTTAAATTAATTCACATTCCTTGAATTTTAGTCTTATTTTGAAGTGAAATTTGTTTTCTGCTGCATTTTGTGCTTCTACAATCTACAAATATGTGGTAGATTAAATATCTCATGACTTTCACAAATAAATAGTTTCTGCAAGTATCACAATTAATATTAGAAAAAACAGAATAAAAAAATCCCGATGTGAATCGACATCTTGATTGATCATTGGTTCTTTTTACTTTTGACACAAAGGTTTTCCTTTCATAAGTTTATGGAAAATATTGAAATAAAAGAGGACGAGTAGAACTAGGGTACGTGTTCTTAAGTTCACCGACCCTCCTCCTTGTGAATTTAACTCTAAAATCTATTGGATTGACTTCAAATGACGAATCCGAATAGTTGAAATCCGTCGACCTTACGAGATGTACGTGTTTGCATGCAAAAATTTTAAATTTTCATATTAATTTATAATAAAGTCAAGCAGTCAAAATTAAAAGGTTTATAAATTAATTTTAATGCATTTAGTTTTTGAACGTATTTTAACCACTTGACTATATACAAAATTAATTTGAAATTTTAAAACTTTTACATGTAGACACATCACTCGTAAGGTAGATGGCTTTCAACGGTTCGGATTTGACATTTGATGTCAATCCGATAGGTTTTAAGAGTTGAGTTCACAAAAAAATTGGTGAATTTAGGAACACCCTAGTTGTACTCAAAGAGGAAGCATAATAACATAGTAGACATGAAAATCAAATACTAGGTGCTATCCCAGTAATGGGGCATGGCCTAGATAATAAGAAATATCATTTGGTATAGAACTGAGATTGAGTATTCATCCCCAACTAAGTATATATTTATATAAATAGATAAATGGGACAATGAAGTCGTCGTCAAATTATATTAATCTGAAAAATCAATGTACTCTGACATTAATCACGAAGTTAATAGGGCATAGAGAAACTTGACTGGTTGTCACTAATATAGACATATTAGGCCTTTTAAATTGGTTGCAAAAAACTATACCAAATTCAAGCAATTTAGATAGTCCTACTAGTTACCATATATTAAATATGAACAATTGCGAATATCAACTAGTTATCTAATAAACGGCAAAAAAAAAAAAAATTTAAAAATTGCATTAATTTTTCAAAAATAAATAAATCATTTTCATTATTTTTATGTGTGCATGATACACAAATAGTGCCAGTCACATTCCAATTTGATGTCAAAAGTTTAAAGAAATTGGAATGCTCAAAGGAATTGGAGACTGTTGGAATATACACCATGACACGTTGACGTGAGTCATAGAAGATTGCGGAAGATTTGTTTACCTTAAATGTAATAATTAGGCAATCTTATATTAAGGAAATATGTATATGTTAGGAAATATTCAATTAACGCAGGGTAGTTTAATTAGTAATTATATTATATATGAGGGGGTGCTGCCCATTTAAAGATATACGAAAAATACTCTGTAATTCTTATTTGAATTAATAAAACAAAGGGAGGGAAGGGAGCTTCATTGGAGTGATTGTATTCGTGTTCCCTTTTATACTATTCTAATAATTTTGTCATGGTATCAGAGCATCATTGCCTGGTGGTATAGCTAGAGAAATTATTGCCCTTTTTGTCTTTAACTTCAATTTCTTGTGCTATATTGCTCTAAGGAGCTATCCATACTTGATAGAACAATGTTTGAATCCAGTGAGACCGTCAATCCTATCGATATGCTAGAGAAACTCACACAACTTATCCAAGTAATGGCTCTCCAACAAACCCAAATGGTGGCTATGCAAAATGCCCATCCAGCGGCATAACCTATTGCCATTACTGATGGGTCAATTCATCCTAACCCAATTGATGTAAAGATGAACAACACCAACTACACTTTCTGGTGTCAAGTAGTTGAGATGTTTGTCAAGGAAAGGGACCGAAAGTGGGAAGTAGATGATGTAGTCGTTAAAGGTGGCTCATACACTCGCTTGAGCCACGACTGTGAAAAAAGTACATCTGACACCCGACAGCAAGAGATGTATGGTAACCACTAGCAACCACCTTCTATGATGGAAGTGATGAGGCATAAGTGTTCATGCTAAATCGGCGGGTCTTACATGTCAAACAACACAGGAAAATCGTAGAAGAATTCTATGATGAATTGCATGGTCTATGGCAAGAAATTGACTTCCGCGGTCCAAACCCTATGGTATGTGCTTGTGACATAAAAATGATTAATAACTTTATTCAAAAGACCAAGATGTACATATTTCTTGATAGACTTCATGATCACCTTAATAACATTCAGACACAAACTCTGCAAATGAGTCCCTTCCCATCTCTCGAACAAGCCTAGGCTCATGTCAGACGAGAGGGAAATCATCAAGGCATAATTGTCAAAAAAGAACAAGAGATGGTGCCAAACTCAGTTGCCATGGCCACATATGGTTAGAGATCACACGAGGTAAACACTAGTACTGACAAGTTTTCTAATTATAAGATAAATTAAAACTTAAGTGTAGTTATTGTGGTGGCATGAGATATCTCCTTGAGCAATGTTCTGAACTGGTCGGATATCCCGAGTGGTGGAAAATCCAAAGAAAAAGGTGAAAAATGAGGTCAATAGAGTTGATATATATGAGAGCGTGGCAACCATTGGTGGAATTAAGTTCGAATTCGTTCACTTCACTAACAACCTCATTTTTTCTTGTTTGTGTGCTTAACAACCTCAATCGGCATTGTTTGTGTGCTTAACAACCTCTTTTGCCCTTGATCTTGTCCTTATGAACTTCATTTGCATTGGTTCTTGTGCTTAGGAACCCCATTTTCCCTTGTTCGTGTCCTTAACAACCTTCAAATGTCGTTGTTCATATGCTTCTTAACCTCTTTTGCCCTTGTTCTTGTGCTTAGCAACATCATTTACACTTGTTCTTGTGGTTAACAACCTCATTTGCCCTTGTTTATGTACTTAACAACCTCAATTGTCATTGTTCATAAGCTTCTTAACCTCTTTTGCCCATGTTCTTGTGCTTAGCAACATCATTTACACTTGTTCCTGTGCACAACAAGCGCATTTGCTCATGTTTGTGTGCTTAACAACCTAAATTGGCATTGTTCGAGTGCTTAACAACCTCTATTGCCCTTGATCTTGTGCTTATGAATGTCATTTTCATTGGTTCTTGTGCTTAGGAACCTCATTTGCCCTTGTTCGTGTTCTTAACAACCTTCAATTGTCGTGGTTCATATGCTTCCTAACCACTTTTGCCCTTGTTCTTGTGCTTAGCAATATCATTTACACTTTTTCTTGTGCTTAACAATCTCAATTGCCCTTGTTTGTGTGCTTAACAACTTTAATTGGTTTTGTTCGTGCGCTTAACAACCTCTTTTATCCTGGATCTTGTGCTTATGAACCTTATTGGCATTGGTTCATGTGCTTAGGAACCTCATTTGCCATTGTTCTTGTACTTAACAACCTCAATTGCCATTGTTCATAGGCTTCTTAACCTCTTTTGCCCATGTTCTTGTGCTTAGCAACATCATTTACACTTGTTCATGTGCATAATAAGCTCATTTCCTCATGTTTGTGTGCTTAACAACCTCAATTGGCGTTGTTTGAGTGCTTAAAAACCTCTATTGCCCTTGATCTTGTGCTTAAGAATCTCATTTTCATTAGTTCTTGTGCTTAGGAACCGAATTTGCCCATGTTCGTGTGCTTAACAACCTCAATTGTGGTTGTTCATATGCTTCTTAACCTCTTTTTCCTTTGTTCTTGTGCTTAGCAACATCATTTACACTTGTTCTTGTGCTTAACAACCTCATTTGCCCTTGTTTCTGTGCTTAACAACCTTAGTTGGCGTTGTTCGTGTGCTTAACAACCTCTTGATCTTGTGCTTATGAACCTCACTGGCATTGGTTGTTGTGCTTGGGAACCTCATTTTGTCTTGTTCTTGTGCTTAACAACCTCAATTATCATTTTTCATATTCTTATTAACCGCTTTTTCCCTTGTTCTTATGCTTAGCAACATCATTTGCACTTGTTCTTGTGCTTAACAACCTCATTTGCCCTTGTTTGTGTGCTTAACAACGTCAATTGGCATTGTTCGTGAGCTCAACAATCTCTTTTGCCTTTGATCTTGTACTGATGAACCTCATTTGCATTGGTTCTTGTGCTTAGGAACCTCATTTGCTCTTGTTCGTGCTTAACAACCTCAATTGTCGTAGTTCATATGCTTCTTAACCTCTTTTGCCCTTGTTCTTATGCTTAGCAACATCATTTACACTTGTTCTTGTGGTTAACAACCTCATTTGCCCTTGTTTATGTACTTAACAACCTCAATTGTCATTGTTCATAAGCTTCTTAACCTCTTTTGCCCATGTTCTTGTGCTTAGCAACATCATTTACACTTGTTCCTGTGCACAACAAGCGCATTTGCTCATGTTTGTGTGCTTAACAACATAAATTGGCATTGTTCGAGTGCTTAACAACCTCTATTGCCCTTGATCTTGTGCTTATGAATGTCATTTTCATTGGTTCTTGTGCTTAGGAACCTCATTTGCCCTTGTTCGTGTTCTTAACAACCTTCAATTGTTGTGGTTCATATGCTTCCTAACCGCTTTTGCCCTTGTTCTTGTGCTTAGCAATATCATTTACACTTTTTCTTGTGCTGAACAATCTCAATTGCCCTTGTTTGTGTGCTTAACAACTTTAATTGGTTTTGTTCGTGCGCTTAACAACCTCTTTTATCGTGGATCTTGTGCTTATGAACCTTATTGGCATTGGTTCATGTGCTTAGGAACCTCATTCGCCATTGTTCTTGTACTTAACAACCTCAATTGCCGTTGTTCATAGGCTTCTTAACCACTTTTGCCCATGTTCTTGTGCTTAGCAACATCATTTACACTTGTTCATGTGCATAATAAGCTCATTTGCTCATGTTTGTGTGCTTAACAATCTCAATTGGCGTTGTTCGAGTGCTTAACAACCTCTATTGCCCTTGATCTTGTGCTTAAGAATCTCATTTTCATTAGTTCTTGTGCTTAGGAACCTCATTTGCCCATGTTCGTGTTCTTAACAACCTCAATTGTGGTTGTTCATATGCTTCTTGACCTCTTTTTCCTTTGTTCTTGTGCTTAGCAACATCATTTACACTTGTTCTTGTGCTTAACAACCTCATTTGCCCTTGTTTCTGTGCTTAACAACCTTAGTTGGCGTTGTTCGTGTGCTTAACAACCTCTTTTGATCTTGTGCTTATGAACCTTATTGGCATTGGTTTGTTGATACCTCCTTGCCATTTTGCCTAGATTACTTAACAACCTCGATTTGTACCAGTTGCTCGTAGGCTTTAAAGCTCTTTTGCAACCATGGACCGTTTTACTTAATTATCATTTAGATTTTATGTGGTAATAAGCTGTTTTGTTATGTCGTTTTGTGCGAAACAATTCAATTGGCGTTGTTCGAGTGCTTGACAACTCTCCATTGGCCTTGATCTTGTGCTTAAGAATCTCATTTTCATTAGTCTGGCTATAGGTGCCATTTGCCCGTACAAGATCAGCCCAAAACCATGTGGAAGATTCCATATTAGAGGCAACAATTCTCCAAGGTCAAAGCAGCAACATCATGTACACGTTCTGTTACCATTAGGATTTTCATACTTAACAACCTAGTTGCGTTGTTTGCTTAAAACCTCTGAGCTTGGAATTGGAAACGAGACAGCTGGGGAACTGGAAAAGGAAGGCTTTCAATACGCGATTTGGGGCATTAAGGCAGATCATTCCAGATCAGAAAGGATCTTTTGACTCATTCTTGGTGCTGGGAAGAGAAGAAACAACTGGGAGAAGAAGAAGAAGAAGTTTTGCAACGGATCTTCGGATTTTCTATAGTTTTTCTATGAACTCTTTCATAACTTTTATTGTGCTTTCTTTTGAGAACATGAGTAGCTAATTTTACTGTTTCTAGGGTTAAGATGTAGTTGACGCTTGGTTTACTTGTTTGCTACTGGATTATGTGTTGAATGCTTAGTTTTTATCTTGTTGTGTAGTATTTTAATTGCTTGGTTTTGCTTGCTTGAGTTTGATTAGTCATCCCGTTAGATGAATGCGCACGTCTAATAGTTAGGAACCAAGTCTATGATACTTAATCCAACTGAACCAAGTATATGAGGTAGATCTACGGATCAAGAAGTACGGAATGGGAAACTTTCCTCGAGGCGAAAGTCCTTGGATACCTTTAGTAAACCAACAAGTGACTTAGACAATTTAGTCCAAAATTACGAAAGTTGAGGGTCAAAGCATCTAAGAGGGGAGTAGTTGAGTCCGGTAAATCTGGTTCTAAGCCAAAATTGCGAACGCTGAGGTGAGGAACTTAGACCTGGTCGATGGAAACCCTAGGCAAAAGCACCAACAGAAACAATGGCGCTAGTATTCACTCGGGGGCCTATACGGACCGTATAGTATTCTATACGGGCGGGTACCTAGCCGTGCAGATATGAAATCGACACCCGGAAACCCTTTTTATAATCTGAAAAACAACTTTTAATCTTGTTTTAATTGTTTTGATATTGTTATTTATCAGTAGTCTAATATAAACAACCACCAATTCAACCTTTCTTCACTTCTAGAATTTTAGTAGAATTAAGTAAAGTCCGGTTGTTTTTATTCCGTCCCTGTGGATACGATACCCGACTATACCAACGGTAGGTACTATGCACTTGCAGTCCCAACCCAGGTAGAACTCGAGTTTAAAAGGTACACTACACTTGCTGAAACTTGGGAGTGCATTTCTGGTGCGAACAGTTGTTGTGCTTGGGAACCTCATTTTGCCTTGTTCTTGTGCTTAACAACCTCAATTAACCTCATTCTCATTGGTTATGAATCTTGTGCTTATGAATCTCATTCTCATTGGTTCTTGTGCTCATGAACCTCATTTGCCCTTGTTCGTGTGCTTAACAATCTTCAATTGTCGTTGTTCATATGCTTCATAACTGCTTTTACCCTTGTTATTGTGGTTAGCAATGTCATTTACACTTGTTCTTGTGCTTCACAATCTCATTTGTCCTTTTTTGTGTGCTTACCAACCTTAATTGATTTTTTTCTTGTGCTTAACAACCTCTTTTACCCTTGATCTTGTGCTTATGAACCTTATCGGCATTGGTTCTTGTGCCTACTAACCTCATTTGCCCTTGTTCTTCTGCTTAACAACCTCAATTGTCATTGTTCATAGGCTTCTTAATCTCTTTTGCCCATGTTCCCGTGCTTAGCAACATCAATTACACTTGTTCATGTGCATAACAAGCTCATTTGCTAATGATTCTGTGCTTAACAACCTCAATTGGCGTTGTTCGAGTGCTTAAAAACCTCTATTGCCCTTGATCTTGTGCTTAAAAATCTCATTTTCATTAGTTCATGTGCTTAGGAACCGAATTTGCCCATGTTCGTGTGCTTAACAACCTCAATTGTGGTTGTTCATATGCCTCTTAACCTCTTTTTCCCATGTTCTTGAGATTAGCAACATCATTTACACTTGTTCTTGTGCTTTACAACCTTATTTGCTCTTATTTGTGTGCTTAACAATCTCAATTGTCGTTGTTCGTGTGCTTAACAACCTCTTTTGCCCTTCGTCTTGTGCTTATGAACGTAAATTGCATTAGTTCTTGTGCTTAGGAACCTCATTTGCCCTTGTTCATGTGCTTAACAACCTGCAATTGTTGTAGTTCATATGCTTCTTAACCTCTTTTGCCCTTTTTCTTGTGCTTAGCAACATCATTTACACTTGTTTTTGTGCTTAACAACCTCATTTGCCATTGTTTGTGTGCTGAGCAACCTTAATTGGTATTCTTGTTGTGCTTAACAACCTCTTTTGCCATTGATCTTATGCTTATTAACCTCATTTGCATTGGTTCTTATGCTTAGGGACCTCATTTGTCCTTGTTCATGTGCTTAACAACCACAATTGTCATTATTCATATATTTCTTAACCTCTTCTGCCCATGTTCTTGTGCTTAGCAACATCATTTACACTTGTTTTTGTGCTTAACAACCTCATTTTCCCTTGTTTGTGTGGTTAACAGTATCAATTGGCATTGTTCGTGTGCCTAACAACCTCTATTTGGCCTTGATCTTGTGCTTATTAACCTCATTTGCATTGGTTCTTGTACTTAGGAACCTCATTTGCCCTTGTTCGTGTGCTTAACAACCTCAATTATCGTTGTTCGTATGCTTCCTAACCTCTTTTGCCCTTGTTCTTGTACTTAGCAGTATCATTTACACTTGTTCTTATGCTAAACAACCTCATTTGCTCTTGTTTGTGTGCTTAACAACCTTAATTGGCGTTGTTCGTGTGCAGAACAACCTCTTGATCTTGTGCTTATGAACCTCATTTGCATTGGTTGTTGTGCTTAGAAACCTCATTTTTGCTTGTTCGTGTGCTTAACAACCACAATTGTCGTTGTTCATATGTTTCTTAACATCTTCTGCCCATGTTCTTGTGCTTAGCAACATCATTTACACTTGTTCTTGTGCTTAACGACCTCATTTGCCCTTGTTTGTGTGGTTAACAATGTCAATTGGCATTGTTTGTGTGCCTAACAACCTCTTTTGCCCTTGATCTTGTGCTTATTAACCTCATTTGCATTGGTTCTTATACTTAGGAGCCTCATTTGCCCTTGTTCGTGTGCTTAAAAACCTCAATTATCGTTGTTCGTATGCTTCTTAACCTCTTTTGCCCTTGTTCTTGTACTTAGCAGTATCATTTACACTTGTTCTTATGCTAAACAACCTCATTTTCTCTTGTTTGTGTGCTTAACAACCATAATTAGCATTGTTCATGTGCTTAACAAGCTCTTGATCTTGTGCTTAACAAGCTCTTGATCTTGTGCTTATGAACCTCATTTGCATTGGCTGTTGTGCTTAGAAACCTCATTTTCGCTTGTCTGTGTGCTTAACAAACTTCAATTGTTGTTGTTCACATGCTTCCTAACTTCTTTTGCCCTTGTTCTTGTGCTTAGCAACATCATTTATACTTGTTCTTGTGCTGAACAGTCTCATTTGCCTTTGTTTGTGTGGTTAACAGTATCAATTGGCATTGTTCGTGTGCCTAACAACCTCTTTTTGGCCTTGATCTTGTGCTTATTAACCTCATTTGCATTGGTTCTTGTACTTAGGAACCTCATTTGCCCTTGTTCGTGTGCTTAACAACCTCAATTATCGTTGTTCATATATTTCTTAACCTCTACTGCCCATGTTCTTGTGCTTAGCAACATCATTTACACTTGTTCTTGTGCTTAACAACCTCATTTGCCCTTGTTTGTGTGGTTAACAGTATCAATTGGCATTGTTCGTGTGCCTAACAACCTCTTTTTGGCCTTGATCTTGTGCTTATTAACCTCATTTGCATTGGTTCTGGTGCTTAGGAACCTCATTTGCATTGGTTCTTATACTTAGGAACCTCATTTGCCCTTGTTCGTGTGCTTAACAACCTCAATTATCGTTGTTCATATATTTCTTAACCTCTTCTGCCCATGTTCTTGTGCTTAGCAACATCATTTACACTTGTTCTTGTGCTTAACAACCTCATTTGCCCTTGTTTGTATGCCTAACAACCTCAGTTGGCGTTGTTTGTGTGCTTAACAACCTCTTTTGCCCTTGATATTGTGCTTAGTAACCTCAATTGGTGTTTTTCGTGTGCTTAACAACCTCTTTTGCCCTTGATCTTGTGCTTATGAACATCATTTCCATTGATTCTTCTACTTAGGAACCTCATTTGACCTTATTCTTGTGCTTAACAACCTCAATTATTGTTGTTCATATGCTTCTTAACCTCTTTTGCCATTGTTCTTAACTTCTTTTGTCCTTGTTCTTGTGCTTAGCAACATCATTTACACTTGTTCGTATGCTTAACAACCTCATTTGCTCATGTTTGTGTGCTTAATAACCTCAATTGGTGTTGTTCATGTGCTTAACAACCTCTTTTGCCCTTGATCTTATTCTTAGGAACCTTATTAGCCCTTGTTCTTGCGCTTAACAACATCAATTATTGTTGTTCATATGCTTCTTAACCTCTTTTGTCCTTGTTCTTAACCTCTTTTGCCCTTCATTTCCCTTGTTTGTGTGCTTAACAACCTCAATTGGCGTTGTTCGTGTGCTTAACAACCTCTTGATCTTGTAAGGACACGAACAACGCAAATTGAGGTTGTTTAGCACACAAATAAGGGCAAATGAGGTCCTAAGCATAAGAACAAGTGCAATTGAGGTTCATAAGCACAAGATGAAGCACAAAAGAGGTTGTTAAGCACACGAACAACGCAAATTGAGGTTGTTTAGCACACAAACAAGGGCAAATGAGGTTCCTCACCACAAGAACAAGTGCAAATGAGGTTCATAAGAACAAGATCAAGCACAAAAGAGGTTGTTAAGCACATGAACAACGCAAATTGAGGTTGTTTAGCACACAAACAAGGGCAAATGAGGTT
Source organism: Carex scoparia (assembly GCA_024447655.1). NCBI lineage: Eukaryota > Viridiplantae > Streptophyta > Magnoliopsida > Poales > Cyperaceae > Carex > Carex scoparia. Next base: position 698,066 of record JAJHPE010000003.1, on the reverse strand, counting down.
CCCAAGCACAAGAACAAGTGCAATTGAGGTTCATAAGCACAAGATGAAGCACAAAAGAGGTTGTTAAGCACATGAACAATGCAAATTGAAGTTTTTAAGCACACAAACAAGGGAAAATGAGGTTCCTAAGCACAAGAACAAGTGCAAATGAGGTTCAGAAGCACAGGATCAAGCTCAAAAGAGGTTGTTAAGCACATCAACAACGCAAATTGAGGTTGTTAAGCACACAAACAAGGCAAATGAGGTTCCTAAGCACAAGAACAAGTGCAATTGAGGTTCATAAGCACAAGATGAAGCACAAAAGTGGTTGTTAAGCACACGAACAACGCAAATTGAGGTTGTTTAGCACACAAACAAGGGCAAATGAGGTTCCTAACCGCAAGAAAAAGTGCAAATGACGTTCATAAGCACAAGATCAAGCTCAAAAAAGGTTGTTAAGCACATCAACAACGCAAATTGAGGTTGTTATGCACACAAACAAGGGCAAATGAGGTTCCTAAGCACAAGAACAAGTGCAATTGAGGTTCATAAGCGCAAAAGATGTTGTTAAGCACACGAACAAGGGCAAACGAGGATCCTAAGCACAAGAACAAGTACAAATATGGTACCTAAGGACAAGAACAAGTACAAATGAGGTTCATAAGCACAAGATCAAGCGCAAATGAGGTTGTTAAGCACACGAAAAACGCAAATTGAGGTTGTTTAGCACACAAACAAGGGCAAATGAGGTTCCTAACCACTAGAACAAGTGCAAATGACGTTCATAAGCACAAGATGAAGCGCAAAAGATGTTGTTAAGCACACGAACAAGGGCAAATGAGGTTACTAAGCACCAGAACAAGTACAAATGTTGTACCTAAGCACAAGAACAAATACAAATGAGGTTCATAAGCACAAGATCAAGCGCAAAAGAGGTTGTTAAGCACACGAACAACGCCAATTGACATTGCTAACCACACAAACAAGAGCAAATGAGGTTCCTAAGTGAAAGAACAAGGGCAAATGAGGTTCATAAGCACAAGATCAAGCGCAAAAAAGGTTAAGCACAGGAACAACGCAAATTGAGGTTGTTAAGCACACAAACAAGGGCAAATGAGGTTCCTAACAACAAGAACAAGTGCAAACGAGGTTCATAAGCAAAAGATCAAGCGCAAAAGAGGTTGTTAAGCACACGAACAACGCAAATTGAGGTTGTTTAGCACACAAACAAGGGCAAAAAGAGGTTGTTAAGCACACGAACAACACAAATTGAGGTTGTTTAGCACACAAACAAGGGCAAATGAGGTTCCCAACCAGAAGAACAAGTGCAAATGAGGTTCACAAGCACAAGATGAAGTCCAAAATATATTGTTAAGCACACGATAAAGGGCAAATGAGGTTCCTAAGCACAAGAAGAAGTACAAATGTGGTACCTAAGGACAAGAACAAGTACAGATGAGGATCATAAGCACAACATCAAGCGCAAAAGAGGTTGTTAAGCACACGAACAACGCCAATTGATGTCGTTAAGCACACAAACAAGGGCAAATAGGGTTCCTAACCACAAGAACAAGTGCAAATGAGGTTCATAAGCACAAGATCAAGCGCAAAAGAGGTTGTTAAGCACAGGAAAAACACAAATTGAGGTTGTTAAGCACACAAACAAGGGCAAATGAGGTTCCTAAGCACAAGAACAAGTGCAACTGAGGTTCATAAGCACAGGATCAAGCGCAAAAGTTGTTGTCAAGCACACGAACAACGCCAATTGATGTTGTTAAGCACACAAACAAGGGCAAACGAGGTTCCTAACGACAAGAACAAATGCAAATGAGGTTCATAAGCACACGATCAAGCGCAAAAGATGTTCTTAAGCACATGAACAACGCAAATTGAGGTTGTTAAGCACACAAACAAGGGCAATTGAGGTTCCTAAGCACAAGAACAAGTGCAATTGAGGTTCATAAGCACAAGATGAAGCACAAAAGAGGTTGTTAAGCACACGAACAACGCAAATTGAGGTTGTTTAGCACACAAACAAGGGCAAATGAGGTTCCCAACCACAAGAACAAGTGCAAATGACGTTCATAAGCACAAGATGAAGCGCAAAAGAGGTTGTTTAGCACACGAACAACGTAAATTGAGGTTGTTTAGCACACAAACAAGGGCAAATGAGGTTCCTAAGCACAAGAACAAGTGCAATTGAGGTTCATAAGCACAAGATGAAGCACAAAAGAGGTTGTTAAGCACACGAACAACGCAAATTGAGGTTGTTTAGCACACAAACAAGGGCAAATGAGGTTCCTAACCACAAGAAAAAGTGCAAATGACGTTCATAAGCACAAGATCAAGCTCAAAAAAGGTTGTTAAGCACATCAACAACGCAAATTGAGGTTGTTATGCACACAAACAAGGGCAAATGAGGTTCCTCAGCACAAGAACAAGTGCATTTGAGGTTCATAAGCACAAGATGAAGCACAAAAGAGGTTGTTCAGCACACGAACAACGCAAATTGAGGTTGTTTAGCACACAAACAAGGGCAAATGAGGTTCCTAACCACAAAAAAGTGCAAATGACGTTCATAAGCACAAGATCAAGCGCAAAAAAGGTTGTTAAGCACATCAACAACGCAAATTGAGGTTGTTATGCACACAAACAAGGGCAAATGAGGTTCCTAAGCACAAGAACAAGTGCAATTGAGGTTCATAAGCGCAAGATGAAGCGCAAAAGATGTTGTTAACCACACGAACAAGGGCAAATGAGGTTCCTAAGCTCAAGAACAAGTACAAATATGGTACCTAAGGACAAGAACAAGTACAAATGAGATTCATAAGCACAATATCAAGCGCAAATGAGGTTGTTAAGCACACGAACAACGCAAATTGAGGTTGTTCAGAACACAAACAAGGGCAAATGAGGTTCCTAACCACAAGAACAAGTGCAAATGACGTTCATAAGCACAAGATGAAGCGCAAAAAATGTTGTTAAGCACACGAACAAGGGCAAATGAGGTTACTAAGCATAAGAACAAGTACAAATGAGGTTCATAAGCACAAGATCAAGCGCAAAAGAGGTTGTTAAGCACACAAACAACGCCAATTGACATTGCTAACCACACAAACAAGGGCAAATGAGGTTCCTAACAACAAGAACAAGTGCAAACGAGGTTCATAAGCAAAAGAGCAAGCACAAAAGAGGTTGTTAAGCACACGAACAACGCAAATTGAGGTTGTTTAGCACACAAACAAGGGCAAATGAGGTTCCTAACCAGAAGAACAAGTGCAAATGAGGTTCATAAGCACAAGATGAAGTCCAAAATATATTGTTAAGCACACGATAAAGGGCAAATGAGGTTCCTAAGCACAAGAACAAGTACAAATGTGGTACCGAAGGACAAGAACAAGTACAAATGAGGTTCATAAGCACAACATCAAACGCAAAAGAGGTTGTTAAGCACACGAACAACGCCAATTGATGTCGTTAAGCACACAAACAAGGGCAAATAGGGTTCCTAACCACAAGAACAAGTGCAAATGAGGTACATAAGCACAAGATCAAGCGCAAAAGAGGTTGTTAAGCACAGGAAAAACACAAATTGAGGTTGTTAAGCACACAAACAAGGGCAAATGAGGTTCCTAAGCACAAGAACAAGTGCAATTGAGGTTCATAAGCACAGAATCAAGCGCAAAAGTTGTTGTCAAGCACACGAACAACGCCAATTGATGTTGTTAAGCACACAAACAAGGGCAAACGAGGTTCCTAACGACAAGAACAAGTGCAAATGAGGTTCATAAGCACACGATCAAGCGCAAAAGAGGTTGTTAAGCACATGAACAACGCAAATTGAGGTTGTTACGCACACCAACAAGGGCAATTGAGGTTCCTAAGCACAAGAACAAGTGCAATTGAGGTTCATAAGCACAAGATGAAGCACAAAAGAGGTTGTTAAGCACACGAACAACGCAAATTGAGATTGTTTAGCACACAAACAAGGGCAAATGAGGTTCCTAACCACAAGAACAAGTGCAAATGACGTTCATAAGCACAAGATGAAGCGCAAAAGATGTTGTTAAGCACACGAACAAGGGCAAATAAGGTTACTAAGCACAAGAACAAGTACAAATGTTGTACCTAAGCACAAGAACAAGTACAAATGAGGCTCATAAGCACAAGATCAAGCGCAAAAGAGGTTGGTAAGCACACGAACAACGCCAATTCACATTGCTAACCACACAAACAAGGGCAAATAAGGTTCCTAAGCGAAAGAACAAGGGCAAATGAGGTTCATAAGCACAAGATCAAGCGCAAAAGAGGTTTTTAAGCACAGGAACAACGCAAACTGAGGTTGTTAAGCACACAAACATGGACAAATGAGGTTCCTAAGCACTAGAACAAGTGCAATTGAGGTTCATAAGCACAGGATCAAGCGCAAAAGAGGTTGTCAAGCACACGAACAATGCCAATTGATGTTGTTAAGCACACAAACAAGGGCGAACGAGGTTCCTAACGACAAGAACAAGTGCAAATGAGGTTCATAAGCACAAGATGAAGCCCAAAAAATATTGTTAAGCACATCAACAACGCAAATTGTGGTTGTTGAGCACACAAACAAGGGCAAATGAGGTTCCTAAGCACAAGAACAAGTGCAATTGAGGTTCATAAGCACAAGATGAAGCACAAAAGAGGTTGTTAAGCACACGAACAACGCAAATTGAGGTTGTTTAGCACACAAACAAGGGCAAATGAGGTTCCTAAGCACAAGAACAAGTGCAATTGAGGTTCATAAGCACAAGATGAAGCACAAAAGAGGTTGTTAAGCACACGAACAACGCAAATTGAGGTTGTTTAGCACACAAACAAGGGCAAATGAGGTTCCTAAGCACAAGAACTAGTGCAATTGAGGTTCATAAGCACAAGATGAAGCACAAAAGAGGTTGTTAAGCACACGAACAACGCAAATTGAGGTTGTTTAGCACACAAACAAGGGCAAATGAGGTTCCTAACCACAAGAAAAAGTGCAAATGACGTTCATAAGCACAAGATCAAGCTCAAAAAAGGTTGTTAAGCACATCAATAACGCAAATTGAGGTTGTTATGCAAACAAACAAGGGCAAATGAGGTTCCTAAGCACAAGAACAAGTGCAAATGAGGTTCAGAAGCACAAGATTAAGCTCAAAAGAGGTTGTTAAGCACATCAACAACGCAAATTGCGGTTGTTAAGCAGACAAACAAGGGCAAATGAGGTTCCTAAGCACAAGAACAAGTGCAATTGAGGTTCATAAGCACAAGATGAAGCACAAAAGTTGTTGTCAAGCACACGAACAACGCAAATTGAGGTTGTTTAGCACACAAACAAGGGCAAATGAGGTTCCTAACCACAAAAAAAAGTGCAAATGACGTTCATAAGCACAAGATCAACCTCAAAAAATGTTGTTAAGCACATCAACAACGCAAATTGAGGTTGTTATGCACACAAACAAGGGCAAATGAGATTCCTAAGCACAAGAACAAGTGCAATTGAGGTTCATAAGCGCAAGATGAAGCGCAAAAGATGTTGTTAACCACACGAACAAGGGCAAATGAGGTTCCTAAGCACAAGAACAAGTACAAATATGGTACCTAAGGACAAGAACAAGTACAAATGAGATTCATAAGCACAAGATCAAGCGCAAATGAGGTTGTTAAGCACACGAACAACGCAAATTGAGGTTGTTTAGCACACAAACAAGGGTAAATGAGGTTCCTAACCACAAGAACAAGTGCAAATGACGTTCATAAGCACAAGATGAAGCGCAAAAAATATTGTTAAGCACACGAACAAGGGCAAATGAGGTTACTAAGCACAAGAACAAGTACAAATGTTGTACCTAAGCACAAGAACAAGTACAAATGAGGTTCATAAGCACAAGATCAAGCGCAAAAGAGGTTGTTAAGTACACGAACAACGCCAATTGACATTGCTAACCACACAAACAAGGGCAAATGAGGTTCCTAAGCGAAAGAACAAGGGCAAATAAAGTTCCTAAGCACACGATCAAGCGCAAAAGAGGTTGTTAAGCACTGGAACAACGCAAATTGAGGTTGTTAAGCACACAAACAAGGGCAAATGAGGTTCCTAAGCACAAGAACAAGTGCAATTGAGGTTTATAAGCACAAGACGAAGCACAAAAGAGGTTGTCAAGCACAGCAACAACGCCAATTGATGTTGTTAAGCACACAAACAAGGGCAAACGAGGTTCCTAACGACAAGAACAAGTGCAAATGAGGTTCATAAGCACACGATCAAGCGCAAAAGAGGTTGTTAAGCACAGGAACAACGCAAATTAAGGTGGATAAGCACACAAATATGGGCAAATGAGGTTCCTAAGCACAAGAACAAGTGCAATTGAGGTTCATAAGCACAAGATGAAGCACAAAAGAGGTTGTTAAGCACACGAACAACGCAAATTGAGGTTGTTTAGCACACAAACATGGGCAAATGAGGTTTCTAACCACAAGAACAAGTGCAAATGAGGTTCATAAGAACATGATCAAGCGCAAAAGAGGTTGTTAAGCACAGGAACAACGCAAATTGAGGTTGTTAAGCACACAAACAAGGGAAAATGAGTTTCCTAAGCACAAGAACAAGTGCAAATGAGGTTCATAAGCACAAGATAAAGCGCAAAAGAGGTTGTTAAGCACAGCAACAACGCAAATTGAGGTTGTTAAGCACACAAACAAGGGCAAATGATGTTCCTAACAACAGGAACAAGTGCAATTGATGTTCATAAGAACAAGATCAAAAGCAAAAGAGGTTGTTAAGCACACGAACAACGCAAATTGAGGTTGTTCAGCACCCAAACAAGGACAATTGAGGTTCCCAACCACAAGAACAAGTGCAAATGAGGTTCATAAGAACAAGATGAAGCCCAAAATATATTGTTAAGCACACGATAAAGGGCAAATGAGGTTCCTAAGCACAAGAACAAGTGCAAAAGAGGTTGTCAAGCACACGAACAACGCCAATTGATGTTGTCAAGCACACAAACAAGGGCAAACGAGGTTCCTAACGACAAGAACAAGTGCAAATGAAGTTCATAAGCACACGATCAAGAGCAAAAGAGGTTGTTAAGCACTGGAACAACGCAAATTGAGGTTGTTAAGCACACAAACAAGGGCAAATGAGGTTCCTAAGCACGAGAACAAGTGCAATTGAGGTTCATAAGCACAAGATCAAGCACAAAAGAGGTTGTTAAGCACATGAACAACGCAAATTGAAGTTTTTAAGCACACAAACAAGGGAAAATGAGGTTCCTAAGCACAAGAACAAGTGCAAATGAGGTTCAGAAGCACAAGATCAAGCTCAAAAGAGGTTGTTAAGCACATCAACAACGCAAATTGAGGTTGTTAAGCACACAAACAAGGGCAAATGAGGTTCCTAAGCACAAGAACAAGTGCAATTGAGGTTCATAAGCACAAGATGAAGCACAAAAGAGGTTGTTAAGCACACGAACAACGCAAATTGAGGTTGTTTAGCACACAAACAAGGGCAAATGAGGCTCCTAACCACAAGAAAAAGTGCAAATGACGTTCATAAGCACAAGATCAATCTCAAAAGAGGTTGTTAAGCACATCAACAACGCAAATTGAGGTTGTTATGCACACAAACAAGGGCAAATGAGGTTCCTAACCACAAGAACAAGTGCAATTAAGGGTCATAAGCGCAAGATGAAGCGCAAAAGATGTTGTTAAGCACACGAACAAGGGCAAATGAGGTTCCTAAGCACAAGAACAAGTGCAATTGAGGTTCATAAGCACAGGATGAAGCACAAAAGAGGTTGTTAAGCACACTAACAACGCGAATTGAGGTTGTTTAGCACACAAACAAGGGCAAATGAGTTTCCTAACCACAAGAACAAGTGCAAATGAGGTTCATAAGAACAAGATCAAGCGCAAAAGAGGTTGTTAAGCACATCAACAACGCAAATTGAGGTTGTTAAGCACACAAACAAGGGCAAATGAGGTTCCTAAGCACAAGAACAAGTGCAATTGAGGTTCATAAGCACAAGATCAAGCACAAAAGAGGTTGTTAAGCACATGAACAACGCAAATTGAAGTTTTTAAGCACACAAACAAGGGAAAATGAGGTTCCTAAGCACAAGAACAAGTGCAAATGAGGTTCAGAAGCACAAGATCAAGCTCAAAAGAGGTTGTTAAGCACATCAACAACGCAAATTGTGGTTGTTAAGCACACAAACAAGGGCAAATGAGGTTCCTAAGCACAAGAACAAGTGCAATTGAGGTTCATAACCAGAAGATGAAGCACAAAAGAGGTTGTTAAGCACACGAACAACGCAAATTGAGGTTGTTTAGCACACAAACAAGAGCAAATGAGGTTCCTAACCACAAGAAAAAGTGCAAATGACGTTCATAAGTACACGATCAAGCTCAAAAAAGGTTGTTAAGCACATCAACAACGCAAATTGAGGTTGTTATGCACACAAACAAGGGCAAATGAGGTTCCTAAGCACAAGAACAAGTGCAATTGAGGTTCATAGGCGCAAGATGAAGCGCAAAAGATGTTGTTAACCACACGAACAAGGGCAAATGAGGTTCCGAAGCACAAGAACAAGTGTAATTGAGGTTCATAAGCACAAGATGAAGCACTAAAGAGGTTGTTAAGCACACGAACAACGCAAATTGAGGTTGTTTAGCACACAAACATGGGCAAATGAGGTTTCTAACCACAAGAACAAGTGCAAATGAGGTTAATAAGAACATGATCAAGCGCAAAAGAGGTTGTTAAGCACATGAACAACGCAAATTGAGGTTGTTAAGCACACAAACAAGGGCGAATGAGGTTCCTAAGCACAAGAACAAGTACAAATGTTGTACCTAAGCACAAGAACAAGTACAAATAAAGTTCCTAAGCACACGATCAAGCGCAAAAGAGGTTGTTAAGCACTGGAACAACGCAAATTAAGGTTGTTAAGCACACAAACAAGGGCAAATGAGGTTCCTAAGCACAAGAACAAGTGCAATTGGGGTTTATAAGCACAAGACGAAGCACAAAAGAGGTTGTCAAGCACACCAACAACGCCAATTGATGTGGTTAAGCACACAAACAAGGGAAAACGAGGTTCCTAACGACAAGAACAAGTGCAAATGAGGTTCATAAGCACACGATCAAGCGCAAAAGAGGTTGTTAAGCACAGGAACAACGCAAATTGAGGTGGATAAGCACACAAACAAGGGCAAATGAGGTTCCTAAGCACAAGAACAAGTGCAATTGAGGTTCATAAGCACAAGATGAAGCACAAAAGAGGTTGTTCAGCACACGAACAACGCAAATTGAGGTTGTTTAGCACACAAATATGGGAAAATGAGGTTCCTAAGCACAGGAACAAGTGCAAATGAGGTTCAGAAGCACAAGATCAATATCAAAAGTGGTTGTTAAGCACATCAACAACGCAAATTGAGGTTGTTAAGCACACAAACAAGGGCAAATGAGGTTCCTAAGCACAAGAACAAGTGCAATTGAGGTTCATAAGCACAAGATGAAGCACAAAAGAGGTTGTTAAGCACACGAACAACGCAAATTGAGGTTGTTTAGCACACAAACAACGGCAAATGAGGCTCCTAACCACAAGAAAAAGTGCAAATGACGTTCATAAGCACAAGATCAATCTCAAAAGAGGTTGTTAAGCACATCAACAACGCAAATTGAGGTTGTTATGCACACAAACAAGGGCAAATGAGGTTCCTAACCACAAGAACAAGTGCAATTAAGGGTCATAAGCGCAAGATGAAGCGCAAAAGATGTTGTTAAGCACACGAACAAGGGCAAATGAGGTTCCTAAGGACAAGAACAAGTGCAATTGAGGTTCATAAGCACAAGATGAAGCACAAAAGAGGTTGTTAAGCACACGAACAACGCAAATTGAAGTTGTTTAGCACACAAACAAGGGCAAATGAGTTTCCTAACCACAAGAACAAGTGCAAATGAGGTTCATAAGAACAAGATCAAGCGCAAAAGAGGTTGTTAAGCACATGAACAACGCAAATTGAGGTTGTTAAGCACACAAACAAGGGCGAATGCGGTTCCTAAGCACAAGAACAAGTGCAATTGAGGTTCATAACCACAAGATCAAGCACAAAAGAGGTTGTTAAGCACATGAACAACGCAAATTGAAGTTTTTAAGCACACAAACAAGGGAAAATGAGGTTCCTAAGCACAAGAACAAGTGCAAATGAGGTTCAGAAGCACAAGATCAAGCTCAAAAGAGGTTGTTAAGCACATCAACAACGCAAATTGTGGTTGTTAAGCACACAAACAAGGGCAAATGAGGTTCCTAAGCACAAGAACAAGTGCAATTGAGGTTCATAAGCGCAAGATGAAGCGCAAAAGAGGTTGTTAAGCACACGAACAACGCAAATTGAGGTTGTTTAGCACACAAACAAGGGCAAATGAGGTTCCTAACCACAAGAAAAAGTGCAAATGACGTTCATATGCACAAGATCAATCTCAAAAAAGGTTGTTAAGCACATCAACAACGCAAATTGAGGTTGTTATGCACACAAACAAGGGCAAATGAGGTTCCTAAGCACAAGAACAAGTGCAATTGAGGTTCATAAGCGCAAGATGAAGCGCGGAAGATGTTGTTAAGCACACGAACAAGGGCAAATGAGGTTCCTAAGAACAAGAACAAGTGCAATTGAGGTTCATATGCACAAGATGAAGCACAAAAGAGGTTGTTAAGCACACGAACAACGCAAATTGAGGTTGTTTAGCACACAAACAAGGGCAAATGAGGTTCCTAACCACAAGAAGAAGTGCAATTGAGTTTCATAAGCACAAGATGAAACACAAAAGAGGTTGTTAAGCACACGAACAACGCAAATTGAGGTTGTTTAGCACGCAAACAAGGGCAAATGAGGTTCCTAAGCACAAGAACAAGTGCAATTGAGGTTCAAAAGCGCAAGATGAAGCGCAAAAGATGTTGTTAAGCACACGAACAAGGGCAAATGAGGTTCCTAAGCACAAGAACAAGTGCAATTGAGGTTCATAAGCACAAGATGAAGCACAAAAGTGGTTGTTAAGCACACGAACAACGCAAATTGAGGTTGTTTAGCACACAAACAAGGGCAAATGAGGTTCCTAAGCACAAGAACAAGTGCAATTGAGTTTCATAAGCACAAGATGAAACACAAAAGAGGTTGTTAAGCACACGAACAACGCAAATTGAGGTTGTTTAGCACGCAAACAAGGGCAAATGAGGTTCCTAACCACATGAAAAAGTGCAAATGACGTTCATAAGCACAAGATCAATCTCAAAAGAGGTTGTTAAGCACATCAACAACGCAAATTGAGGTTGTTATGCACACAAACAAGGGCAAATGAGGTTCCTAACCACAAGAACAAGTGCAATTGAGGGTCATAAGCGCAAGATGAAGAGCAAAAGATGTTGTTAAGCACACGAACAAGGGCAAATGAGGTTCCTAAGCACAACAATAAGTGCAATTGAGGTTCATAAGCACAAGTTGAAGCACAAAAGAGGTTGTTAAACACACGAACAACGTAAATTGAGGTTGTTTAGCACACAAACAAGGGCAAATGAGTTTCCTAACCACAAGAACAAGTGCAAATGAGGTTCCTAAGAACAAGATCAAGCGCAAAAGAGGTTGTTAAGCACATGAACAACGCAAATTGAGGTTGTTAAGCACACAAACAAGGGCAAATGAGGTTCCTAAGGACAAGAACAAGTGCAATTGAGGTTCATAAGCACAAGATCAAGCACAAAAGAGGTTGTTAAGCATATGAAGAACGCAAATTGAAGTTTTTAAGCACACAAAAGAGGGAAAATGAGGTTCCTAAGCACAAGAACAAGTGCAAATGAGGTTCAGAAGCACAAGATCAAGCTCAAAAGAGGTTGTTAAGCACATCAAAAACGCAAATTGAGGTTGTTAAGCACACAAACAAGGGCAAATGAGGTTCCTAAGCACAAGAACAAGTGCAATTAAGGTTCATAAGCACAAGATGAAGCACAAAAGAGGTTGTTAAGCACACGAACAACGCAAATTGAGGTTGTTTAGCACACAAACAAGGGCAAATGAAGTTCCTAACCACAAGAAAAAGTGCAAATGACGTTCAAATGCACAAGATCAATCTCAAAAAAGGTTGTTAAGCACATCAACATCGCAAATTGAGGTCGTAATCCACACAAACAAGGGCAAATGAGGTTCCTAAGCACAAGAACAAGTGCAATTGAGGTTCATAAGCGCAAGATGAAGCGCAAAAGATGTTGTTAAGCACACGAACAAGAGCAAATGAGGTTCCTAAGCACAAGAACAAGTGCAATTGAGGTTCATAAGCACAAGATGAAGCACAAAAGAGGTTGTTAAGCACACGAACAACGCAAATTGAGGTTGTTTAGCACACAAACAAGGGCAAATGAGGTTCCTAACCACAAGAACAAGTGCAATTGAGTTTCATAAGCACAAGATGAAGCACAAAAGAGGTTGTTAAGCACACGAACAACGCAAATTGAGGTTGTTTAGCATGCAAACAAGGGCAAATGAGGTTCCTAACCACATGAAAAAGTGCAAATGACGTTCATAAGCACAAGATCAATCTCAAAAGAGGTTGTTAAGCACATCAACAACGCAAATTGAGGTTGTTATGCACACAAACAAGGGTAAATGAGGTTCCTAACCACAAGAACAAGTGCAATTGAGGGTCATAAGCGCAAGATGAAGAGCAAAAGATGTTGTTAAGCACACGAACAAGGGCAAATGAGGTTCCTAAGCACAACAATAAGTGTAATTGAGGTTCATAAGCACAAGTTGAAGCACAAAAGAGGTTGTTAAGCACACGAACAACGCAAATTGAGGTTGTTTAGCACACAAACAAGGGCAAATGAGTTTCCTAACCACAAGAACAAGTGCAAATGAGGTTCCTAAGAACAAGATCAAGCGCAAAAGAGGTTGTTAAGCACATGAACAACGCAAATTGAGGTTGTTAAGCACACAAACAAGGGCAAATGAGGTTCCTAAGCACAAGAACAAGTGAAATTGAGGTTCATAAGCACAAGATCAAGCACAAAAGAGGTTGTTAAGCATATGAACAACGCAAATTGAAGTTTTTAAGCACACAAAAGAGGGAAAATGAGGTTCCTAAGCACAAGAACAAGTGCAAATGAGGTTCAGAAGCACAAGATCAAGGTCAAAAGAGGTTGTTAAGCACATCAAAAACGCAAATTGAGGTTGTTAAGCACACAAACAAGGGCAAATGAGGTTCCTAAGCACAAGAACAAGTGCAATTGAGGTTCATAAGCACAAGATGAAGCACAAAAGAGGTTGTTAAGCACACAAACAACGCAAATTGAGGTTGTTTAGCACACAAACAAGGGCAAATGAAGTTCCTAACCACAAGAAAAAGTGCAAATGACGTTCAAATGCACAAGATCAATCTCAAAAAAGGTTGTTAAGCACATCAACATCGCAAATTGAGGTCGTTATCCACACAAACAAGGGCAAATGAGGTTCCTAAGCACAAGAACAAGTGCAATTGAGGTTCATAAGCGCAAGATGAAGCGCAAAAGATGTTGTTAAGCACACGAACAAGAGCAAATGAGGTTCCTAAGCACAAGAACAAGTGCAATTGAGGTTCATAAGCACAAGATGAAGCACAAAAGAGGTTGTTAAGCACACGAACAACGCAAATTGAGGTTGTTTAGCACACAAACAAGGGCAAATGAGGTTCCTAACAACAAGAACAAGTGCAAATGAGGTTCATAAGAACAAGATCAAGCGCAAAAGAGGTTGTGAAGCACATGAACAACGCAAATTGAGGTTGGTAAGCACACAAACAAGGGCAAATGAGGTTCCTAAGCACAAGAACAAGTGCAATTGAGGTTCATAAGCACAAGATCAAGCACAAAAGAGGTTGTTAAGAACATGAACAACGCAAATTGAAGTTTTTAAGCACACAAAAGAGGGAAAATGAGGTTCCTAAGCACAAGAACAAGTGCAAATGAGGTTCAGAAGCACAAGATCAAGCTCAAAAGAGGTTGTTAAGCACATCAACAACGCAAATTGAGGTTGTTAAGCACACGAACAAGGGCAAATGAGGTTCCTAAGCACAAGAACAAGTGCAATTGAGGTTCATAACCAGAAGATGAAGCACAAAAGAGGTTGTTAAGCACACGAACAACGCAAATTGAGGTTGTTTAGCACACAAACAAGGGCAAATGAGGTTCCTAACCACACGAAAAAGTGCAAATGGCGTTCATAAGCACAAGATCAATCTCAAAAAAGGTTGTTAAGCACATCAACAACGCAAATTGAGGTTGTTATCCACACAAACAAGGGCAAATGAGGTTCCTAAGCACAAGAACAAGTGCAATTGAGGGTCATAAGCGCAAGATGAAGAGCAAAAGATGTTGTTAAGCACACGAACAAGGGCAAATGAGGTTCCTAAGCACATGAACAAGTGCAATTGAGGTTCATAAGCACAAGATGAAGCACAAAAGAGGTTGTTAAGCACACGAACAACGCAAATTGAGGTTGTTTAGCACACAAACAAGGGCAAATGAGGTTCCTAACCACAAGAACAAGTGCAAATGAGGTTCATAAGAACAAGATCAAGCGCAAAAGAGGTTGTGAAGCACATGAACAACGCAAATTGAGGTTGGTAAGCACACAAACAATGGCAAATGAGGTTCCTAAGGACAAGAACAAGTGCAATTGAGGTTCATAAGCACAAGATCAAGCACAAAAGAGGTTGTTAAGCATATGAACAACGCAAATTGAAGTTTTTAAGCACACAAAAGAGGGAAAATGAGGTTCCTAAGCACAAGAACAAGTGCAAATGAGGTTCAGAAGCACAAGATCAAGCTCAAAAGAGGTTGTTAAGCACATCAACAAAGCAAATTGAGGTTGTTAAGCACACAAACAAGGGCAAATGAGGTTCCTATGCACAAGAACAAGTGCAATTGAGGTTCATAACACGGAAGATGAAGCACAAAAGAGGTTGTTAAGCACACGAACAACGCAAATTGAGGTTGTTTAGCACACAAACAAGGGCAAATGAGGTTCCTAACCACAAGAAAAAGTGCAAATGACGTTCATAAGCACAAGATCAATCTCAAAAAAGGTTGTTCAGCATATCAACAACGCAAATTGAGGTTGTTATGCACACAAACAAGGGCAAATGAGGTTCCTAAGCACAAGAACAAGTGCAATTGAGGTTCATAAGCGCAAGATGAAGCGCGGAAGATGTTGTTAAGCACACGAACAAGGGCAAATGAGGTTCCTAAGAACAAGAACAAGTGCAATTGAGGTTCATAAGCACAAGATGAAGCACAAAAGAGGTTGTTAAGCACACAAACAACGCAAATTGAGGTTGTTTAGCACACAAACAAGGGCAAATGAGGTTCCTAACCACAAGAAAAAGTGCAAATGACGATCATAAGCACAAGATCAATCTCAAAAAAGGTTGTTAAACACATCAACAACGCAAATTGAGGTTGTTATGCACACAAACAAGGGCAAATGAGGTTCCTAAGCACAAGAACAAGTGCAATTGATGTTCATAAGCGCAAGATAAAGCGCAAAAGATGTTGTTAAGCACACGAACAAGGGCAAATGAGGTTCCTAAGCACAAGAACAAGTGCAATTGAGGTTCAAAAGCGCAAGATGAAGCGCAAAAGATGTTGTTAAGCACACGAACAAGGGCAAATGAGGTTCCTAAGCACAAGAACAAGTGCAATTGAGGTTCATAAGCACAAGATGAAGCACAAAAGAGGTTGTTAAGCACACGAACAACGCAAATTGAGGTTGTTTAGCACACAAACAAGGGCAAATGAGGTTCCTAAGCACAAGAACAAGTGCAATTGAGGTTCATAAGCAAAAGATGAAGCACAAAAGAGGTTGTTAAGCACACGAACAACGCAAATTGAGGTTCTTTAGCACGCAAACAAGGGCAAATGAGGTTCCTAACCACATGAAAAAGTGCAAATGACGTTCATAAGCACAAGATCAATCTCAAAAGAGGTTGTTAAGCACATCAACAATGCAAATTGAGGTTGTTATGCACACAAACAAGGGCAAATGAGGTTCCTAACCACAAGAACAAGTGCAATTGAGGGTCATAAGCGCAAGATGAAGAGCAAAAGATGTTGTTAAGCACACGAACAAGGGCAAATGAGGTTCCTAAGCACAACAATAAGTGCAATTGAGGTTCATAACCACAAGTTGAAGCACAAAAGAGGTTGTTAAGCACACGAACAACGCAAATTGAGGTTGTCTAGCACACAAACAAGGGCAAATGAGTTTCCTAACCACAAGAACAAGTGCAAATGAGGTTCCTAAGAACAAGATCAAGCGCAAAAGAGGTTGTTAAGCACATGAACAACGCAAATTGAGGTTGTTAAGCACACAAACAAGGGCAAATGAGGTTCCTAAGGACAAGAACAAGTGCAATTGAGGTTCATAAGCACAAGATCAAGCACAAAAGAGGTTGTTAAGCATATGAACAACGCAAATTGAAGTTTTTAAGCACACAAAAGAGGGAAAATGAGTTTCCTAAGGACAAGAACAAGTGCAAATTAGGTTCAGAAGCACAAGATCAAGCTCAAAAGAGGTTGTTAAGCACATCAAAAACGCAAATTGAGGTTGTTAAGCACACAAACAAGGGCAAATGAGGTTCCTAAGCACAAGAACAAGTGCAATTGAGGTTCATAAGCACAAGATGAAGCACAAAAGAGGTTGTTAAGCACACGAACAACGCAAATTGAGGTTGTTTAGCACACAAACAAGGGCAAATGAGGTTCCTAACCACAAGAAAAAGTGCAAATGACGTTCATATGCACAAGATCAATCTCAAAAAAGGTTGTTAAGCACATCAACATTGCAAATTGAGGTTGTTATCCACACAAACAAGGGCAAATGAGGTTCCTAAGCACAAGAACAAGTGCAATTGAGGTTCATAAGCGCAAGATGAAGCGCAAAAGATGTTGTTAAGCACACGAACAAGAGCAAATGAGGTTCCTAAGCACAACAACAAGTGCAATTGAGGTTCATAAGCACAAGATGAAGCACAAAAGAGGTTGTTAAGCACACGAACAACGCAAATTGAGGTTGTTTAGCACACAAACAAGGGCAAATGAGGTTCCTAACCACAAGAACAAGTGCAAATGAGGTTCATAAGAACAAGATCAAGCGCAAAAGAGGTTGTGAAGCACATGAACAACGCAAATTGAGGTTGGTAGGCACACAAACAAGGGCAAATGAGGTTCCTAAGCACAAGAACAAGTGCAATTGAGGTTCATAAGCACAAGATCAAGCACAAAAGAGGTTGTTAAGAACATGAACAACGCAAATTGAAGTTTTTAAGCACACAAAAGAGGGAAAATGAGGTTCCTAAGCACAAGAACAAGTGCAAATGAGGTTCAGAAGCACAAGATCAAGCTCAAAAGAGGTTGTTAAGCACATCAACAACGCAAATTAAGGTTGTTAAGCACACGAACAAGGGAAATGAGGTTCCTAAGCACAAGAACAAGTGCAATTGAGGTTCATAACCACAAGATGAAGCACAAAAGAGGTTGTTAAGCACACGAACAACGCAAATTGAGGTTGTTTAGCACACAAACAAGGGCAAATGAGGTTCCTAACCACAAGAAAAAGTGCTAATGACGTTCATAAGCACAAGATCAATCTCAAAAAAGGTTGTTAAGCACATCAACAACGCAAATTGAGGTTGTTATCCACACAAACAAGGGCAAATGATGTTCCTAAGCACAAGAACAAGTGCAATTGAGGTTCATAAGCGCAAGATGAAGCGCAAAAGATGTTGTTAAGCACACGAACAAGAGCAAATGAGGTTCCTAAGCACAAGAACAAGTGCAATTGAGGTTCATAAGCACAAGATGAAGCACAAAAGAGGTTGTTAAGCACACGAACAACGCAAATTGAGGTTGTTTAGCACACAAACAAGGGCAAATGAGGTTCCTAACCACAAGAACAAGTGCAAATGAGGTTCATAAGAACAAGATCAAGCGCAAAAGAGGTTGTGAAGCACATGAACAACGCAAATTGAGGTTGGTAAGCACACAAACAAGGGCAAATGAGATTCCTAAGCACAAGAACAAGTGCAATTGAGGTTCATAAGCACAAGATCAAGTACAAAAGAGGTTGTTAAGAACATGAACAACGCAAATTGAAGTTTTTAAGCACACAAAAGAGGGAAAATGAGGTTCCTAAGCACAAGAACAAGTGCAAATGAGGTTCAGAAGCACAAGATCAAGCTCAAAAGAGGTTGTTAAGCACATCAAAAACGCAAATTGAGGTTGTTAAGCAAACGAACAAGGGCAAATGAGGTTCCTCAGCACAAGAACAAGTGCAATTGAGGTTCATAACCAGAAGATGAAGCACAAAAGAGGTTGTTAAGCACACGAACAACGCAAATTGAGCTTGTTTAGCACACAAACAAGGGCAAATGAGGTTCCTAACCACAAGAAAAAGTGCAAATGACGTTCATAAGCACAAGATCAATCTCAAAAAAGGTTGTTAAGCACATCAACAACGCAAATTGAGGTTGTTATGCACACAAACATGGGCAAATGAGGTTCCTAAGCACAAGAACAAGTGATTTTGAGGTTCATAAGCGCAAGATGAAGCGCGGAAGATGTTGTTAAGCACACGAACAAGGGCAAATGAGGTTCCTAAGCACAAGAACAAGTGCAATTTAGGTTCATAAGTACAAGATGAAGCACAAAAGAGGTTGTTAAGCACACGAACAACGCAAATTGAGGTTGTTTAGCACACAAACAAGGGCAAATGAGGTTCCTAACCACAAGAAAAAGTGCAAATGACGATCATAAGCACAAGATCAATCTCAAAACAGGTTGTTAAGCACATCAACAACGCAAATTGAGGTTGTTATGCACACAAACATGGGCAAATGAGGTTCCTAAGCACAAGAACAAGTGCAATTGAGGTTCATCAGCGCAAGATGAAGCGCAAAAGATGTTGTTAAGCACACGAACAAGGGCAAATGAGGTTCCTAAACACAAGAACAAGTGCAATTGAGGTTCATAAGCACAAGATGAAGCACAAAAGAGGTTGTTAAGCACACGAACAACGCAAATTGAGGTTGTTTAGCACACAAACAAGGGCAAATGAGGTTCCTAAGCACAAGAACAAGTGCAATTGAGGTTCATAAGCACAAGATGAAGCACAAAAGAGGTTGTTAAGCACACGAACAACGCAAATTGAGGTTGTTTAGCACGCAAACAAGGGCAAATGAGGTTCCTAACCACATGAAAAAGTGCAAATGACGTTCATAAGCACAAGATCAATCTCAAAAGAGGTTGTTAAGCAC
This sequence comes from Carex scoparia, assembly GCA_024447655.1. Classification (NCBI taxonomy): domain Eukaryota; kingdom Viridiplantae; phylum Streptophyta; class Magnoliopsida; order Poales; family Cyperaceae; genus Carex; species Carex scoparia. Next base: position 678,730 of record JAJHPE010000003.1, on the reverse strand, counting down.
ATCAACAACGCAAATTGAGGTTGTTATGCACACAAACAAGGGCAAATGAGGTTCCTAACCACAAGAACAAGTGCAATTGAGGGTCATAAGCGCAAGATGAAGCGCAAAAGATGTTGTTAAGCACACGAACAAGGGCAAATGAGGTTCCTAAGCACAACAATAAGTGCAATTGAGGTTCATAAGCACAAGATGAAGCACAAAAGAGGTTGTTAAGCACACGAACAACGCAAATTGAGGTTGTTTAGCACACAAACAAGGGCAAATGAGTTTCCTAACCACAGGAACAAGTGCAAATGAGGTTCCTAAGAACAAGATCAAGCGCAAAAGAGGTTGTTAAGCACATGAACAACGCAAATTGAGGTTGTTAAGCACACAAACAAGGGCAAATGAGGTTCCTAAGCACAAGAACAAGTGCAATTGAGGTTCATAAGCACAAGATCAAGCACAAAAGAGGTTGTTAAGCATATGAACAACGCAAATTGAAGTTTTTAAGCACACAAAAGAGGGAAGATGAGGTTCCTAAGCACAAGAACAAGTGCAAATGAGGTTCAGAAGCACAAGATCAAGCTCAAAAGAGGTTGTTAAGCACATCAACAACGCAAATTGAGGTTGTTAAGCACACAAACAAGGGCAAATGAGGTTCCTAAGCACAAGAACAAGTGCAATTGAGGTTCATAAGCACAAGATGAAGCACAAAAGAGGTTGTTAAGCACACGAACAACGCAAATTGAGGTTGTTTAGCACACAAACAAGGGCAAATGAGGTTCCTAACCACAAGAAAAAGTGCAAATGACGTTCATAAGCACAAGATCAATCTCAAAAAAGGTTGTTAAGCACATCAACAACGCAAATTGAGGTTGTTATGCACTCAAACAAGGGCAAATGAGGTTCCTAAGCACAAGAACAAGTGCAATTGAGGTTCATAAGCGCAAGATGAAGCGCAAAAGATGTTGTTAAGCACACGAACAAGGGCAAATGAGGTTCTTAAGCACAAGAACAAGTGCAATTGAGGTTCATAAGCACAAGATGAAGCACAAAAGAGGTTGTTAAGCACACGAACAACGCAAATTGAGGTTGTTTAGCACAGAAACAAGGGCAAATGAGGTTCCTAACAACAAGAAAAAGTGCAAATGACGTTCATAAGCACAAGATCAATCTCAAAAAAGGTTGTTAAGCACATCAACAACACAAATTGAGGTTGTTATGCACACTAACAAGGGCAAATGAGGTTCCTAACCACAAGAACAAGTGCAATTGAGGTTCATAAGCGCAAGATGAAGCGCGGAAGATGTTGTTAAGCACACGAACAAGGGCAAATGAGGTTCCTAAGCACAAGAACAAGTGCAATTGAGGTTCATAAGCACAAGATGAAGCACAAAAGAGGTTGTTAAGCACACGAACAACGCAAATTGAGGTTGTTTAGCACACAAACAAGGGCAAATGAGGTTCCTAACCACAAGTAAAAGTGCAAATCACGATCATATGCACAAGATCAATCTCAAAAAAGGTTGTTAAGCACATCAACAACGCAAATTGAGGTTGTTATGCACACAAACAAGGGCAAATGAGGTTCCTAAGCACAAGAACAAGTGCAATTGAGGTTCATAAGCGCAAGATGAAGCGCAAAAGATGTTGTTAAGCACACGAACAAGGGCAAATGAGGTTCCTAAGCACAAGAACAACTGCAATTGAGGTTCATAAGCATAAGATGAAGCACAAAAGAGGTTGTAAAGCACACGAACAACGCAAATTGAGGTTGTTTAGCACACAAACAAGGGCAAATGAGGTTCCTAAGCACAAGAACAAGTGCAATTGAGGTTCATAAGCACAAGATGAAGCATAAAAGAGGTTGTTAAGCACACGAACAACGCAAATTGAGGTTGTTTAGCACGCAAACAAGGGCAAATGAGGTTCCTAACCACATGAAAAAGTGCAAATGACGTTCATAAGCACAAGATCAATCTCAAAAGAGGTTGTTAAGCACATCAACAACGCAAATTGAGGTTGTTATGCACACAAACAAGGGCAAATGAGGTTCCTAACCACAAGAACAAGTGCAATTGAGGGTCATAAGCGCAAGATGAAGAGCAAAAGATGTTGTTAAGCACACGAACAAGGGCAAATGAGGTTCCTAAGCACAACAATAAGTGCAATTGAGGTTCATAAGCACAAGATGAAGCACAAAAGAGGTTGTTAAGCACACGAACAACGCAAATTGAGGTTGTTTAGCACACAAACAAGGGCAAATGAGTTTCCTAACCACAAGAACAAGTGCAAATGATGTTCCTAAGAACAAGATCAAGCGCAAAAGAGGTTGTTAAGCACATGAACAACGCAAATTGAGGTTGTTAAGCACACAAACAAGGGCAAATGAGGTTCCTAAGCACCAGAACAAGTGCAATTGAGGTTCATAAGCACAAGATCAAGCACAAAAGAGGTTGTTAAGCATATGAACAACGCAAATTGAAGTTTTTAAGCACACAAAAAGAGGGAAGATGAGGTTCCTAAGCACAAGAACAAGTGCAAATGAGGTTCGAAGCACAAGATCAAGCTCAAAAGAGGTTGTTAAGCACATCAACAACGCAAATTGAGGTTGTTAAGCACACAAACAAGGGCAAATGAGGTTCCTAAGCACAAGAACAAGTGCAATTGAGGTTCATAAGCACAAGATGAAGCACAAAAGAGGTTGTTAAGCACACGAACAACGCAAATTGAGGTTGTTTAGCACACAAACAAGGGCAAATGAGGTTCCTAACCACAAGAAAAAGTGCAAATGACGTTCATATGCACAATTTCAATCTCAAAAAAGGTTGTTAAGCACATCAACATCGCAAATTGAGGTTGTTATCCACACAAACAAGGGCAAATGAGGTTCCTAAGCACAAGAACAAGTGTAATTGAGGTTCATAAGCGCAAGATGAAGCGCAAAAGATGTTGTTAAGCACACGAACAAGGGCAAATGAGGTTTCTAAGCACAAGAACAAGTGCAATTGAGGTTCATAAGCACAAGATGAAGCACAAAAGAGGTTGTTAAGCACACGAACAACGCAAATTGAGGTTGTTTAGCACACAAACAAGGGCAAATGAGGTTCCTAACCACAAGAACAAGTGCAAATGAGGTTCATAAGAACAAGATCAAGCGCAAAAGAGGTTGGGAAGCACATGAACAACGCAAATTGAGGTTGGTAAGCACACAAACAAGGGCAAATGAGGTTCCTAACCACAAGAACAAGTGCAATTGAGGTTCATAAGCACAAGATCAAGCACAAAAGAGGTTGTTAAGAACATGAACAACGCAAATTGAAGTTTTTAAGCACACAAAAGAGGGAAAATGAGGTTCCTAAGCACAAGAACAAGTGCAAATGAGGTTCAGAAGCACAAGATCAAGCTCAAAAGAGGTTGTTCAGCACATCAACAACGCAAATTGAGGTTGTTAAGCACACAAACAAGGGCAAATGAGGTTCCTAAGCACAAGAACAAGTGCAATTGAGGTTCATAACCAGAAGATGAAGCACAAAAGACGTTGTTAAGCACACGAACAACGCAAATTGAGGTTGTTTAGCACACAAACAAGGGCAAATGAGGTTCCTAACCACAAGAAAATGTGCAAATGACGTTCATAAGCACAAGATCAATCTCAAAAAAGGTTGATAAGCACATCAACAACGCAAATTGAGGATGTTATGCACACAAACAAGGGCAAATGAGGTTCCTAACCACAAGAACAAGTGCAATTGAGGGTCATAAGCGCAAGATGAAGAGCAAAAGATGTTGTTAAGCACACGAACAAGGGCAAATGAGGTTCCTAAGCACAACAATAAGTGCAATTGAGGTTCATAAGCACAAGATGAAGCACAAAAGAGGTTGTTAAGCACACGAACAACGCAAATTGAGGTTGTTTAGCACACAAACAAGGGCAAATGAGTTTCCTAACCACAAGAACAAGTGCAAATGATGTTCCTAAGAACAAGATCAAGCGCAAAAGAGGTTGTTAAGCACATGAACAACGCAAATTGAGGTTGTTAAGCACACAAACAAGGGCAAATGAGGTTCCTAAGCACAAGAACAAGTGCAATTGAGGTTCATAAGCACAAGATCAAGCACAAAAGAGGTTGTTAAGCATATGAACAACGCAAATTGAAGTTTTTAAGCACACAAAAGAGGGAAGATGAGGTTCCTAAGCACAAGAACAAGTGCAAATGAGGTTCAGAAGCACAAGATCAAGCTCAAAAGAGGTTGTTAAGCACATCAACAACGCAAATTGAGGTTGTTAAGCACACAAACAAGGGCAAATGAGGTTCCTAAGCACAAGAACAAGTGCAATTGAGGTTCATAAGCACAAGATGAAGCACAAAAGAGGTTGTTAAGCACACGAACAACGCAAATTGAGGTTGTTTAGCACACAAACAAGGGCAAATGAGGTTCCTAACCACAAGAAAAAGTGCAAATGACGTTCATATGCATAATTTCAATCTCAAAAAAGGTTGTTAAGCACATCAACATCGCAAATTGAGGTTGTTATCCACACAAACAAGGGCAAATGAGGTTCCTAAGCACAAGAACAAGTGTAATTGAGGTTCATAAGCACAAGATGAAGCGCAAAAGATGTTGTTAAGCACACGAACAAGGGCAAATGAGGTTTCTAAGCACAAGAACAAGTGCAATTGAGGTTCATAAGCACAAGATGAAGCACAAAAGAGGTTGTTAAGCACACGAACAACTCAAATTGAGGTTGTTTAGCACACAAACAAGGGCAAATGAGGTTCCTAACCACAAGAACAAGTGCAAATGAGGTTCATAAGAACAAGATCAAGCGCAAAAGAGGTTGGGAAGCACATGAACAACGCAAATTGAGGTTGGTAAGCACACCAACAAGGGCAAATGAGGTTCCTAACCACAAGAACAAGTGCAATTGAGGTTCATAAGCACAAGATCAAGCACAAAAGAGGTTGTTAAGAACATGAACAACGCAAATTGAAGTTTTTAAGCACACAAAAGAGGGAAAATGAGGTTCCTAAGCACAAGAACAAGTGCAAATGAGGTTCGAAGCACAAGATCAAGCTCAAAAGAGGTTGTTCAACCACATCAACAACGCAAATTGAGGTTGTTAAGCACACAAACAAGGGCAAATGAGGTTCCTAAGCACAAGAACAAGTGCAATTGAGGTTCATAACCAGAAGATGAAGCACAAAAGAGGTTGTTAAGCACACGAACAACGCAAATTGAGGTTGTTTAGCACACAGACAAGGGCAAATGAGGTTCCTAACCACAAGAAAATGTGCAAATGACGTTCATAAGCACAAGATCAATCTCAAAAAAGGTTGTTAAGCACATCAACAACGCAAATTGAGGATGTTATGCACACAAACAAGGGCAAATGAGGTTCCTAAGCACAAGAACAAGTGCAATTGAGGTTCATAAGCGAAAGATGAAGCGCAAAAGATGTTGTTAAGCACACGAACAAGGGCAAATGAGGTTCCTAAGCACAAGAACAAGTGCAATTGAGGTTCATAAGCACAAGATGAAGCACAAAAGAGGTTGTTAAGCCCACGAACAACGCAAATTGTGGTTGTTTAGCACACAAACAAGGGCAAATGAGGTTCCTAACCACAAGAAAAAGTGCAAATGACGTTCATAAGCACAAGATCAATCTCAAAAAAGGTTGTTAAGCACATCAACAACGCAAATTGAGGTTGTTATGCACACAAACAAGGGCAAATGAGGTTCCTAACCACAAGAACAAGTGCAATTGAGGTTCATAAGCGCAAGATGAAGCGCGGAAGATGTTGTTAAGCACACGAACAAGGGCAAATGAGGTTCCTAAGCACAAGAACAAGTGCAATTGAGGTTCATAAGCACAAGATGAAGCACAAAAGAGGTTGTTAAGCACACGAACAACGCAAATTGAGGTTGTTTAGCACACAAACAAGGGCAAATGAGGTTCCTGACCACAAGAAAAAGTGCAAATGACGATCATAAGCACAAGATCAATCTCAAAAAAGGTTGTTAAGCACATCAACAACGCAAATTGAGGTTGTTATGCACACAAACAAGGGCAAATGAGGTTCCTAAGCACAAGAACAAGTGCAATTGAGGTTCATAAGCGCAAGATGAAGCGCAAAAGATGTTGTTAAGCACACGAACAAGGGCAAATGAGGTTCCTAAGCACAAGAACAAGTGCAATTGAGGTTCATAAGCGCAAGATGAAGCGCAAAAGATGTTGTTAAGCACACGAACAAGGGCAAATGAGGTTCCTAAGCACAAGAACAAGTGCAATTGAGGTTCATAAGCACAAGATGAAGCACAAAAGAGGTTGTTAAGCACACGAATAACGCAAATTGAGGTTGTTTAGCACACAAACAAGGGCAAATGAGTTTCCTAACCACAAGAACAAGTGCAAATGAGGTTCCTAAGAACAATATCAAGCGCAAAAGAGGTTGTTAAGCACATGAACAACGCAAATTGAGGTTGTTAAGCACAGAAACAAGGGCAAATGAGGTTCCTAAGCACAAGAACAAGTGCAATTGAGGTTCATAAGCACAAGATCAAGCACAAAAGAGGTTGTTAAGCATATGAACAACGCAAATTGAAGTTTTTAAGCACACAAAAGAGGGAAGATGAGGTTCCTAAGCACAAGAACAAGTGCAAATGAGGTTCAGAAGCACAAGATCAAGCTCAAAAGAGGTTGTTAAGCACATCAACAACGCAAATTGAGGTTGTTTAGCACACAAACAATGGCAAATGAGGTTCCTAAGCACAAGAACAAGTGCAATTGAGGTTCATAAGCGCAAGATGAAACGCAAAAGATGTTGTTAAGCACACGAACAAGGGCAAATGAGGTTCCTAAGCACAAGAACAAGTGCAATTGAGGTTCATAAGCACAAGATGAAGCACAAAAGAGGTTGTTAAGCACACGAACAACGCAAATTGAGGTTGTTTAGCACACAAACAAGGGCAAATGAGGTTCCTAACCACAAGAACAAGTGCAAATGAGGTTCGTAAGAACAAGATCAAGCGCAAAAGAGGTTGTTAAGCACATGAACAACGCAAATTCAGGTTGTTAAGCACACAAACAAGGGCAAATAAGGTTCCTAAGCACAAGAACAAGTGCAATTGAGGTTCATAAGCACAAGATCAAGCACAAAAGAGGTTGTTAAGCACACGAACAACGCAAATTGAGGTTGTTTAGCACACAAACAAGGGCAAATGAGGTTCCTAACCACAAGAAAAAGTGCAAATGACGTTCATAAGCACAAGATCAATCTCAAAAAAGGTTGTTAAGCACATCAACAACGCAAATTGAGGTTGTTACGCACACAAACAAGGGCAAATGAGGGTCCTAAGCACAAGAACAAGTGCAATTGAGGTTCATAAGCGCAAGATGAAGCGCAAAAGATGTTGTTAAGCACACGAACAAGGGCAAATGAGGTTCCTAAGCACAAGAACAAGTGCAATTGAGGTTCATAAGCACAAGATGAAGCACAAAAGAGGTTGTTAAGCACACGAACAACGCAAATTGACGTTGTTTAGCACGCAAACAAGGGCAAATGAGGTTCCTAACCACAAGAAAAAGTGCAAATGACGTTCATAAGCACAAGATCAATCTCAAAAAAGGTTGTTAAGCACATCAACAACGCAAATTGAGGTTGTTATGCACACAAACAAGGGCAAATAAGGTTCCTAAGCACAAGAACAAGTGCAATTGAGGTTCATAAGCGCAAGATGAAGCGCGGAAGATGTTGTTAAGCACACCGAACAAGGGCAAATGAGGTTCCTAAGCACAAGAACAAGTGCAATTGAGGTTCATAAGCACAAGATGAAGCACAAAAGAGGTTGTTAAGCACACGAACAACGCAAATTGAGGTTGTTTAGCACACAAACAAGGGCAAATGAGGTTCCTAACCACAAGAAAAAGTGCAAATGACGTTCATAAGCACAAGATCAATCTCAAAAAAGGTTGTTAAGCACATCAACAACGCAAATTGAGGTTGTTACGCACACAAACAAGGGCAAATGAGGTTCCTAAGCACAAGAACAAGTGCAATTGAGGTTCATAAGCGCAAGATGAAGCGCAAAAGATGTTGTTAAGCACACGAACAAGGGCAAATGAGGTTCCTAAGCACAAGAACAAGTGCAATTGAGGTTCATAAGCACAAGATGAAGCACAAAAGAGGTTGTTAAGCACACGAACAACGCAAATTGACGTTGTTTAGCACGCAAACAAGGGCAAATGAGGTTCCTAACCACAAGAAAAAGTGCAAATGACGTTCATAAGCACAAGATCAATCTCAAAAAAGGTTGTTAAGCACATCAACAACGCAAATTGAGGTTGTTATGCACACAAACAAGGGCGAATGAGGTTCCTAAGCACAAGAACAAGTGCAATTGAGGTTCATAAGCGCAAGATGAAGCGCGGAAGATGTTGTTAAGCACACGAACAAGGGCAAATGAGGTTCCTAAGCACAAGAACAAGTGCAATTGAGGTTCATAAGCACAAGATGAAGCACAAAAGAGGTTGTTAAGCACACGAACAACGCAAATTGAGGTTGTTTAGCACACAAACAAGGGCAAATGAGTTTCCTAACCACAAGAACAAGTGCAAATGAGGTTCATAAGAACAAGATCAAGCGCAAAAGAGGTTGTTAAGCACATGAACAACGCAAATTGAGGTTGTTAAGCACACAAACAAGGGCAAATGAGGTTCCTAAGCACAAGAACAAGTGCAATTGAGGTTCATAAGCACAAGATCAAGCACAAAAGAGGTTGTTAAGCACATGAACAATGCAAATTGAAGTTTTTAAGCACACAAAAGAGGGAAAATGAGGTTCCTAAGCACAAGAACAAGTGCAAATGACGTTCAGAAGCACAAGATCAAGCTCAAAAGAGGTTGTTAAGCACATCAACAACGCAAATTGAGGTTGTTACGCACACAAACAAGGGCAAATGAGGTTCCTAAGCACAAGAACAAGTGCAATTGAGGTTCATAAGCGCAAGATGAAGCGCAAAAGATGTTGTTAAGCACACGAACAAGGGCAAATGAGGTTCCTAAGCACAAGAACAAGTGCAATTGAGGTTCATAAGCACAAGATGAAGCACAAAAGAGGTTGTTAAGCACACGAACAACGCAAATTGACGTTGTTTAGCACGCAAACAAGGGCAAATGAGGTTCCTAACCACAAGAAAAAGTGCAAATGACGTTCATAAGCACAAGATCAATCTCAAAAAAGGTTGTTAAGCACATCAACAACGCAAATTGAGGTTGTTATGCACACAAACAAGGGCGAATGAGGTTCCTAAGCACAAGAACAAGTGCAATTGAGGTTCATAAGCGCAAGATGAAGCGCGGAAGATGTTGTTAAGCACACGAACAAGGGCAAATGAGGTTCCTAAGCACAAGAACAAGTGCAATTGAGGTTCATAAGCACAAGATGAAGCACAAAAGAGGTTGTTAAGCACACGAACAACGCAAATTGAGGTTGTTTAGCACACAAACAAGGGCAAATGAGTTTCCTAACCACAAGAACAAGTGCAAATGAGGTTCATAAGAACAAGATCAAGCGCAAAAGAGGTTGTTAAGCACATGAACAACGCAAATTGAGGTTGTTAAGCACACAAACAAGGGCAAATGAGGTTCCTAAGCACAAGAACAAGTGCAATTGAGGTTCATAAGCACAAGATCAAGCACAAAAGAGGTTGTTAAGCACATGAACAATGCAAATTGAAGTTTTTAAGCACACAAAAGAGGGAAAATGAGGTTCCTAAGCACAAGAACAAGTGCAAATGACGTTCAGAAGCACAAGATCAAGCTCAAAAGAGGTTGTTAAGCACATCAACAACGCAAATTGAGGTTGTTAAGCACACAAACAAGGGCAAAAGAGGTTCCTAAGCACAAGAACAAGTGCAATTGAGGTTCATAAGCGCAAGATGAAGCGCAAAAGATGTTGTTAAGCACACGAACAAGGGCAAATGAGGTTCCTAAGCACAAGAACAAGTGCAAATGAGGTTCGTAAGAACAAGATCAAGCGCAAAAGAGGTTGTTAAGCACATGAACAACGCAAATTCAGGTTGTTAAGCACACAAACAAGGGCAAATAAGGTTCCTAAGCACAAGAACAAGTGCAATTGAGGTTCATAAGCACAAGATCAAGCACAAAAGAGGTTGTTAAGCACACGAACAACGCAAATTGAGGTTGTTTAGCACACAAACAAGGGCAAATGAGGTTCCTAACCACAAGAAAAAGTGCAAATGACGTTCATAAGCACAAGATCAATCTCAAAAAAGGTTGTTAAGCACATCAACAACGCAAATTGAGGTTGTTACGCACACAAACAAGGGCAAATGAGGTTCCTAAGCACAAGAACAAGTGCAATTGAGGTTCATAAGCGCAAGATGAAGCGCAAAAGATGTTGTTAAGCACACGAACAAGGGCAAATGAGGTTCCTAAGCACAAGAACAAGTGCAATTGAGGTTCATAAGCACAAGATGAAGCACAAAAGAGGTTGTTAAGCACACGAACAACGCAAATTGACGTTGTTTAGCACGCAAACAAGGGCAAATGAGGTTCCTAACCACAAGAAAAAGTGCAAATGACGTTCATAAGCACAAGATCAATCTCAAAAAAGGTTGTTAAGCACATCAACAACGCAAATTGAGGTTGTTATGCACACAAACAAGGGCAAATAAGGTTCCTAAGCACAAGAACAAGTGCAATTGAGGTTCATAAGCGCAAGATGAAGCGCGGAAGATGTTGTTAAGCACCCGAACAAGGGCAAATGAGGTTCCTAAGCACAAGAACAAGTGCAATTGAGGTTCATAAGCACAAGATGAAGCACAAAAGAGGTTGTTAAGCACACGAACAACGCAAATTGAGGTTGTTTAGCACACAAACAAGGGCAAATGAGGTTCCTAACCACAAGAAAAAGTGCAAATGACGTTCATAAGCACAAGATCAATCTCAAAAAAGGTTGTTAAGCACATCAACAACGCAAATTGAGGTTGTTACGCACACAAACAAGGGCAAATGAGGTTCCTAAGCACAAGAACAAGTGCAATTGAGGTTCATAAGCGCAAGATGAAGCGCAAAAGATGTTGTTAAGCACACGAACAAGGGCAAATGAGGTTCCTAAGCACAAGAACAAGTGCAATTGAGGTTCATAAGCACAAGATGAAGCACAAAAGAGGTTGTTAAGCACACGAACAACGCAAATTGACGTTGTTTAGCACGCAAACAAGGGCAAATGAGGTTCCTAACCACAAGAAAAAGTGCAAATGACGTTCATAAGCACAAGATCAATCTCAAAAAAGGTTGTTAAGCACATCAACAACGCAAATTGAGGTTGTTATGCACACAAACAAGGGCGAATGAGGTTCCTAAGCACAAGAACAAGTGCAATTGAGGTTCATAAGCGCAAGATGAAGCGCGGAAGATGTTGTTAAGCACACGAACAAGGGCAAATGAGGTTCCTAAGCACAAGAACAAGTGCAATTGAGGTTCATAAGCACAAGATGAAGCACAAAAGAGGTTGTTAAGCACACGAACAACGCAAATTGAGGTTGTTTAGCACACAAACAAGGGCAAATGAGTTTCCTAACCACAAGAACAAGTGCAAATGAGGTTCATAAGAACAAGATCAAGCGCAAAAGAGGTTGTTAAGCACATGAACAACGCAAATTGAGGTTGTTAAGCACACAAACAAGGGCAAATGAGGTTCCTAAGCACAAGAACAAGTGCAATTGAGGTTCATAAGCACAAGATCAAGCACAAAAGAGGTTGTTAAGCACATGAACAATGCAAATTGAAGTTTTTAAGCACACAAAAGAGGGAAAATGAGGTTCCTAAGCACAAGAACAAGTGCAAATGACGTTCAGAAGCACAAGATCAAGCTCAAAAGAGGTTGTTAAGCACATCAACAACGCAAATTGAGGTTGTTAAGCACACAAACAAGGGCAAAAGAGGTTCCTAAGCACAAGAACAAGTGCAATTGAGGTTCATAAGCACAAGATGAAGCACAAAAGAGGTTGTTAAGCACACGAACAACGCAAATTGAGGTTGTTTAGCACACAAACAAGGGCAAATGAGGTTCCTAACCACAAGAAAAAGTGCAAATGACGTTCATATGCACAAGATCAATCTCAACAAAAGGTTGTTAAGCACATCAACATCGCAAATTGAGGTTGTTATCCACACAAACAGGGGCAAATGAGGTTCCTAAGCACAAGAACAAGTGTAATTGAGGTTCATAAGCGCAAGATGAAGCGCAAAAGATGTTGTTAAGCACACGAACAAGGGCAAATGAGGTTCCTAAGCACAAGAACAAGTGCAATTGAGGTTCATAAGCACAAGATGAAGCACAAAAGAGGTTGTTAAGCACACGAACAACGCAAATTGAGGTTGTCTAGCACACAAACAAGGGCAAATGAGGTTCCTAACCACAAGAACAAGTGCAAATGAGGTTCATAAGAACAAGATCAAGCGCAAAAGAGGTTGCGAAGCACATGAACAACGCAAATTGAGGTTGGTAAGCACACAAACAAGGGCAAATGAGGTTCCTAAGCACAAGAACAAGTGCAATTGAGGTTCATAAGCACAAGATCAAGCACAAAAGAGGTTGTTAAGCATATGAACAACGCAAATTGAAGTTTTTAAGCACACAAAAGAGGGAAGATGAGGTTCCTAAGCACAAGAACAAGTGCAAATGAGGTTCAGAAGCACAAGATCAAGCTCAAAAGAGGTTGTTAAGCACATCAACAACGCAAATTGAGGTTGTTTAGCACACAAACAAGGGCAAATGAGGTTCCTAAGCACAAGAACAAGTGCAATTGAGGTTCATAAGCACAAGATGAAGCACAAAAGAGGTTGTTAAGCACACGAACAACGCAAATTGAGGTTGTTTAGCACACAAACAAGGGCAAATGAGGTTCCTAACCCCAAGAAAAAGTGCAAATGACGTTCATATGCACAAGATCAATCTCAAAAAAGGTTGTTAAGCACATCAACATCGCAAATTGAGGTTGTTATCCACACAAACAATGGCAAATGAGGTTCCTAAGCACAAGAACAAGTGCAATTGAGGTTCATAAGCGCAAGATGAAACGCAAAAGATGTTGTTAAGCACACGAACAAGGGCAAATGAGGTTCCTAAGCACAAGAACAAGTGCAATTGAGGTTCATAAGCACAAGATGAAGCACAAAAGAGGTTGTTAAGCACACGAACAACGCAAATTGAGGTTGTTTAGCACACAAACAAGGGCAAATGAGGTTCCTAACCACAAGAACAAGTGCAAATGAGGTTCGTAAGAACAAGATCAAGCGCAAAAGAGGTTGTTAAGCACATGAACAACGCAAATTCAGGTTGTTAAGCACACAAACAAGGGCAAATAAGGTTCCTAAGCACAAGAACAAGTGCAATTGAGGTTCATAAGCACAAGATCAAGCACAAAAGAGGTTGTTAAGCACACGAACAACGCAAATTGAGGTTGTTTAGCACACAAACAAGGGCAAATGAGGTTCCTAACCACAAGAAAAAGTGCAAATGACGTTCATAAGCACAAGATCAATCTCAAAAAAGGTTGTTAAGCACATCAACAACGCAAATTGAGGTTGTTACGCACACAAACAAGGGCAAATGAGGTTCCTAAGCACAAGAACAAGTGCAATTGAGGTTCATAAGCGCAAGATGAAGCGCAAAAGATGTTGTTAAGCACACGAACAAGGGCAAATGAGGTTCCTAAGCACAAGAACAAGTGCAATTGAGGTTCATAAGCACAAGATGAAGCACAAAAGAGGTTGTTAAGCACACGAACAACGCAAATTGACGTTGTTTAGCACGCAAACAAGGGCAAATGAGGTTCCTAACCACAAGAAAAAGTGCAAATGACGTTCATAAGCACAAGATCAATCTCAAAAAAGGTTGTTAAGCACATCAACAACGCAAATTGAGGTTGTTATGCACACAAACAAGGGCAAATAAGGTTCCTAAGCACAAGAACAAGTGCAATTGAGGTTCATAAGCGCAAGATGAAGCGCGGAAGATGTTGTTAAGCACACGAACAAGGGCAAATGAGGTTCCTAAGCACAAGAACAAGTGCAATTGAGGTTCATAAGCACAAGATGAAGCACAAAAGAGGTTGTTAAGCACACGAACAACGCAAATTGAGGTTGTTTAGCACACAAACAAGGGCAAATGAGGTTCCTAACCACAAGAAAAAGTGCAAATGACGTTCATAAGCACAAGATCAATCTCAAAAAAGGTTGTTAAGCACATCAACAACGCAAATTGAGGTTGTTACGCACACAAACAAGGGCAAATGAGGTTCCTAAGCACAAGAACAAGTGCAATTGAGGTTCATAAGCGCAAGATGAAGCGCAAAAGATGTTGTTAAGCACACGAACAAGGGCAAATGAGGTTCCTAAGCACAAGAACAAGTGCAATTGAGGTTCATAAGCACAAGATGAAGCACAAAAGAGGTTGTTAAGCACACGAACAACGCAAATTGACGTTGTTTAGCACGCAAACAAGGGCAAATGAGGTTCCTAACCACAAGAAAAATGCAAATGACGTTCATAAGCACAAGATCAATCTCAAAAAAGGTTGTTAAGCACATCAACAACGCAAATTGAGGTTGTTATGCACACAAACAAGGGCAAATGAGGTTCCTAAGCACAAGAACAAGTGCAATTGAGGTTCATAAGCGCAAGATGAAGCGCGGAAGATGTTGTTAAGCACACGAACAAGGGCAAATGAGGTTCCTAAGCACAAGAACAAGTGCAATTGAGGTTCATAAGCACAAGATGAAGCACAAAAGAGGTTGTTAAGCACACGAACAACGCAAATTGAGGTTGTTTAGCACACAAACAAGGGCAAATGAGTTTCCTAACCACAAGAACAAGTGCAAATGAGGTTCATAAGAACAAGATCAAGCGCAAAAGAGGTTGTTAAGCACATGAACAACGCAAATTGAGGTTGTTAAGCACACAAACAAGGGCAAATGAGGTTCCTAAGCACAAGAACAAGTGCAATTGAGGTTCATAAGCACAAGATCAAGCACAAAAGAGGTTGTTAAGCACATGAACAATGCAAATTGAAGTTTTTAAGCACACAAAAGAGGGAAAATGAGGTTCCTAAGCACAAGAACAAGTGCAAATGACGTTCAGAAGCACAAGATCAAGCTCAAAAGAGGTTGTTAAGCACATCAACAACGCAAATTGAGGTTGTTAGGCACACAAACAAGGGCAAAAGAGGTTCCTAAGCACAAGAACAAGTGCAATTGAGGTTCATAAGCACAAGATGAAGCACAAAAGAGGTTGTTAAGCACACGAACAACGCAAATTGAGGTTGTTTAGCACACAAACAAGGGCAAATGAGGTTCCTAACTACAAGAAAAAGTGCAAATGACGTTCATATGCACAAGATCAATCTCAAAAAAGGTTATTAAGCACATCAACATCGCAAATTGAGGTTGTTATCCACACAAACAGGGGCAAATGAGGTTCCTAAGCACAAGAACAAGTGTAATTGAGGTTCATAAGCGCAAGATGAAGCGCAAAAGATGTTGTTAAGCACACGAACAAGGGCAAATGAGGTTCCTAAGCACAAGAACAAGTGCAATTGAGGTTCATAAGCACAAGATGAAGCACAAAAGAGGTTGTTAAGCACACGAACAACGCAAATTGAGGTTGTTTAGCACACAAACAAGGGCAAATGAGGTTCCTAACCACAAGAACAAGTGCAAATGAGGTTCATAAGAACAAGATCAAGCGCAAAAGAGGTTGTGAAGCACATGAACAACGCAAATTGAGGTTGGTAAGCACACAAACAAGGGCAAATGAGGTTCCTAAGCACAAGAACAACTGCAATTGAGGTTCATAAGCACAAGATCAAGCACAAAAGAGGTTGTAAAGAACATGAACAACGCAAACTGAAGTTTTTAAGCACACAAAATAGGGAAAATGAGGTTCCTAAGCACAAGAACAAGTGCAAATGAGGTTCAGAAGCACAAGATCAAGCTCAAAATAGGTTGTTATGCACATCAACAACGCAAATTGAGGTTGTTAAGCACACAAACAAGGGCAAATGAGGTTCCTAAGCACAAGAACAAGTGCAATTGAGGTTCATAAGCACAAGATGAAGCACAAAAGAGGTTGTTAAGCACACGAACAACGCAAATTGAGGTTGTTTAGCACACAAACAAGGGCAAATGAGGTTCCTAACCACAAGAAAAAGTGCAAATGACGTTCATACGCACAAGATCAATCTCAAAAAAGGTTGTTAAGCACATCAACATCGCAAATTGAGGTTGTTATCCACACAAACAGGGGCAAATGAGGTTCCTAAGCACAAGAACAAGTGTAATTGAGGTTCATAAGCGCAAGATGAAGCGCAAAAGATGTTGTTAAGCACACGAACAAGGGCAAATGAGGTTCCTAAGCACAAGAACAAGTGCAATTGAGGTTCATAAGCACAAGATGAAGCACAAAAAGAGGTTGTTAAGCACACGAACAACGCAAATTGAGGTTGTCTAGCACACAAACAAGGGCAAATGAGGTTCCTAACCACAAGAACAAGTGCAAATGAGGTTCATAAGAACAAGATCAAGCGCAAAAGAGGTTGCGAAGCACATGAACAACGCAAATTGAGGTTGGTAAGCACACAAACAAGGGCAAATGAGGTTCCTAAGCACAAGAACAAGTGCAATTGAGGTTCATAAGCACAAGATCAAGCACAAAAGAGGTTGTTAAGAACATGAACAACGCAAATTGAAGTTTTTAAGCACACAAAAGAGGGAAAATGAGGTTCCTAAGCACAAGAACAAGTGCAAATGAGGTTCAGAAGCACAAGATCAAGCTCAAAAGAGGTTGTTAAGCACATCAACAACGCAAATTGAGGTTGTTAAGCACACAAACAAGGGCAAATGAGGTTCCTAAGCACAAGAACAAGTGCAATTGAGGTTCATAAGCACAAGATGAAGCACAAAAGAGGTTGTTAAGCACACGAACAACGCAAATTGAGGTTGTTTAGCACACAAACAAGGGCAAATGAGGTTCCTAACCACAAAAAAAAGTGCAAATGACGTTCATATGCACAAGATCAATCTCAAAAAAGGTTGTTAAGCACATCAACATCGCAAATTGAGGTTGTTATGCACACAAACAAGGGCAAATGAGGTTCCTAAGCACAAGAACAAGTGCAATTGAGGTTCATAAGCGCAAGATGAAGCGCAAAAGATGTTGTTAAGCACACGAACAAGGGCAAATGAGGTTCCTAAGCACAAGAACAAGTGCAATTGAGGTTCATAAGCACAAGATGAAGCCCAAAAGAGGTTGTTAAGCACACGAACAACGTAAATTGAGGTTGTTTAGCACACAAACAAGGGCAAATGAGGTTCCTAACCACAAGAAAAAATACAAATGACGATCATAAGCACAAGATCAATCTCAAAAAAGGTTGTTAAACACATCAACATCGCAAATTGAGGTTGTTATGCACACAAACAAGGGCAAATAAGGTTCCTAAGTACAAGAACAAGTGCAATTGAGGTTCATAAGCGCAAGATGAAGCGCAAAAGATGTTGTTAAGCACACGAGCAAGGGCAAATGAGGTTCCTAAGCACAAGAACAAGTGCAATTGAGGTTCATAAGCACAAGATGAAGCACAAAAGAGGTTGTTAAGCACACGAACAACGCAAATTGAGGTTGTTTAGCACACAAACAAGGGCAAATGAGGTTCCTAAGCACAAGAACAAGTGCAATTGAGATTCATAAGCACAAGATGAAGCACAAAAGAGGTTGTTAAGCACACGAACAACGCAAATTGAGGTTGTTTAGCACGCAAACAAGGGCAAATGAGGTTCCTAACCACAAGAAAAAGTGCAAATGACGTTCATAAGCACAAGATCAATCTCAAAAGAGGTTGTTAAGCACATCAACAACGAAAATTGAGGTTGTTATGCACACAAACAAGGGCAAATGAGGTTCCTAACCACAAGAACAAGTGCAATTGAGGGTCATAAGCGCAAGATGAAGTGCAAATGATGTTCTTAAGCACACGAACAAGGGCAAATGAGGTTCCTAAGCACAACAATAAGTGCAATTGAGGTTCATAAGCACAAGATGAAGCACAAAAGAGGTTGTTAACAACATGAACAACGCAAATTGAAGTTTTTAAGCACACAAAAGAGGGAAAATGATGTTCCTAAGCACAAGAACAAGTGCAAATGAGGTTCAGAAGCACAAGATCAAGCTCAAAGGAGGTTGTTAAGCACATCAACAAAGCAAATTGAGGTTGTTAAGCACACAAACAAGGGCAAATGAGGTTCCTAAGCACAAGAACAAGTGCAATTGAGGTTCATAACCAGAAGATGAAGCACAAAAGAGGTTGTTAAGCACACGAACAACACAAATTGAGGTTGTTTAGCACACAAACAAGGGCAAATGAGGTTCCTAACCACAAGAACAAGTGCAAATGAGGTTCATAAGAACAAGATCAAGCGCAAAAGAGGTTGTGAAGCACATGAACAACGCAAATTGAGGTTGGTAAGCACACAAACAAGGGCAAATGAGATTCCTAAGCACAAGAACAAGTGCAATTGAGGTTCATAAGCACAAGATCAAGCACAAAAGAGGTTGTTAAGAACATGAACAACGCAAATTGAAGTTTTTAAGCACACAAAAGAGGGAAAATGAGGTTCCTAAGCACAAGAACAAGTGCAAATGAGGTTCAGAAGCACAAGATCAAGCTCAAAAGAGGTTGTTAAGCACATCAACATCGCAAATTGAGGTTGTTAAGCACACAAACAATGGCAAATGAGGTTCCTAAGCACAAGAACAAGTGCAATTGAGGTTCATAAGCACAAGATGAAGCACAAAAGAGGTTGTTAAGCACACGAACAAAGCAAATTGAGGTTGTTTAGCACACAAACACGGGCAAATGAGGTTCCTAACCACAAGAAAAAGTGCAAATGACGTTCATATGCACAAGATCAATCTCAAAAAAGGTTGTTAAGCACATCAACATCGCAAATTGAGGTTGTTATGCACACAAACAAGGGCAAATGAGGTTCCTAAGCACAAGAACAAGTGCAATTGAGGTTCATAAGCACAAGATGAAGCGCAAAAGATGTTGTTAAGCACACGAACAAGGGCAAATGAGATTCCTAAGCACAAGAACAAGTGCAATTGAGGTTCATAAGCACAAGATGAAGCACAAAAGAGGTTGTTAAGCACACGAACAACGCAAATTGAGGTTGTTTAGCACACAAACAAGGGCAAATGAGGTTCCTAAGCACAAGAACAAGTGCAATTGAGGTTCATAAGCACAAGATCAAGCACAAAAGAGGTTGTTAAGAACATGAACAACGCAAATTGAAGTTTTTAAGCACACAAAAGAGGGAAAATGAGGTTCCTAAGCACAAGAACAAGTGCAAATGAGGTTCAGAAGCACAAGATCAAGCTCAAAAGAGGTTGTTAAGCACATCAACAACGCAAATTGAGGTTGTTAAGCACACAAACAATGGCAAATGAGGTTCCTAAGCACAAGAACAAGTGCAATTGAGGTTCATAAGCACAAGATGAAGCACAAAAGAGGTTGTTAAGCACACGAACAAAGCAAATTGAGGTTGTTTAGCACACAAACAAGGGCAAATGAGGTTCCTAACCACAAGAAAAAGTGCAAATGACGTTCATATGCACAAGATCAATCTCAAAAAAGGTTGTTAAGCACATCAACATCGCAAATTGAGGTTGTTATGCACACAAACAAGGGCAAATGAGGTTCCTAAGCACAAGAACAAGTGCAATTGAGGTTCATAAGCGCAAGATGAAGCGCAAAAGATGTTGTTAAGCACACGAACAAGGGCAAATAAGGTTCCTAAGCACAAGAACAAGTGCAATTGAGGTTCATAAGCACAAGATGAAGCACAAAAGAGGTTGTTAAGCACACGAACAACGCAAATTGAGGTTGTTTAGCACACAAACAAGGGCAAATGAGGTTCCTAACCACAAGAAAAAAAACAAATGACGATCATAAGCACAAGATCAATCTCAAAAAAGGTTGTTAAGCTCATCAACATCGCAAATTGAGGTTGTTATGCACACAAACAAGGGCAAATAAGGTTCCTAAGCACAAGAACAAGTGCAATTGAGGTTCATAAGCGCAAGATGAAGCGCAAAAGATGTTGTTAAGCACACGAGCAAGGGCAAATGAGGTTCCTAAGCACAAGAACAAGTGCAATTGAGGTTCATAAGCACAAGATGAAGCACAAAAGAGGTTGTTAAGCACACGAACAACGCAAATTGAGGTTGTTTAGCACACAAAGAAGGGCAAATGAGGTTCCTAAGCACAAGAACGAGTGCAATTGAGATTCATAAGCACAAGATCAATCTCAAAAAAGGTTGTTAAGCACATCAACAACGCAAATTGAGGTTGTTATGCACACAAACAAGGGCAAATGAGGTTCCTAAGCACAAGAACAAGTGCAATTGAGGTTCATAAGCGCAAGATGAAGCGCGGAAGATGTTGTTAAGCACACGAACAAGGGCAAATGAGGTTCCTAAGCACAAGAACAAGTGCAATTGAGGTTCATAAGCACAAGATGAAGCACAAAAGAGGTTGTTAAGCACACGAACAACGCAAATTGAGGTTGTTTAGCACACAAACAAGGGCAAATGAGGTTCCTAAGCACAAGAACAAGTGCAATTGAGGTTCATAAGCACAAGATCAAGCACAAAAGAGATTGTTAAGAACCTGAACAACGCAAATTGAAGTTTTTAAGCACACAAAAGAGGGAAAATGAGGTTCCTAAGCATAAGAACAAGTGCAAATGAGGTTCAGAAGCACAAGATCAAGCTCAAAAGAGGTTGTTAAGCACATCAACAACGCAAATAGAGGTTGTTAAGCACACAAACAAGGGCAAATGAGGTTCCTAAGCACAAGAACAAGTGCAATTGAGGTTCATAACTAGAAGATGAAGCACAAAAGAGGTTGTTAAGCACACGAACAACGCAAATTGAGGTTGTTTAGCACACAAACAAGGGCAAATGAGGTTCCTAACCTCAAGAAAAAGTGCAAATGACGTTCATAAGCACAAGATCAATCTCAAAAAAGGTTGTTAAGCACATCAACAACGCAAATTGAGGTTGTTATGCACACAAACAAGGGCAAATGAGGTTCCTAAGCACAAGAACAAGTGCAATTGAGGTTCATAAGCGCAAGATGAAGCGCGGAAGATGTTGTTAAGCACACGAACAAGGGCAAATGAGGTTCCTAAGCACAAGAACAAGTGCAATTGAGGTTCATAAGCACAAGATGAAGCACAAAAGATGTTGTTAAGCACACAAACAACGCAAATTGATGTTGTTTAGCACACAAACAAGGGCAAATGAGGTTCCTAACCACAAGAAAAAGTGCAAATGACGATCATATGCACAAGATCAATCTCAAAAAAGGTTGTTAAGCACATCAACAACGCAAATTGAGGTTGTTATGCACACAAACAAGGGCAAATGAGGTTCCTAAGCACAAGAACAAGTGCAATTGAGGTTCATAAGCACAAGATGAAGCGCAAAAGATGTTGTTAAGCACACGAACAAGGGCAAATGAGATTCCTAAGCACAAGAACAAGTGCAATTGAGGTTCATAAGCACAAGATGAAGCACAAAAGAGGTTGTTAAGCACACGAACAACGCAAATTGAGGTTGTTTAGCACACAAACAAGGGCAAATGAGGTTCCTAAGCACAAGAACAAGTGCAATTGAGGTTCATAAGCACAAGATCAAGCACAAAAGAGGTTGTTAAGAACATGAACAACGCAAATTGAAGTTTTTAAGCACACAAAAGAGGGAAAATGAGTTTCCTAAGCACAAGAACAAGTGCAAATGAGGTTCAGAAGCACAAGATCAAGCTCAAAAGAGGTTGTTAAGCACATCAACAACGCAAATTGAGGTTGTTAAGCACACAAACAATGGCAAATGAGGTTCCTAAGCACAAGAACAAGTGCAATTGAGGTTCATAAGCACAAGATGAAGCACAAAAGAGGTTGTTAAGCACACGAACAAAGCAAATTGAGGTTGTTTAGCACACAAACAAGGGCAAATGAGGTTCCTAACCACAAGAAAAAGTGCAAATGACGTTCATATGCACAAGATCAATCTCAAAAAAGGTTGTTAAGCACATCAACATCGCAAATTGAGGTTGTTATGCACACAAACAAGGGCAAATGAGGTTCCTAAGCACAAGAACAAGTGCAATTGAGGTTCATAAGCGCAAGATGAAGCGCAAAAGATGTTGTTAAGCACACGAACAAGGGCAAATAAGGTTCCTAAGCACAAGAACAAGTGCAATTGAGGTTCATAAGCACAAGATGAAGCACAAAAGAGGTTGTTAAGCACACGAACAACGCAAATTGAGGTTGTTTAGCACACAAACAAGGGCAAATGAGGTTCCTAACCACAAGAAAAATACAAATGACGATCATAAGCACAAGATCAATCTCAAAAAAGGTTGTTAAGCTCATCAACATCGCAAATTGAGGTTGTTATGCACACAAACAAGGGCAAATAAGGTTCCTAAGCACAAGAACAAGTGCAATTGAGGTTCATAAGCGCAAGATGAAGCGCAAAAGATGTTGTTAAGCACACGAGCAAGGGCAAATGAGGTTCCTAAGCACAAGAACAAGTGCAATTGAGGTTCATAAGCACAAGATGAAGCACAAAAGAGGTTGTTAAGCACACGAACAACGCAAATTGAGGTTGTTTAGCACACAAAGAAGGGCAAATGAGGTTCCTAAGCACAAGAACGAGTGCAATTGAGATTCATAAGCACAAGATCAATCTCAAAAAAGGTTGTTAAGCACATCAACAACGCAAATTGAGGTTGTTATGCACACAAACAAGGGCAAATGAGGTTCCTAAGCACAACAACAAGTGCAATTGAGGTTCATAAGCGCAAGATGAAGCGCGGAAGATGTTGTTAAGCACACGAACAAGGGCAAATGAGGTTCCTAAGCACAAGAACAAGTGCAATTGAGGTTCATAAGCACAAGATGAAGCACAAAAGAGGTTGTTAAGCACACGAACAACGCAAATTGAGGTTGTTTAGCACACAAACAAGGGCAAATGAGGTTCCTAACCACAAGAAAAAGTGCAAATGACGATCATCAGCACAAGATCAATCTCAAAAAAGGTTGTTAAGCACATCAACAACGCAAATTGAGGTTGTTATGCACACAAACAAGGGCAAATGAGGTTCCTAAGCACAAGAACAAGTGCAATTGAGGTTCATAAGCGCAAGATGAAGCGCAAAAGATGTTGTTAAGCACACGAACAAGGGCAAATGAGATTCCTAAGCACAAGAACAAGTGCAATTGAGGTTCATAAGCACAAGATGAAGCACAAAAGAGGTTGTTAAGCACACGAACAACGCAAATTGAGGTTGTTTAGCACACAAACAAGGGCAAATGAGGTTCCTAACCACAAGAAAAAATACAAATGACGATCATAAGCACAAGATCAATCTCAAAAAAGGTTGTTAAGCACATCAACATTGCAAATTGAGGTTGTTATGCACACAAACAAGGGCAAATAAGGTTCCTAAGCACAAGAACAAGTGCAATTGAGGTTCATAAGCGCAAGATGAAGCGCAAAAGATGTTGTTAAGCACACGAGCAAGGGCAAATGAGGTTCCTAAGCACAAGAACAAGTGCAATTGAGGTTCATAAGCACAAGATGAAGCACAAAAGAGGTTGTTAAGCACACAAACAACGCAAATTGAGGTTGTTTAGCACACAAACAAGGGCAAATGAGGTTCCTAAGCACAAGAACAAGTGCAATTGAGATTCATAAGCACAAGATGAAGCACAAAAGAGGTTGTTAAGCACACGAACAACGCAAATTGAGGTTGTTTAGCACGCAAACAAGGGCAAATGAGGTTCCTAACCACAAGAAAAAGTGCAAATGACGTTCATAAGCACAATATCATTCTCAAAAAAGGTTGTTAAGCACATCAACAACGCAAATTGAGGTTGTTATGCACACAAACAAGGGCAAATGAGGTTCCTAAGCACAAGAACAAGTGCAATTGAGGTTCATAAGCGCAAGATGAAGCGCGGAAGATGTTGTTAAGCACACGAACAAGGGCAAATGAGGTTCCTAAGCACAAGAACAAGTGCAATTGAGGTTCATAAGCACAAGATGAAGCACAAAAGATGTTGTTAAGCACACAAACAACGCAAATTGAGGTTGTTTAGCACACAAACAAGGGCAAATGAGGTTCCTAACCACAAGAAAAAGTGCAAATGACGATCATAAGCACAAGATCAATCTCAAAAAAGGTTGTTAAGCACATCAACAACGCAAATTGAGGTTGTTATGCACACAAACAAGGGCAAATGAGGTTCCTAAGCACAAGAACAAGTGCAATTGAGGTTCATAAGCGCAAGATGAAGCGCAAAAGATGTTGTTAAGCACACGAACAAGGGCAAATGAGATTCCTAAGCACAAGAACAAGTGCAATTGAGGTTCATAAGCACAAGATGAAGCACAAAAGAGGTTGTTAAGCACACGAACAACGCAAATTGAGGTTGTTTAGCACACAAACAAGGGCAAATGAGGTTCCTAAGCACAAGAACAAGTGCAATTGAGGTTCATAAGCACAAGATCAAGCACAAAAGAGGTTGTTAAGAACAGGAACAACGCAAATTGAAGTTTTTAAGCACACAAAAGAGGGAAAATGAGGTTCCTAAGCACAAGAACAAGTGCAAATGAGGTTCAGAAGCACAAGATCATGCTCAAAAGAGGTTGTTAAGAACATCAACAACGCAAATTGAGGTTGTTAAGCACACAAACAAGGGCAAATGAGGTTCCTAAGCACAAGAACAAGTGCAATTGAGGTTCATAAGCACAAGATGAAGCACAAAAGAGGTTATTAAGCACACGAACAACGCAAATTGAGGTTGTTTAGCACACAAACAAGGGCAAATGAGGTTCCTAACCACAAGAAAAAGTGCAAATGACGTTCATATGCACAAGATCAATCTCAAAAAAGGTTGTTAAGCACATCAACATCGCAAATTGAGGTTGTTATGCACACAAACAAGGGCAAATGAGGTTCCTAAGCACAAGAACAAGTGCAATTGAGGTTCATAAGCGCAAGATGAAGCGCGGAAGATGTTGTTAAGCACACGAACAAGGGCAAATGAGGTTCCTAAGCACAAGAACAAGTGCAATTGAGGTTCATAAGCACAAGATGAAGCCCAAAAGATGTTGTTAAGCACACAAACAACGCAAATTGAGGTTGTTTAGCACACAAACAAGGGCAAATGAGGTTCCTAACCACAAGAAAAAGTGCAAATGAGGTTCAGAAGCACAAGATCAAGCTCAAAGGAGGTTGTTAAGCACATCAACAAAGCAAATTGAGGTTGTTAAGCACACAAACAAGGGCAAATGAGGTTCCTAAGCACAAGAACAAGTGCAATTGAGGTTCATAACCAGAAGATGAAGCACAAAAGAGGTTGTTAAGCACACGAACAACGCAAATTGAGGTTGTTTAGCACACAAACAAGGGCAAATGAGGTTCCTAACCACAATAACAAGTGCAAATGAGGTTCATAAGAACAAGATCAAGCGCAAAAGAGGTTGTGAAGCACATGAACAACGCAAATTGAGGTTGGTAAGCACACAAACAAGGGCAAATGAGGTTGCTAAGCACAAGAACAAGTGCAATTGAGGTTCATAAGCACAAGATCAAGCACAAAAGAGGTTGTTAAGAACATGAACAACGCAAATTGAAGTTTTTAAGCACACAAAAGAGGGAAAATGAGGTTCCTAAGCACAAGAACAAGTGCAAATGAGGTTCAGAAGCACAAGATCAAGCTCAAAAGAGGTTGTTAAGCACATCAACAACGCAAATTGAGGTTGTTAAGCACACAAACAAGGGCAAATGAGGTTCCTAAGCACAAGAACAAGTGCAATTGAGGTTCATAAGCACAAGATCAAGCACAAAAGAGATTGTTAAGAACATGAACAACGCAAATTGAAGTTTTTAAGCACACAAAAAGAGGGAAAATGAGGTTCCTAAGCAGAAGAACAAGTGCAAATGAGGTTCAGAAGAACAAGATCAAGCTCAAAAGAGGTTGTTAAGCACATCAACAACGCAAATAGAGGTTGTTAAGCACACAAACAAGGGCAAATGAGGTTCCTAAGCACAAGAACAAGTGCAATTGAGGTTCATAACTAGAAGATGAAGCACAAAAGAGGTTGTTAAGCACACGAACAACGCAAATTGAGGTTGTTTAGCACACAAACAAGGGCAAATGAGGTTCCTAACCACAAGAAAAAGTGCAAATGACGTTCATAAGCACAAGATCAATCTCAAAAAAGGTTGTTAAGCACATCAACAACGCAAATTGAGGTTGTTATGCACACAAACAAGGGCAAATGAGGTTCCTAAGCACAAGAACAAGTGCAATTGAGGTTCATAAGCGCAAGATGAAGCGCGGAAGATGTTGTTAAGCACACGAACAAGGGCAAATGAGGTTCCTAAGCACAAGAACAAGTGCAATTGAGGTTCATAAGCACAAGATGAAGCACAAAAGATGTTGTTAAGCACACAAACAACGCAAATTGAGGTTGTTTAGCACACAAACAAGGGCAAATGAGGTTCCTAACCACAAGAAAAAGTGCAAATGACGATCATAAGCACAAGATCAATCTCAAAAAAGGTTGTTAAGCACATCAACAACGCAAATTGAGGTTGTTATGCACACAAACAAGGGCAAATGAGGTTCCTAAGCACAAGAACAAGTGCAATTGAGGTTCATAAGCGCAAGATGAAGCGCAAAAGATGTTGTTAAGCACACGAACAAGGGCAAATGAGATTCCTAAGCACAAGAACAAGTGCAATTGAGGTTCATAAGCACAAGATGAAGCACAAAAGAGGTTGTTAAGCACACGAACAACGCAAATTGAGGTTGTTTAGCACACAAACAAGGGCAAATGAGGTTCCTCAGCACAAGAACAAGTGCAATTGAGGTTCATAAGCACAAGATGAAGCACAAAAGAGGTTGTGAAGCACACGAACAACGCAAATTGAGGTTGTTTAGCACGCAAACAAGGGCAAATGAGGTTCCTAACCACATGAAAAAGTGCAAATGACGTTCATAAGCACAAGATCAATCTCAAAAGAGGTTGTTAAGCACATCAACAACATAAATTGAGGTTGTTATGCACACAAACAAGGGCAAATGAGGTTCCTAACCACAAGAACAAGTGCAATTGAGGGTCATAAGCGCAAGATGAAGAGCAAAAGATGTTGTTAAGCACACGAACAAGGGCAAATGAGGTTCCTAAGCACAACAATAAGTGCAATTGAGGTTCATAAGCACAAGATGAAGCACAAAAGAGGTTGTTAAGCACACGAACAACGCAAATTGAGGTTGTTTAGCACACAAACAAGGGCAAATGAGTTTCCTAACCACAAGAACAAGTGCAAATGAGGTTCATAAGAACAAGATCAAGCGCAAAAGAGGTTGTTAAGCACATGAACAACGCAAATTGAGGTTGTTAAGCACACAAACAAGGGCAAATGAGGTTCCTAAGCACAAGAACAAGTGCAATTGAGGTTCATAAGCACAAGATCAAGCACAAAAGAGGTTGTTAAGCACAAGAACAATGCAAATTGAAGTTTTTAAGCACACAAAAGAGGGAAAATGAGGTTCCTAAGCACAAGAACAAGTGCAAATGACGTTCAGAAGCACAAGATCAAGCTCAAAAGAGGTTGTTAAGCACATCAACAACGCAAATTGAGGTTGTTAAGAACACAAACAAGGGCAAATGAGGTTCCTAAGCACAAGAACAAGTGCAATTGAGGTTCATAAGCACAAGATGAAGCACAAAAGAGGTTGTTAAGCACACGAACAACGCAAATTGAGGTTGTTTAGCACACAAACAAGGGCAAATGAGGTTCCTAACCACAAGAAAAAGTGCAAATGACGTTCATAAGCACAAGATCAATCTCAAAAAAGGTTGTTAAGCACATCAACAACGCAAATTGAGGTTGTTATGCACACAAACAAGGGCGAATGAGGTTCCTAAGCACAAGAACAAGTGCAATTGAGGTTCATAAGCGCAAGATGAAGTGCGGAAGATGTTGTTAAGCACACGAACAAGGGCAAATGAGGTTCCTAAGCACAAGAACAAGTGCAATTGAGGTTCATAAGCACAAGATGAAGCACAAAAGAGGTTGTTAAGCACACGAACAACGCAAATTGAGGTTGTTTAGCACACAAACAAGGGCAAATGAGTTTCCTAACCACAAGAACAAGTGCAAATGAGGTTCATAAGAACAAGATCAAGCGCAAAAGAGGTTGTTAAGCACATGAACAACGCAAATTGAGGTTGTTAAGCACACAAACAAGGGCAAATGAGGTTCCTAAGCACAAGAACAAGTGCAATTGAGGTTCATAAGCACAAGATCAAGCACAAAAGAGGTTGTTAAGCACATGAACAATGCAAATTGAAGTTTTTAAGCACACAAAAGAGGGAAAATGAGGTTCCTAAGCACAAGAACAAGTGCAAATGACGTTCAGAAGCACAAGATCAAGCTCAAAAGAGGTTGTTAAGCACATCAACAACGCAAATTGAGGTTGTTAAGAACACAAACAAGGGCAAATGAGGTTCCTAAGCACAAGAACAAGTGCAATTGAGGTTCATAAGCACAAGATGAAGCACAAAAGAGGTTGTTAAGCACACGAACAACGCAAATTGAGGTTGTTTAGCACACAAACAAGGGCAAATGAGGTTCCTAACCACAAGAAAAAGTGCAAATGACGTTCATATGCACAAGATCAATCTCCAAAAAGAGTGTTAAGCACATCAACATCGCAAATTGAGGTTGTTATCCACACAAACAGGGGCAAATGAGGTTCCTAAGCACAAGAACAAGTGTAATTGAGGTTCATAAGCGCAAGATGAAGCGCAAAAGATGTTGTTAAGCACACGAACAAGGGCAAATGAGGTTCCTAAGCACAAGAACAAGTGCAATTGAGGTTCATAAGCACAAGATGAAGCACAAAAGAGGTTGTTAAGCACACGAACAACGCAAATTGAAGTTGTTTAGCACACAAACAAGGGCAAATGAGGTTCCTAACCACAAGAACAAGTGCAAATGAGGTTCATAAGAACAAGATCAAGCGCAAAAGAGGTTGTGAAGCACATCAACAACGCAAATTGAGGTTGGTAAGCACACAAACAAGGGCAAATGAGGTTCCTAAGCACAAGAACAAGTGCAATTGAGGTTCATAAGCACAAGATCAAGCACAAAAAAGGTTGTTAAGAACATGAACAACGCAAATTGAAGTTTTTAAGCACACAAAAAGAGGGAAAATGAGGTTCCTAAGCACAAGAACAAGTGCAAATGAGGTTCAGAAGCACAAGATCAAGCTCAAAAGAGGTTGTTATGCACATCAACAACGCAAATTGAGGTTGTTAAGCACACAAACAAGGGCAAATGAGGTTCCTAAGCACAAGAACAAGTGTAATTGAGGTTCATAAGCACAAGATGAAGCACAAAAGAGGTTGTTAAGCACACGAACAACGCAAATTGAGGTTGTTTAGCACACAAACAAGGGCAAATGAGGTTCCTAACCACAAGAAAAAGTGCAAATGACGTTCATATGCACAAGATCAATCTCAAAAAAAGTTGTTAAGCACATCAACATCGCAAATTGAGGTTGTTCTCCACACAAACAGGGGCAAATGAGGTTCCTAAGCACAAGAACAAGTGTAATTGAGGTTCATAAGCGCAAGATGAAGCGCAAAAGATGTTGTTAAGCACACGAACAAGGGCAAATGAGGTTCCTAAGCACAAGAACAAGTGCAATTGAGGTTCATAAGCACAAGATGAAGCACAAAAGAGGTTGTTAAGCACACCAACAACGCAAATTGAGGTTGTTTAGCACACAAACAAGAGCAAATGAGGTTCCTAACCACAAGAAAAAATACAAATGACGATCATAAGCACAAGATCAATCTCAAAAAAGGTTGTTAAGCACATCAACATCGCAAATTGAGGTTGTTATGCACACAAACAAGGGCAAATAAGGTTCCTAAGCACAAGAACAAGTGCAATTGAGGTTCATAAGCTCAAGATGAAGCGCAAAAGATGCTGTTAAGCACACGAGCAAGGGCAAATGAGGTTCCTAAGCACAAGAACAAGTGCAATTGAGGTTCATAAGCACAAGATGAAGCACAAAAGAGGTTGTTAAGCACACGAACAACGCAAATTGAGGTTGTTTAGCACACAAACAAGGGCAAATGAGGTTCCTAAGCACAAGAACAAGTGCAATTGAGGTTCATAAGCACAAGATGAAGCACAAAAGTGGTTGTTAAGCACACGAACAACGCAAATTGAGGTTGTTTAGCACGCAAACAAGGGCAAATGAGGTTCCTAACCACAAGAAAAAGTGCAAATGACATTCATAAGCACAAGATCAATCTCAAAAAAGGTTGTTAAGCACATCAACAACGAAAATTGAGGTTGTTATGCACTCAAACAAGGGCAAATGAGGTTCCTAACCACAAGAACAAGTGCAATTGAGGGTCATAAGCGCAAGATGAAGCGCAAATGATGTTGTTAAGCACACGAACAAGGGCAAATGAGGTTCGTAAGCACAACAATAAGTGCAATTGAGGTTCATAAGCACAAGATGAAGCACAAAAGAGGTTGTTAACAACATGAACAACGCAAATTGAAGTTTTTAAGCACACAAAAGAGGGAAAATGAGGTTCCTAAGCACAAGAACAAGTGCAAATGAGGTTCAGAAGCACAAGATCAAGCTCAAAAGAGGTTGTTAAGCACATCAACTACGCAAATTGAGGTTGTTAAGCACACAAACAAGGGCAAATGAGGTTCCTAAGCACAAGAACAAGTGCAATTGAGGTTCATAACCACAAGATGAAGCACAAAAGAGGTTGTTAAGCACACGAACAACGCAAATTGAGGTTGTTTAGCACACAAACAAGGGCAAATGAGGTTCCTAACCACAAGAAAAAGTGCAAATGACGTTCATAAGCACAAGATCAATCTCAAAAAAGGTTGTTAAGCACATCAACAACGCAAATTGAGGTTGTTATGCACACAAACAAGGGCAAATGAGGTTCCTAAGCACAAGAACAAGTGCAATTGAGGTTCATAAGCGCAAGATGAAGCGCGGAAGATGTTGTTAAGCAAACGAACAAGGGCAAATGAGGTTCCTAAACACAAGAACAAGTGCAATTGAGGTTCATAAGCACAAGATGAAGCACAAAAGAGGTTGTTAAGCACACGAACAACGCAAATTGAGGTTGTTTAGCACACAAACAAGGGCAAATGAGGTTCCTAAGCACAAGAACAAGTGCAATTGAGGTTCATAAGCACAAGATGAAGCACAAAAGAGGTTGTGAAGCACACGAACAACGCAAATTGAGGTTGTTTAGCACACAAACAAGGGCAAATGAGGTTCCTAACCACATGAAAAAGTGCAAATGACGTTCATAAGCACAAGATCAATCTCAAAAGAGGTTGTTAAGCACATGAACAACATAAATTGAGGTTGTTATGCACACAAACAAGGGCAAATGAGGTTCCTAACCACAAGAACAAGTGCAATTGAGGGTCATAAGCGCAAGATGAAGAGCAAAAGATGTTGTTAAGCACACGAACAAGGGCAAATGAGGTTCCTAAGCACAACAATAAGTGCAATTGAGGTTCATAAGCACAAGATGAAGCACAAAAGAGGTTGTTAAGCACACGAACAACGCAAATTGAGGTTGTTTAGCACACAAACAAGGGCAAATGAGTTTCCTAACCACAAGAACAAGTGCAAATGAGGTTCATAAGAACAAGATCAAGCGCAAAAGAGGTTGTTAAGCACATGAACAACGCAAATTGAGGTTGTTAAGCACACAAACAAGGGCAAATGAGGTTCCTAAGCACAAGAACAAGTGCAATTGAGGTTCATAAGCACAAGATCAAGCACAAAAGAGGTTGTTAAGCACAAGAACAATGCAAATTGAAGTTTTTAAGCACACAAAA
The DNA here is from genome assembly GCA_024447655.1 of Carex scoparia. NCBI lineage: Eukaryota > Viridiplantae > Streptophyta > Magnoliopsida > Poales > Cyperaceae > Carex > Carex scoparia. Next base: position 646,667 of record JAJHPE010000003.1, on the reverse strand, counting down.
GAGGGAAAATGAGGTTCCTAAGCACAAGAACAAGTGCAAATGACGTTCGAAGCACAAGATCAAGCTCAAAAGAGGTTGTTAAGCACATCAACAACGCAAATTGAGGTTGTTAAGAACACAAACAAGGGCAAATGAGGTTCCTAAGCACAAGAACAAGTGCAATTGAGGTTCATAAGCACAAGATGAAGCACAAAAGAGGTTGTTAAGCACACGAACAACGCAAATTGAGGTTGTTTAGCACACAAACAAGGGCAAATGAGGTTCCTAACCACAAGAAAAAGTGCAAATGACGTTCATATGCACAAGATCAATCTCAAAAAAGAGTGTTAAGCACATCAACATCGCAAATTGAGGTTGTTATCCACACAAACAGGGGCAAATGAGGTTCCTAAGCACAAGAACAAGTGTAATTGAGGTTCATAAGCGCAAGATGAAGCGCAAAAGATGTTGTTAAGCACACGAACAAGGGCAAATGAGGTTCCTAAGCACAAGAACAAGTGCAATTGAGGTTCATAAGCACAAGATGAAGCACAAAAGAGGTTGTTAAGCACACGAACAACGCAAATTGAAGTTGTTTAGCACACAAACAAGGGCAAATGAGGTTCCTAACCACAAGAACAAGTGCAAATGAGGTTCAAAAGAACAAGATCAAGCGCAAAAGAGGTTGTGAAGCACATGAACAACGCAAATTGAGGTTGTTAAGCACACAAACAAGGGCAAATGAGGTTCCTAAGCACAAGAACAAGTGCAATTGAGGTTCATAAGCACAAGATCAAGCACAAAAAAGGTTGTTAAGAACATGAACAACGCAAATTGAAGTTTTTAAGCACACAAAAGAGGGAAAATGAGGTTCCTAAGCACAAGAACAAGTGCAAATGAGGTTCAGAAGCACAAGATCAAGCTCAAAAGAGGTTGTTATGCACATCAATAACGCAAATTGAGGTTGTTAAGCACACAAACAAGGGCAAATGAGGTTCCTAAGCACAAGAACAAGTGTAATTGAGGTTCATAAGCACAAGATGAAGCACAAAAGAGGTTGTTAAGCACACGAACAACGCAAATTTAGGTTGTTTAGCACACAAACAAGGGCAAATGAGGTTCCTAACCACAAGAAAAAGTGCAAATGACGTTCATATGCACAAGATCAATCTCAAAAAAAGTTGTTAAGCACATCAACATCGCAAATTGAGGTTGTTCTCCACACAAACAGGGGCAAATGAGGTTCCTAAGCACAAGAACAAGTGTAATTGAGGTTCATAAGCGCAAGATGAAGCGCAAAAGATGTTGTTAAGCACACGAACAAGGGCAAATGAGGTTCCTAAGCACAAAAACAAGTGCAATTGAGGTTCATAAGCACAAGATGAAGCACAAAAGAGGTTGTTAAGCACACCAACAACGCAAATTGAGGTTGTTTAGCACACAAACAAGGGCAAATGAGGTTCCTAACCACAAGAAAAAATACAAATGACGATCATAAGCACAAGATCAATCTCAAAAAAGGTTGTTAAGCACATCAACATCGTAAATTGAGGTTGTTATGCACACAAACAAGGGCAAATAAGGTTCCTAAGCACAAGAACAAGTGCAATTGAGGTTCATAAGCTCAAGATGAAGCGCAAAAGATGCTGTTAAGCACACGAGCAAGGGCAAATGAGGTTCCTAAGCACAAGAACAAGTGCAATTGAGGTTCATAAGCACAAGATGAAGCACAAAAGAGGTTGTTAAGCACACGAACAACGCAAATTGAGGTTGTTTAGCACACAAACAAGGGCAAATGAGGTTCCTAAGCACAAGAACAAGTGCAATTGAGGTTCATAAGCACAAGATGAAGCACAAAAGAGGTTGTTAAGCACACGAACAACGCAAATTGAGGTTGTTTAGCACGCAAACAAGGGCAAATGAGGTTCCTAACCACAAGAAAAAGTGCAAATGACGTTCATAAGCACAAGATCAATCTCAAAAGAGGTTGTTAAGCACATGAACAACGCAAATTGAAGTTTTTAAGCACACAAAAGAGGGTAAATGAGGTTCCTAAGCACACGAACAAGTGCAAATGAGGTTCAGAAGCACAAGATCAAGCTCAAAAGAGGTTGTTAAGCACATCAACAAAGCAAATTGAGGTTGTTAAGCACACAAACAAGGGCAAATGAGTTTCCTAACCACAAGAACAAGTGATAATGAGGTTCATAAGAACAAGATCAAGCGCAAAAGAGGTTGTTAAGCACATGAGCAACGCAAATTGAGGTTGTTAAGCACACAAACAAGGGGAAATGAGGTTCCTAAGCACAAGAACAAGTGCAATTGAGGTTCATAAGCACAAGATCAAGCACAAAAGAGGTTGTTAAGCACATGAACAACGCAAATTGAAATTTTAAGCATACCAACAAGGGAAAATGAGGTTCCTAAGCACAAGAACAAGTGCAATTGAGGTTCAAAAGCACAAGATCAAGCTCAAAAGATGTTATTAAGCACATCAACAACGCAAATTGAGGTTGTTAAGCACACAAACAAGGGCAAATGAGGTTCCTAAGCTCAAGAACAAGTGCAATTGAGGTTCATAACCAGAAGATGAAGCTCAAAAGAGGTTGTTAAGCACACGAACAACGCAAATTGAGGTTGTTTAGCACACAAACAAGGGCAAATGAGGTTCCTAACCACAAGAAAAAGTGCAAATGACGTTCATAAGTACAAGATCAAGCTCAAGAAAGGTTGTTAAGCACATCAACAACGCAAATTGAGGTTGTTATGCACACAAACAAGGGCAAATGAGGTTCCTAAGCACAAGAACAAGTGCAATTGAGGTTGATAGGCGCAAGATGAAGCGCAAAAGATGTTGTTAACCACACGAACAAGGGCAAATGAGGTTCCGAAGCACAAGAACAAGTGCAATTGAGGTTCATAAGCACAAGATGAAGGACAAAAGAGGTTGTTAAGCACACGAACAACGCAAATTGAAGTTGTTTAGCACACAAACAAGGGCAAATGAGGTTCCTAATCACAAGAACAAGTGCAAATGAGGTTCATAAGAACAAGATCAAGCGCAAAACAGGTTGTTAAGAACATGAACAATGCAAATTGAGGTTGTTAAGCACAAAAACAAGGGCAAATGAGGTTCCTAAGCACAAGAACAAGTGCAATTGAGGTTCATCAGCACAAGATCAAGCACAAAAGAGGTTGTTAAGCACATGAACAACGCAAATTGAAGTTTTTAAGCACACAAAAGAGGGAAAATGAGGTTCCTAAGCACAAGAACAAGTGCAAATGAGGTTCAGAAGCACAAGATCAAGCTCAAAAGAGGTTGTTAAGCACATCAACAATGCAAATTGAGGTTGTTAAGCACACAAACAAGGGCAAATGAGGTTCCTAAGCACAAGAACAAGTGCAATTGAGGTTCATAAGCACAAGATAGGTTGTCAAGCACACGAACAATGCAAATTGAGGTTGTTTAGCACACAAACAAGGGCAAATGAGGTTCCTAACCACAAGAAAAAGTGCAAATGACGTTCATATGCACAATATCAATCTCAAAAAATGTTGTTAAGCACATCAACATCGCAAATTGAGGTTGTTATGCACACAAACAAGGGCAAATGAGGTTCCTAAGCACAAGAACAAGTGCAATTGAGGTTCATCAGCGCAAGATGAAGCGCAAAAGATGTTGTTAAGCACACGAACAAGGGCAAATGAGGTTCCTAAGCACAAGGACAAGTGCAATTGAGGTTCATAAGCACAAGATGAAGCACAAAAGAGGTTGTTAAGCACACGAACAACGCAAATTGAGGTTGTTTAGCACACAAACAAGGGCAAATGAGGTTCCTAACCACAAGAACAAATGCAAATGAGGTTCATAAGCAGAAGATCAAGCACAAAAGAGGTTGTTGAGAACATGAACAACGCAAATTGAAGTTTTTAAGCACACAAAAGAGGGAAAATGAGGTTCCTAAGCACAAGAACAAGTGCAAATGAGGTTCAGAAGCACAAGATCAAGCGCAAAAGAGGTTGTTAAGCATATGAACAATGCAAATTGAGGTTGTTAAGCACACAAACAAGGGCAAATGAGGTTCCTAAGCACAAGAACAAGTGCAATTGAGGTTCATAAGCACAAGATCAAGCACAAAAGAGGTTTTTAAGCACATGAACAACGCAAATTGAAGTTTTTAAGCATACCAACAAGGGAAAATGAGGTTCCTAAGCACAAGAACAAGTGCAAATGTGGTTCAAAAGCACAAGATCAAGCTCAAAAGAGGTTGTTAAGCACATCAACAACGCAAATTGAGGTTGTTAAGCACACAAACAAGGGCAAATGAGGTTCCTCAGCACAAGAACAAGTGCAATTGAGGGTCATTTCCAGAAGATGAAGCACAAAAGAGGTTGTTAAGCACACGAACAACGCAAATTGAGGTTGTTTAGCACACAAACAAGGGCAAATGAGGTTCCTAACCGCAAGAAAAAGTGCAAATGACGTTCATAAGTACAAGATCAAGCTCAAGAAAGGTTGTTCAGCACATCAACAACGCAAATTGAGGTTGTTATGCACACAAACAAGGGCAAATGAGGTTCCTAAGCACAAGAACAAGTGCAATTGGGGTTCATAGGCGCAAGATGAAGCGCAAAAGATGTTGTTAACCACACGAACAAGGGCAAATGAGGTTCCTAAGCACAAGAACAAGTGGAATTGAGGTTCATAAGCACAAGATGAAGGGCAAAAGAGGTTGTTAAGCACACGAACAACGCAAATTGAGGTTATTTAGCACACAAACAAGGGCAAATGTGGTTCCTAATCACAAGAACAAGTGCAAATGAGGTTCATAAGAACAAGATCAAGCGCAAAACAGGTTGTTAAGCACATGAACAATGCAAATTGAGGTTGTTAAGCACAAAAACAAGGGCAAATGAGGTTCCTAAGCACAAGAACAAGTGCAATTGAGGTTCATAAGCACAAGATCAAGCACAAAAGAGGTTGTTAAGCACATGAACAACGCAAATTGAAGTTTTTAAGCACACAAAAGAGGGAAAATGAGGTTCCTAAGCACAAGAACAAGTGCAAATGTGGTTCAGAAGCACAACATCAAGCTCAAAAGAGGTTGTTAAGCACATCAACAACGCAAATTGAGGTTGTTAAGCACACAAACAAGGGCAAATGAGGTTCCTAAGCACAAGAACAAGTGCAATTGAGGTTCATAAGCACAAGATGAAGCACAAAAGAGGCTGTTAAGCACACGAACAACGCAAATTGAGGTTGTTTAGCACACAAACAAGGGCAAATGAGGTTCCTAACCACAAGAAAAAGTGCAACTGACGTTCATATGCACAAGATCAATCTCAAAAAATGTTGTTAAGCACATCAACATCTCAAATTGAGGTTGTTATGCACACAAACAAGGGCAAATGAGGTTCCTAAGCACAAGAACAAGTGCAATTGAGGTTCATAAGCGCAAGATGAAGCGCAAAAGATGTTGTTAAGCACACGAACAAGGGCAAATGAGGTTCCTAAGCACAAGGACAAGTGCAATTGAGGTTCGTAAGCACAAGATGAAGCACAAAAGAGGTTGTTAAGCACACGAACAACGCAAATTGAGGTTGTTTAGCACACAAACAAGGGCAAATGAGGTTCCTAACCACAAGAACAAGTGCAAATGAAGTTCATAAGCACAAGATCAAGCACAAAAGAGGTTGTTGAGAACATGAACAACGCAAATTGAAGTTTTTAAGCACACAAAAGAGGGAAAATAAGGTTCCTAAGCACAAGAACAAGTGCAAATGAGGTTCAGAAGCACAAGATCAAGCGCAAAAGAGGTTGTTAAGCACATGAACAACGCAAATTGAGGTTGTTAAGCACACAAACAAGGGCAAATGAGGTTCCTAAGCACAAGAACAAGTGCAATTGAGGTTCATAAGCACAAGATCAAGCTCAAAAGAGGTTGTTAAGCACATCAACAACGCAAATTGAGGATGTTAAGCACACAAACAAGGGCAAATGAGGTTCCTAAGCACAAGAACAAGTGCAATTGAGGTTCATAACCAGAAGATGAAGCACAAAAGAGGTTGTTAAGCACACGAACAACGCAAATTGAGGTTGTTTAGCACACAAACAAGGGCAAATGAGGCTCTTAACCACAAGAAAAAGTGCAAATGACGATCATAAGCACAAGATCAATCTCAAAAAATGTTGTTAAGCACATCAACAACGCAAATTGAGGTTGTTATGCACACAAACAAGGGCAAATGAGGTTCCTAAGCACAAGAACAAGTGCAATTGAGGTTCATAAGCGCAAGATGAAGCGCAAAAGATGTTGTTAAGCACACGAACAAGGGCAAATGAGGTTCCTAAGCACAAGAACAAGTGGAATTGAGGTTCATAAGCACAAGATGACGCACAAAAGAGGTTGTTAAGCACACGAACAATGCAAATTGAGGTTGTTTAGCACACAAACAAGGGCAAATAAGGTTCCTAAGCACAAGAACAAGTGCAATTGAGGTTCATAAGCACAAGATGAAGCACAAAGGAGGTTGTTAAGCACACGAACAACGCAAATTGAGGTTGTTAAGCACACGAACAACGCAAATTGAGGTTGTTAAGAACACAAACAAGGGCAAATGAGGTTCCTAAGCACAAGAACAAGTGCAATTGAGGTTCATAAGCACAAGATCAAGCACAAAAGAGGTTGTTAAGCACAAGAACAACGCAAATTGAAGTTTTTAAGCATACCAACAAGGGAAAATGAGGTTCCTAAGCACAAGAACAAGTGCAAATGAGGTTCAAAAGCACAATATCAAGCTCAAAAGAGGTTGTTAAGCACACCAACAACGCAAATTGAGGTTGTTAAGCACACAAACAAGGGCAAATGAGGTTCCTAAGCACAAGAACAAGTGCAATTGAGGTTCATAACCAGAAGATGAAGCACAAAAGAGGTTGTTAAGCACACGAACAACGCAAATTGAGGTTGTTTAGCACACAAACAAGGGCAAATGAGGTTCCTAACCACAAGAAAAAGTGCAAATGACGTTCATAAGTACAAGATCAAGCTCAAAAAAGGTTGTTAAGCACATCAACAACGCAAATTGAGGTTGTTATGCACACAAACAAGGGCAAATGAGGTTCCTAAGCACAAGAACAAGTGCAATTGAGGTTGATAGGCGCAAGATGAAGCGCAAAAGATGTTGTTAACCACACGAACAAGGGCAAATGAGGTTCCGAAGCACAAGAACAAGTGCAATTGAGGTTCATAAGCACAAGATGAAGGACAAAAGAGGTTGTTAAGCACACGAACAACGCAAATTGAGGTTGTTTAGAACACAAACAAGGGCAAATGCGGTTCCTAATCACAAGAACAAGTGCAAATGAGGTTCATAAGAACAAGATCAAGCGCAAAACAGGTTGTTAAGCACATGAACAATGCAAATTGAGGTTGTTAAGCACAAAAACAAGGGCAAATGAGGTTTCTAAGCACAAGAACAAGTGCAATTGAGGTTCGTAAGCACAAGATCAAGCACAAAAGAGGTTGTTAAGCACATGAACAACGCAAATTGAAGTTTTTAAGCACACAAAAGAGGGCAAATGAGGTTCCTAACCACAAGAACAAGTGCAAATGACGTTCATATGCACAAGATCAATCGCAAAAGAGGTTGTTGAGAACATGAACAACGCAAATTGAAGTTTTTAAGCACACAAAAGAGGGAAAATAAGGTTCCTAAGCACAAGAACAAGTGCAAATGAGGTTCAGAAGCACAAGATCAAGCGCAAAAGAGGTTGTTAAGCACATGAACAACGCAAATTGAGGTTGTTAAGCACACAAACAAGGGCAAATGAGGTTCCTAAGCACAAGAACAAGTGCAATTGAGGTTCATAAGCACAAGATCAAGCACAAAAGAGGTTGTTGAGAACATGAACAACGCAAATTGAAGTTTTTAAGCACACAAAAGAGGGAAAATGAGGTTCCTAAGCACAAGAACAAGTGCAAATGAGGTTCAGAATCACAAGATCAAGCTCAAAAGAGGTTGTTAAGCACATCAACAACGCAAATTGAGGATGTTAAGCACACAAACAAGGGCAAATGAGGTTCCTAAGCACAAGAACAAGTGCAATTGAGGTTCATAACCAGAAGATGAAGCACAAAAGAGGTTGTTAAGCACACGAACAACGCAAATTGAGGTTGTTTAGCACACAAACAAGGGCAAATGAGGTTCCTAACCACAAGAAAAAGTGCAAATGACGTTCATAAGCACAAGATCAATCTCAAAAAAGGTTGTTAAGCACATCAACAACGCAAATTGAGGTTGTTATGCACACAAACAAGGGCAAATGAGGTTCCTAAGCACAAGAACAAGTGCAATTGGGGTTCATAAGCGCAAGATGAAGCACAAAAGATGTTGTTAAGCACACGAACAACGGCAAATGAGGTTCCTAAGCACAAGAACAAGTGCAATTGAGGTTCATAAGCACAAGATGAAGCCCAAAAGAGGTTGTTAAGCACACGAACAACGCAAATTGAGGTTGTTTAGCACACAAACAAGGGCAAATGAGGTTCTTAACCACAAGAAAAAGTGCAAATGACGATCATAAGCACAAGATCAATCTCAAAAAATGTTGTTAAGCACATCAACAACGCAAATTGAGGTTGTTATGCACACAAACAAGGGCAAATGAGGTTCCTAAGCACAAGAACAAGTGCAATTGAGGTTCATAAGCGCAAGATGAAGCGCAAAAGATGTTGTTAAGCACACGAACAAGGGCAAATGAGGTTCCTAAGCACAAGAACAAGTGGAATTGAGGTTCATAAGCACAAGATGAAGCACAAAAGAGGTTGTTAAGCACACGAACAATGCAAATTGAGGTTGTTTAGCACACAAACAAGGGCAAATAAGGTTCCTAAGCACAAGAACAAGTGCAATTGAGGTTCATAAGCACAAGATGAAGCACAAAGGAGGTTGTTAAGCACACGAACAACGCAAATTGAGGTTGTTAAGCACACGAACAACGCAAATTGAGGTTGTTAAGAACACAAACAAGGGCAAATGAGGTTCCTAAGCACAAGAACAAGTGCAATTGAGGTTCATAAGCACAAGATCAAGCACAAAAGAGGTTGTTAAGCACAAGAACAACGCAAATTGAAGTTTTTAAGCATACCAACAAGGGAAAATGAGGTTCCTAAGCACAAGAACAAGTGCAAATGAGGTTCAAAAGCACAATATCAAGCTCAAAAGAGGTTGTTAAGCACACCAACAACGCAAATTGAGGTAGTTAAGCACACAAACAAGGGCAAATGAGGTTCCTAAGCACAAGAACAAGTGCAATTGAGGTTCATAACCAGAAGATGAAGCACAAAAGAGGTTGTTAAGCACACGAACAACGCAAATTGAGGTTGTTTAGCACACAAACAAGGGCAAATGAGGTTCCTAACCACAAGAAAAAGTGCAAATGACGTTCATAAGTACAAGATCAAGCTCAAGAAAGGTTGTTCAGCACATCAACAACGCAAATTGAGGTTGTTATGCACACAAACAAGGGCAAATGAGGTTCCTAAGCACAAGAACAAGTGCAATTGAGGTTGATAAGCGCAAGATGAAGCGCAAAAGATGTTGTTAACCACACGAACAAGGGCAAATGAGGTTCCGAAGCACAAGAACAAGTGCAATTGAGGTTCATAAGCACAAGATGAAGGACAAAAGAGGTTGTTAAGCACACGAACAACGCAAATTGAGGTTGTTTAGAACACAAACAAGGGCAAATGCGGTTCCTAATCACAAGAACAAGTGCAAATGAGGTTCATAAGAACAAGATCAAGCGCAAAACAGGTTGTTAAGCACATGAACAATGCAAATTGAGGTTGTTAAGCACAAAAACAAGGGCAAATGAGGTTTCTAAGCACAAGAACAAGTGCAATTGAGGTTCATAAGCACAAGATCAAGCACAAAAGAGGTTGTTAAGCACATGAACAACGCAAATTGAAGTTTTTAAGCACACAAAAGAGGGCAAATGAGGTTCCTAACCACAAGAAAAAGTGCAAATGACGTTCATATGCACAAGATCAATCTCAAAAAAGGTTGTTAAGCACATCAACATCGCAAATTGAGGTTGTTATGCACACAAACAAGGGCAAATGAGGTTCCTAATCACAAGAACAAGTGCAATTGAGGTTCATAAGCGCAAGATGAAGCGCAAAAGATGTTGTTAAGCACACGAACAAGGGCAAATGAGGTTCCTAAGCACAAGGACAAGTGCAATTGTGGTTCATAAGCACAAGATGAAGCACAAAAGAGGTTGTTAAGCACACGAACAACGCAAATTGAGGTTGTTTAGCACACAAACAAGGGCAAATGAGGTTCCTAACCACAAGAACAAGTGCAAATGAGGTTCATAAGCACAAGATCAAGCACAAAAGAGGTTGTTGAGAACATGAACAACGCAAATTGAAGTTTTTAAGCACACAAAAGAGGGAAAATGAGGTTCCTAAGCACAAGAACAAGTGCAAATGAGGTTCGAAGCACAAGATCAAGCGCAAAAGAGGTTGTTAAGCATATGAACAACGCAAATTGAGGTTGTTAAGCACACAAACAAGGGCAAATGAGGTTCCTAAGCACAAGAACAAGTGCAATTGAGGTTCATAAGCACAAGATCAAGCACAAAAGAGGTTGTTGAGAACATGAACAACGCAAATTGACGTTTTTAAGCACACAAAAGAGGGAAAATGAGGTTCCTAAGCACAAGAACCAGTGCAAATGAGGTTCAGAAGCACAAGATCAAGCTCAAAAGAGGTTGTTAAGCACATCAACAACGCAAATTGAGGTTGTTAAGCACACAAACAAGGGCAAATGAGGTTCCTAAGCACAAGAACAAGTGCAATTGAGGTTCAGAACAAGTGCAATTGAGGTTCATAACAAGAAGATGAAGCACAAAAGAGGTTGTTAAGCGCACGAACAACGCAAATTGAGGTTGTTTAGCACACAAACAAGGGCAAATGAGGTTCCTAACCACAAGAAAAAGTGCAAATGACGTTCATAAGCACAAGATCAACCTCAAAAAAGGTTGTTAAGCACATCAACAACGCAAATTGAGGTTGTTATGCACACAAACAAGGGCAAATGAGATTCCTAAGCACAAGAACAAGTGCAATTGAGGTTCATAAGCGCAAGATGAAGCGCAAAAGATGTTGTTAAGCACACGAACAAGGGCAAATGAGGTTCCTAAGCACAAGAACAAGTGCAATTGAGGTTCATAAGCACAAGATGAAGCACAAAAGATGTTGTTAAGCACACGAACAAAGCAAATTGAGGTTGTTTAGCACACAAACAAGGGCAAATGAGGTTCCTAAGCACAAGAACAAGTGCAATTGAGGTTCATAAGCGCAAGATGAAGCGCAAAAGATGTTGTTAAGCACTCACGAACAAGGGCAAATGAGGTTCCTAAGCACAAGAACAAGTGCAATTGAGGTTCATAAGCACAAGATGAGGCACAAAAGAGGTTGTTAAGCACACGAACAACGCAAATTGAGGTTGTTTTGCACACAAACAAGGGCAAATAAGGTTCCTAAGCACAAGAACAAGTGCAATTGAGGTTCATAAGCACAAGATGAAGCACAAAGGAGGTTGTTAAGCACACGAACAACGCAAATTGAGGTTGTTTAGCACACAAACAAGGGCAAATGAGGTTCCTAACCACAAGAAAAAGTGCAAATGACATTCATAAGCACAAGATCAATCTCAAAAGAGGTTGTTAAGCACATCAACAACGCAAATTGAGGTTGTTATGCACACAAACAAGGGCAAATTAGGTTCCTAACCACAAGAGCAAGTGCAATTGAGGGTCAGAAGCGCAAGATGAAGCGCAAAAGATGTCGTCAAGCACACGAACAAGGGCAAATGAGGTTCCTAAGCACAAGAACAAGTGGAATTGAGGTTCATAAGCACAAGATGAAGCACAAAAGAGGTTGTTAAGCACACGAACAACGCAAATTGAGGTTGTTTAGCACACAAACAAGGGCAAATAAGGTTCCTAAGCACAAGAACAAGTGCAATTGAGGTTCATAAGCACAAGATGAAGCACAAAAGAGGTTGTTAAGCACACGAACAACGCAAATTGAGGTTGTTTAGCACACAAACAAGGGCAAATGAGGTTCCTAACCACAAGAAAAAGTGCAAATGACATTCATAAGCACAAGATCAATCTCAAAAGAGGTTGTTAAGCACATCAACAACGCAAATTGAGGTTGTTATGCACACACACAAGGGCAAATTAGGTTCCTAACCACAAGAACAAGTGCAATTGAGGGTCAGAAGCGCAAGATGAAGCGCAAAAGATGTTGTCAAGCACACGAACAAGGGCAAATGAGGTTCCTAAGCACAACAATAAGTGCAATTGAGGTTCATAAGCACAAGATGAAGCACAAAAGAGGTTGTTAAGCACACGAACAACGCAAATTGAGGTTGTTTAGCACACAAACAAGGGCAAATAAGGTTCCTAAGCACAAGAACAAGTGCAATTGAGGTTCATAAGCACAAGATGAAGCACAAAGGAGGTTGTTAAGCACACGAACAACGCAAATTGAGGTTGTTTAGCACACAAACAAGGGCAAATGAGGTTCCTAACCACAAGAAAAAGTGCAAATGACATTCATAAGCACAAGATCAATCTCGAAAGAGGTTGTTAAGCACATCAACAACGCAAATTGAGGTTGTTATGCACACAAACAAGGGCAAATTAGGTTCCTAACCACAAGAACAAGTGCAATTGAGGGTCAGAAGCGCAAGATGAAGCGCAAAAGATGTTGTCAAGCACACGAACAAGGGCAAATGAGGTTCCTAAGCACAAGAACAAGTGCAATTGAGGGTCATTTCCAGAAGATGAAGCACAAAAGAGGTTGTTAAGCACATCAACAACGCAAATTGAGGTTGTTATGCACACAAACAAGGGCAAATGAGGTTCCTAAGCACAAGAACAAGTGCAATTGAGGTTCATAAGCGCAAGATGAAGCGCAAAAGATGTTGTTAAGCACACGAACAAGGGCAAATGAGGTTCCTAAGCACAAGAACAAGTGGAATTGAGGTTCATAAGCACAAGATGAAGCACAAAAAGAGGTTGTTAAGCACACGAACAATGCAAATTGAGGTTGTTTAGCACACAAACAAGGGCAAATAAGGTTCCTAAGCACAAGAACAAGTGCAATTGAGGTTCATAAGCACAAGATGAAGCACAAAGGAGGTTGTTAAGCACACGAACAACGCAAATTGAGGTTGTTAAGCACACGAACAACGCAAATTGAGGTTGTTAAGAACACAAACAAGGGCAAATGAGGTTCCTAAGCACAAGAACAAGTGCAATTGAGGTTCATAAGCACAAGATCAAGCACAAAAAGAGGTTGTTAAGCACAAGAACAACGCAAATTGAAGTTTTTAAGCATACCAACAAGGGAAAATGAGGTTCCTAAGCACAAGAACAAGTGCAAATGAGGTTCAAAAGCACAATATCAAGCTCAAAAGAGGTTGTTAAGCACACCAACAACGCAAATTGAGGTTGTTAAGCACACAAACAAGGGCAAATGAGGTTCCTAAGCACAAGAACAAGTGCAATTGAGGGTCAATTCCAGAAGATGAAGCACAAAAGAGGTTGTTAAGCACACGAACAACGCAAATTGAGGTTGTTTAGCACACAAACAAGGGAAAATGAGGTTCCTAACCACAAGAAAAAGTGCAAATGACGTTCATAAGTACAAGATCAAGCTCAAGAAAGGTTGTTCAGCACATCAACAACGCAAATTGAGGTTGTTATGCACACAAACAAGGGCAAATGAGGTTCCTAAGCACAAGAACAAGTGCAATTGAGGTTGATAGGCGCAAGATGAAGCGCAAAAGATGTTGTTAACCACACGAACAAGGGCAAATGAGGTTCCAAGCACAAGAACAAGTGCAATTGAGGTTCATAAGCACAAGATGAAGGACAAAAGAGGTTGTTAAGCACACGAACAACGCAAATTGTGGTTGTTTAGAACACAAACAAGGGCAAATGCGGTTCCTAATCACAAGAACAAGTGCAAATGAGGTTCATAAGAACAAGATCAAGCGCAAAACAGGTTGTTAAGCACATGAACAATGCAAATTGAGGTTGTTAAGCACAAAAACAAGGGCAAATGAGGTTTCTAAGCACAAGAACAAGTGCAATTGAGGTTCATAAGCACAAGATCAAGCACAAAAGAGGTTGTTAAGCACATGAACAACGCAAATTGAAGTTTTTAAGCACCCAAAAAGAGGGCAAATGAGGTTCCTAACCACAAGAAAAAGTGCAAATGACGTTCATATGCACAAGATCAATCTCAAAAAAGGTTGTTAAGCACATCAACATCGCAAATTGAGGTTGTTATGCACACAAACAAGGGCAAATGAGGTTCCTAAGCACAAGAACAAGTGCAATTGAGGTTCATAAGCGCAAGATGAAGCGCAAAAGATGTTGTTAAGCACACGAACAAGGGCAAATGAGGATCCTAAGCACAAGGACAAGTGCAATTGAGGTTCATAAGCACAAGATGAAGCACAAAAGAGGTTGTTAAGCACACGAACAACGCAAATTGAGGTTGTTTAGCACACAAACAAGGGCAAATGAGGTTCCTAACCACAAGAACAAGGGCAAATGAGGTTCATAAGCACAAGATCAAGCACAAAAGAGGTTGTTGAGAACATGAACAACGCAAATTGAAGTTTTTAAGCACACAAAAGAGGGAAAATGAGGTTCCTAAGCACAAGAACAAGTGCAAATGAGGTTCGAAGCACAAGATCAAGCGCAAAAAGAGGTTGTTAAGCATATGAACAACGCAAATTGAGGTTGTTAAGCACACAAACAAGGGCAAGTGAGGTTCCTAAGCACAAGAACAAGTGCAATTGAGGTTCATAAGCACAAGATCAAGCACAAAAGAGGTTGTTGAGAACATGAACAACGCAAATTGACGTTTTTAAGCACACAAAAGAGGGAAAATGAGGTTCCTAAGCACAAGAACCAGTGCAAATGAGGTTCAGAAGCACAAGATCAAGCTCAAAAGAGGTTGTTAAGCACATCAACAACGCAAATTGAGGTTGTTAAGCACACAAACAAGGGCAAATGAGGTTCCTAAGCACAAGAACAAGTGCAATTGAGGTTCATAAGCACAAGATCAAGCACAAAAGAGGTTGTTAAGCACATGAACAACGCAAATTGAAGTTTTTAAGCACACAAAAGAGGGCAAATGAGGTTCCTAACCACAAGAAAAAGTGCAAATGACGTTCATATGCACAAGATCAATCTCAGAAAAGGTTGTTAAGCACATCAACATCGCAAATTGAGGTTGTTATGCACACAAACAAGGGCAAATGAGGTTCCTAAGCACAAGAACAAGTGCAATTGAGGTTCATAAGCGCAAGATGAAGCGCAAAAGATGTTGTTAAGCACACGAACAAGGGCAAATGAGGTTCCTAAGCACAAGGACAAGTGCAATTGATGTTCGTAAGCACAAGATGAAGCACAAAAGAGGTTGTTAAGCACACGAACAACGCAAATTGAGGTTGTTTAGCACACAAACAAGGGCAAATGAGGTTCCTAACCACAAGAACAAGTGCAAATGAGGTTCATAAGCACAAGATCAAGCACAAAAGAGGTTGTTGAGAACATGAACAACGCAAATTGAAGTTTTTAAGCACACAAAAGAGGGAAAATGAGGTTCCTAAGCACAAGAACAAGTGCAAATGAGGTTCGAAGCACAAGATCAAGCGCAAAAGAGGTTGTTAAGCATATGAACAACGCAAATTGAGGTTGTTAAGCACACAAACAAGGGCAAATGAGGTTCCTAAGCACAAGAAGAAGTGCAATTGAGGTTCATAAGCACAAGATCAAGCACAAAAGAGGTTGTTGAGAACATGAACAACGCAAATTGACGTTTTTAAGCACACAAAAGAGGGAAAATGAGGTTCCTAAGCACAAGAACCAGTGCAAATGAGGTTCAGAAGCACAAGATCAAGCTCAAAAGAGGTTGTTAAGCACATCAACAACGCAAATTGAGGTTGTTAAGCACACAAACAAGGGCAAATGAGGTTCCTAAGCACAAGAACAAGTGCAATTGAGGTTCATAACAAGAAGATGAAGCACAAAAGAGGTTGTTAAGCACACGAACAACGCAAATTGAGGTTGTTTAGCACACAAACAAGGGCAAATGAGGTTCCTAACCACAAGAAAAAGTGCAAATGACGTTCATAAGCACAAGATCAATCTCAAAAAAGGTTGTTAAGCACATCAACAACGCAAATTGAGGTTGTTATGCACACAAACAAGGGCAAATGAGATTCCTAAGCACAAGAACAAGTGCAATTGAGGTTCATAAGCGCAAGATGAAGCGCAAAAGATGTTGTTAAGCACACGAACAAGGGCAAATGAGGTTCCTAAGCACAAGAACAAGTGCAATTGAGGTTCATAAGCACAAGATGAAGCACAAAAGAGGTTGTTAAACACACGAACAAAGCAAATTGAGGTTGTTTAGCACACAAACAAGGGCAAATGAGGTTCCTAAGCACAAGAACAAGTGCAATTGAGGTTCATAAGCGCAAGATGAAGCGCAAAAGATGTTGTTAAGCACACGAACAAGGGCAAATGAGGTTCCTAAGCACAAGAACAAGTGCAATTGAGGTTCATAAGCACAAGATGAGGCACAAAAGAGGTTGTTAAGCACACGAACAACGCAAATTGAGGTTGTTTAGCACACAAACAAGGGCAAATAAGGTTCCTAAGCACAAGAACAAGTGCAATTGAGGTTCATAAGCACAAGATGAAGCACAAAAGAGGTTGTTAAGCACACGAACAACGCAAATTGAGGTTGTTTAGCACACAAACAAGGGCAAATGAGGTTCCTAACCACAAGAAAAAGTGCAAATGACATTCATAAGCACAAGATCAATCTCAAAAGAGGTTGTTAAGCACATCAACAACGCAAATTGAGGTTGCTATGCACACAAACAAGGGCAAATTAGGTTCCTAACCACAAGAACAAGTGCAATTGAGGTTGTCGAAGCGCAAGATGAAGCGCAAAAGATGTTGTCAAGCACACGAACAAGGGCAAATGAGGTTCCTAAGCACAACAATAAGTGCAATTGAGGTTCATAAGCACAAGATGAAGCGCACAAAAGAGGTTGTTAAGCACACGAACAACGCAAATTGAGGTTGTTTAGCACACAAACAAGGGCAAATAAGGTTCCTAAGCACAAGAACAAGTGCAATTGAGGTTCATAAGCACAAGATGAAGCACAAAAGAGGTTGTTAAGCACACGAACAACGCAAATTGAGGTTGTTTAGCACACAAACAAGGGCAAATGAGGTTCCTAACCACAAGAAAAAGTGCAAATGACATTCATAAGCACAAGATCAATCTCAAAAGAGGTTGTTAAGCACATCAACAACGCAAATTGAGGTTGTTATGCACACAAACAAGGGCAAATTAGGTTCCTAACCACAAGAACAAGTGCAATTGAGGGTCAGAAGCGCAAGATGAAGCGCAAAAGATGTTGTCAAGCACACGAACAAGGGCAAATGAGGTTCCTAAGCACAAGAACAAGTGCAATTGAGGGTCATTTCCAGAAGATGAAGCACAAAAGAGGTTGTTAAGCACACGAACAACGCAAATTGAGGTTGTTTAGCACACAAACAAGGGCAAATGAGGTTCCTAACCACAAGAAAAAGTGCAAATGACGTTCATAAGTACAAGATCAAGCTCAAGAAAGGTTGTTCAAGCACATCAACAACGCAAATTGAGGTTGTTATGCACACAAACAAGGGCAAATGAGGTTCCTAAGCACAAGAACAAGTGCAATTGAGGTTGATAGGCGCAAGATGAAGCGCAAAAGATGTTGTTAACCACACGAACAAGGGCAAATGAGGTTCCGAAGCACAAGAACAAGTGCAATTGAGGTTCATAAGCACAAGATGAAGGACAAAAGAGGTTGTTAAGCACACGAACAACGCAAATTGAGGTTGTTTAGAACACAAACAAGGGCAAATGCGGTTCCTAATCACAAGAACAAGTGCAAATGAGGTTCATAAGAACAAGATCAAGCGCAAAACAGGTTGTTAAGCACATGAACAATGCAAATTGAGGTTGTTAAGCACAAAAACAAGGGCAAATGAGGTTCCTAAGCACAAGAACAAGTGCAATTGAGGTTCATAAGCACAAGATCAAGCACAAAAGAGGTTGTTAAGCACATGAACAACGCAAATGGAAGTTTTTAAGCACACAAAAGAGGGCAAATGAGGTTCCTAACCACAAGAAAAAGTGCAAATGACGTTCATATGCACAAGATCAATCTCAAAAAAGGTTGTTAAGCACATCAACATCGCAAATTGAGGTTGTTATGCACACAAACAAGGGCAAATGAGGTTCCTAAGCACAAGAACAAGTGCAATTGAGGTTCATAAGCGCAAGATGAAGCGCAAAAGATGTTGTTAAGCACACGAACAAGGGCAAATGAGGTTCCTAAGCACAAGGACAAGTGCAATTGAGGTTCATAAGCACAAGATGAAGCACAAAAGAGGTTGTTAAGCACACGAACAACGCAAATTGAGGTTGTTTAGCACACAAACAAGGGCAAATGAGGTTCCTAACCACAAGAACAAGTGCAAATGAGGTTCATAAGCACAAGATCAAGCACAAAAGAGGTTGTTGAGAACATGAACAACGCAAATTGAAGTTTTTAAATACACAAAAGAGGGAAAATGAGGTTCCTAAGCACAAGAACAAGTGCAAATGAGGTTCAGAAGCACAAGATCAAGCGCAAAAGAGGTTGTTAAGCATATGAACAACGCAAATTGAGGTTGTTAAGCACACAAACAAGGGCAAATGAGGTTCCGAAGCACAAGAACAAGTGCAATTGAGGTTCATAAGCACAAGATCAAGCACAAAAGAGGTTGTTGAGAACATGAACAACGCAAATTGACGTTTTTAAGCACACAAAAAGAGGCAAAATGAGGTTCCTAAGCACAAGAACCCAGTGCAAATGAGGTTCTAAGCACAAGATCAAGCTCAAAAGAGGTTGTTAAGCACATCAACAACGCAAATTGAGGTTGTTAAGCACACAAACAAGGGCAAATGAGGTTCCTAAGCACAAGAACAAGTGCAATTGAGATTCATAAGCACAAGATCAAGCACAAAAGAGGTTGTTAAGCACATGAACAACGCAAATTGAAGTTTTTAAGCACACAAAAGAGGGCAAATGAGGTTCCTAACCACAAGAAAAAGTGCAAATGACGTTCATATGCACAAGATCAATCTCAAAAAAGGTTGTTAAGCACATCAACATCGCAAATTGAGGTTGTTATGCACACAAACAAGGGCAAATGAGGTTCCTAAGCACAAGAACAAGTGCAATTGAGGTTCATAAGCGCAAGATGAAGCGCAAAAGATGTTGTTAAGCACACGAACAATGGCAAATGAGGTTCCTAAGCACAAGGACAAGTGCAATTGAGGTTCATAAGCACAAGATGAAGCACAAAAGAGGTTGTTAAGCACACGAACAACGCAAATTGAGGTTGTTTAGCACACAAACAAGGGCAAATGAGGTTCCTAACCACAAGAACAAGTGCAAATGAGGTTCATAAGCACAAGATCAAGCACAAAAGAGGTTGTTGAGAACATGAACAACGCAAATTGAAGTTTTTAAGCACACAAAAGAGGGAAAATGAGGTTCCTAAGCACAAGAACAAGTGCAAATGAGGTTCAGAAGCACAAGATCAAGCGCAAAAGAGGTTGTTAAGCATATGAACAACGCAAATTGAGGTTGTTAAGCACACAAACAAGGGCAAATGAGGTTCCTAAGCACAAGAACAAGTGCAATTGAGGTTCATAAGCACAAGATCAAGCACAAAAGAGGTTGTTGAGAACATGAACAACGCAAATTGACGTTTTTAAGCACACAAAAGAGGGAAAATGAGGTTCCTAAGCACAAGAACAAGTGCAAATGAGGTTCAGAAGCACAAGATCAAGCTCAAAAGAGGTTGTTAAGCACATCAACAACGCAAATTGAGGTTGTTAAGCACACAAACAAGGGCAAATGAGGTTCCTAAGCACAAGAACAAGTGCAATTGAGGTTCATAAGCGCAAGATGAAGCGCAAAAGATGTTGTTAAGCACACGAACAAGGGCAAATGAGGTTCCTAAGCACAAGAACAAGTGCAATTGAGGTTCATAAGCACAAGATGAAGCACAAAAGAGGTTGTTAAGCACACGAACAATGCAAATTGAGGTTGTTTAGCACACAAACAAGGGCAAATGAGGTTCCTAAGCAGAAGAACAAGTGCAATTGAGGTTCATAAGCGCAAGATGAAGCGCAAAAGATGTTGTTAAGCACACGAACAAGGGCAAATGAGGTTCCTAAGCACAAGAACAAGTGCAATTGAGGTTCATAAGCACAAGATGAGGCACAAAAGAGGTTGTTAAGCACACGAACAACGCAAATGAGGTTCCTAAGCACAAGAACAAGTGCAATTGAGGTTCATAAGCGCAAGATGAAGCGCAAAAGATGTTGTTAAGCACACGAACAAGGGCAAATGAGGTTCCTAAGCACAAGAACAAGTGCAATTGAGGTTCATAAGCACAAGATGAAGCACAAAAGAGGTTGTTAAGCACACGAACAATGCAAATTGAGGTTGTTTAGCACACAAACAAGGGCAAATGAGGTTCCTAAGCAGAAGAACAAGTGCAATTGAGGTTCATAAGCGCAAGATGAAGCGCAAAAGATGTTGTTAAGCACACGAACAAGGGCAAATGAGGTTCCTAAGCACAAGAACAAGTGCAATTGAGGTTCATAAGCACAAGATGAGGCACAAAAGAGGTTGTTAAGCACACGAACAACGCAAATTGAGGTTGTTTAGCACACAAACAAGGGCAAATAAGGTTCCTAAGCACAAGAACAAGTGCAATTGAGGTTCATAAGCACAAGATGAAGCACAAAAGAGGTTGTTAAGCACACGAACAACGCAAATTGAGGTTGTTTAGCACACAAACAAGGGCAAATGAGGTTCCTAACCACAACAAAAAGTGCAAATGACGTTCATATGCACAAGATCAATCTCAAAAAAGGTTGTTAAGCACATCAACATCGCAAATTGAGGTTGTTATGCACACAAACAAGGGCAAATGAGGTTCCTAAGCACAAGAACAAGTGCAATTGAGGTTCATAAGCGCAAGATGAAGCGCAAAAGATGTTGTCAAGCACACGAACAAGGGCAAATGAGGTTCCTAAGCACAAGAACAAGTGGAATTGAGGTTCATAAGCACAAGATGAAGCACAAAAGAGGTTGTTAAGCACACGAACAACGCAAATTGAGGTTGTTTAGCACACAAACAAGGGCAAATAAGGTTCCTAAGCACAAGAACAAGTGCAAGTGAGGTTCATAAGCACAAGATGAAGCACAAAGGAGGTTGTTAAGCACACGAACAACGCAAATTGAGGTTGTTTAGCACACAAACAAGGGCAAATGAGGTTCCTAACCACAAGAAAAAGTGCAAATAACATTCATAAGCACAAGATCAATCTCAAAAGAGGTTGTTAAGCACATCAACAACGCAAATTGAGGTTGTTATGCACACAAACAAGGGCAAATTAGGTTCCTAACCACAAGAACAAGTGCAATTGAGGGTCAGAAGCGCAAGATGAAGCGCAAAAGATGTTGTCAAGCACACGAACAAGGGCAAATGAGGTTCCTAAGCACAACAATAAGTGCAATTGAGGTTCATAAGCACAAGATGAAGCACAAAAGAGGTTGTTAAGCACACGAACAATGCAAATTGAGGTTGTTTAGCACACAAACAAGGGCAAATGAGTTTCCTAACCACAAGAACAAGTGCAATTGAGGTTCATAAGAACAAGATCAAGCGCAAAAGAGGTTGTTAAGCACATGAACAACGCAAATTGAGGTTGTTAAGCACACAAACAATGGCAAATGAGGTTCCTAAGCACTAGAACAAGTGCAATTGAGGTTCATAAGCACAAGATCAAGCACAAAAGAGGTTGTTAAGCACATGAACAACGCAAATTGAAGTTTTTAAGCACACAAAAAGAGGGGAAAATGAGGTTCCTAAGCACAAGAACAAGTGCAAATGAGGTTCGAAGCACAAGATCAAGCTCAAAAGAGGTTGTTAAGCACATCAACAACGCAAATTGAGGTTGTTAAGCACACAAACAAGGGCAAATGAGGTTCCTAAGCACAAGAACAAGTGCAATTGAGGTTCATAAGCACAAGATGAAGCACAAAAGAGGTTGTTAAGCACACGAACAACGCAAATTGAGGTTGTTTAGCACACAAACAAGGGCAAATGAGGTTCCTAACCACAAGAAAAAGTGCAAATGACGTTCATATGCACAAGATCAATCTCAAAAAAGGTTGTTAAGCACATCAACATCGCAAATTGAAGTTGTTATGCACACAAACAAGGGCAAATGAGGTTCCTAAGCACAAGAACAAGTGCAATTGAGGTTCATAAGCGCAAGATGAAGCGCAAAAGATGTTGTTAAGCACGAACAAGGGCAAATGAGGTTCCTAAGCACAAGAACAAGTGCAATTGAGGTTCATAAGCACAAGATGAGGCACAAAAGAGGTTGTTAAGCACACGAACAACGCAAATTGAGGTTGTTTAGCACACAAACAAGGGCAAATAAGGTTCCTAAGCACAAGAACAAGTGCAATTGAGGTTCATAAGCACAAGATGAAGCACAAAAGAGGTTGTTAAGCACACGAACAACGCAAATTGAGGTTGTTTAGCACACAAACAAGGGCAAATGAGGTTCCTAACCACAAGAAAAAATGCAAATGACATTCATAAGCACAAGATCAATCTCAAAAGAGGTTGTTAAGCACATCAACAACGCAAATTGAGGTTGTTATGCACACAAACAAGGGCAAATGAGGTTCCTAAGCACAAGAACAAGTGCAATTGAGGTTCATAAGCACAAGATGAAGCACAAAAGATGTTGTTAAGCACACGAACAACGCAAATTGAGGTTGTTTAGCACACAAACAAGGGCAAATGAGGTTCCTAACCACAAGAAAAAGTGCAAATGACGTTCATATGCACAAGATCAATCTCAAAAAAGGTTGTTAAGCACATCAACATCGCAAATTGAGGTTGTTATGCACACAAACAAGGGCAAATGAGGTTCCTAAGCACAAGAACAAGTGCAATTGAGGTTCATAAGCGCAAGATGAAGCGCAAAAGATGTTGTTAAGCACACGAACAAGGGCTAATGAGGTTCCTAAGCACAAGAACAAGTGCAATTGAGGTTCATAAGCACAAGATGAAGGACAAAAGAGGTTGTTAAGCACACGAACAACGCAAATTGAGGTTGTTTAGCACACAAAAAAGGGCAAATGAGGTTCCTAACCACAAGAACAAGTGCAAATGAGGTTCATAAGAACAAGATCAAGCGCAAAAGAGGTTGTTAAGCACATGAACAACGCAAATTGAGGTTGTTAAGCACACAAACAAGGGCGAATGAGGTTCCTAAGCACAAGAACAAGTGCAATTGAGGTTCATAAGCACAAGATCAAGCACAAAAGAGGTTGTTAAGCACATGAACAACGCAAATTGAAGTTTTTAAGAACACAAAAGAGGGAAAATGAGGTTCCTAAGCACAAGAACAAGTGCAAATGAGGTTCAGAAGCACAAGATCAAGCTCACAAGAGGTTGTTAAGCACAACAACAACGCAAATTGAGGTTGTTACGCACACCAACAAGGGCAAATGAGGTTCCTAAGCACAAGAACAAGTGCAATTGAGGTTCATAAGCACAAGATGAAGCACAAAAGAGGTTGTTAAGCACACGAACAACGCAAATTGAGGTTGTTTAGCACACAAACAAGGGCAAATGAGGTTCCTAACCACAAGAAAAAGTGCAAATGACGTTCATAAGCACAAGATCAATCTCAAAAAAGGTTGTTAAGCACATCAACAACGCAAATTGAGGTTGTTATGCACACAAACAAGGGCAAATGAGGTACCTAAGCACAAGAACAAGTGCAATTGAGGTTCATAAGCGCAAGATGAAGCGCAAAAGATGTTGTTAAGCACACGAACAAGAGCAAATGAGGTTCCTAAGCACAAGAACAAGTGCAATTGAGGTTCATAAGCACAAGATGAGGCACAAAAGAGGTTGTTAAGCACACGAACAACGCAAATTGAGGTTGTTTAGCACACAAACAAGGGCAAATGAGGTTCCTAACCACAAGAACAAGTGCAAATGAGGTTCATAAGAACAAGATCAAGCGCAAAAGAGGTTGTTAAGCACATGAACAACGCAAATTGAGGTTGTTAAGCACACAAACAAGGGCAAATGAGGTTTCTAAGCACAAGAACAAGTGCAATTGAGGTTCATAAGAACATGATCAAGCACAAAAGAGGTTGTTAAGCACATGAACAACGCAAATTGAAGTTTTTAAGCACACAAAAGAGGGAAAATGAGGTTCCTAAGCACACAAAAGAGGGAAAATGAGGTTCCTAAGCACAAGAACTAGTGCAAATGAGGTTCAGAAGCACAAGATCAAGCTCAAAAGAGGTTGTTAAGCACATCAACAACGAAAATTGAGGTTGTTAAGCACACAAACAAGGGCAAATGAGGTTCCTAAGCACAAGAACAAGTGTAATTGAGGTTCATAAGCACAAGATGAAGCACAAAAGAGGTTGTTAAGCACACGAACAACGCAAATTGAGGTTGTTTAGCACACAAACAAGGGCAAATGAGGTTCCTAAGCACAAGAACAAGTGAAATTGAGGTTCATAAGCACAAGATGAAGCACAAAAGAGGTTGTTAAGCACACGAACAACGCAAATTGAGGTTGTTTAGCACACAAACAAGGGCAAATGAGGTTCCTAACCACAAGAAAAAGTGCAAATGACGTTCATAAGCACAAGATCAATCTCAAAAGAGGTTGTTAAGCACATCAACAACGCAAATTGAGGTTGTTATGCACACAAACAAGGGCAAATGAGGTTCCTAACCAAAAGAACAAGTGCAATTGAGGGTCATAAGCGCAAGATGAAGCGCAAAAGATGTGGTTAAGCACACGAACAAGGGCAAATGAGGTTCCTAAGCACAAGAACAAGTGCAATTGAGGTTCATAAGCACAAGATGAAGCACAAAAGAGGTTGTTAAGCACACGAACAACGCAAATTGAGGTTGTTTAGCACACAAACAAGGGCAAATGAGTTTCCTAACCACAAGAACAAGTGCAAATGAGGTTCATAAGAACAAGATCAAGCGCAAAAGAGGTTGTTAAGCACATGAACAACGCAAATTGAGGTTGTTAAGCACACAAACAAGGGCAAATGAGGTTCCTAAGCACAAGAACAAGTGCAATTGAGGTTCATAAGCACAAGATCAAGCACATAAGAGGTTGTTAAGCACATGAACAACGCAAATTGAAGTTTTTAAGCACACAAACAAGGGAAAATGAGGTTCCCAAGCACAAGAACAAGTGCAATTGAGGTTCATAAGCACAAGATCAAGCACAAAAGAGGTTCTTAAGCACATGAACAACGCAAATTGAAGTTTTTAAGAACACAAAAGAGGGAAAATGAGGTTCCTAAGCACAAGAACAAGTGCAAATGAGGTTCAGAAGGACAAGATCAAGCTCACAAGAGGTTGTTAAGCACAACAACAACGCAAATTGAGGTTGTTACGCACACAAACAAGGGCAAATGAGGTTCCTAAGCACAAGATCAAGTGCAATTGAGGTTCATAAGCACAAGATGAAGCACAAAAGAGGTTGTTAAGCACACGAACAACGCAAATTGAGGTTGTTTAGCACACAAACAAGGGCAAATGAGGTTCCTAACCACAAGAAAAAGTGCAAATGACGTTCATAAGCACAAGATCAATCTCAAAAAAGGTTGTTAAGCACATCAACAACGCAAATTGAGGTTGTTATGCACACAAACAAGGGCAAATGAGGTTCCTAACCACAAGAACAAGTGCAATTGAGGTTCATAAGCGCAAGATGAAGCGCAAAAGATGTTGTTAAGCAACGAACAAGGGCAAATGAGGTTCCTAAGCACAAGAACAAGTGCAATTGAGGTTCATAAGCACAAGATGAAGCACAAAAGAGGTTGTTAAGCACACGAACAACGCAAATTGAGGTTGTTTAGCACACAAACAAGGGCAAATGAGTTTCCTAACCACAAGAACAAGTGCAAATGAGGTTCATAAGAACAAGATCAAGCGCAAAAGAGGTTGTTAAGCACATGAACAACGCAAATTGAGGTTGTTAAGCACACAAACAAGGGCAAATGAGGTTCCTAAGCACAAGAACAAGTGCAATTGAGGTTGATAAGCGCAAGATGAAGCATAAAAGATGTTGTTAAGCACACGAACAAGGGCAAATGAGGTTCCTAAGCACAAGAACAAGTGCAATTGAGGTTCATAAGCACAAGATCAAGCACAAAAGAGGTTCTTAAGCACATGAACAACGCAAATTGAAGTTTTTAAGAACACAAAAGAGGGAAAATGAGGTTCCTAAGCACAAGAACAAGTGCAAATGAGGTTCAGAAGGACAAGATCAAGCTCACAAGAGGTTGTTAAGCACAACAACAACGCAAATTGAGGTTGTTACGCACACAAACAAGGGCAAATGAGGTTCCTAAGCACAAGATCAAGTGCAATTGAGGTTCATAAGCACAAGATGAAGCACAAAAGAGGTTGTTAAGCACACGAACAACGCAAATTGAGGTTGTTTAGCACACAAACAAGGGCAAATGAGGTTCCTAACCACAAGAAAAAGTGCAAATGACGTTCATAAGCACAAGATCAATCTCAAAAAAGGTTGTTAAGCACATCAACAACGCAAATTGAGGTTGTTATGCACACAAACAAGGGCAAATGAGGTTCCTAACCACAAGAACAAGTGCAATGGAGGTTCATAAGCGCAAGATGATGCGCAAAAGATGTTGTTAAGCACACGAACAAGGGCAAATGAGGTTCCTAAGCACAAGAACAAGTGCAATTGAGGTTCATAAGCACAAGATGAAGCACAAAAGAGGTTGTTAAGCACACGAACAATGCAAATTGAGGTTGTTTAGCACACAAACAAGGGCAAATGAGTTTCCTAACCACAAAAACAAGTGCAAATAAGGTTCATAAGAACAAGATCAAGCGCAAAAGAGGTTGTTAAGCACATGAACAACGCAAATTGAGGTTGTTAAGCACACAAACAAGGGCAAATGAGGTTCCTAAGCACAAGAACAAGTGCAATTGAGGTTGATAAGCGCAATATGAAGCATAAAAGATGTTGTTAAGCACACGAACAAGGGCAAATGAGGTTCCTAAGCACAAGAACAAGTGCAATTGAGGTTCATAAGCACAAGATGAAGCACAAAAGAGGTTGTTAAGCACACAAACAACGCAAATTGAGGTTGTTTAGCACACAAACAAGGGCAAATAAGTTTCCTAACCACCAGAACAAGTGCAAATGAGGTTCATAAGAACAAGATCAAGCGCAAAAGAGGTTGTTAAGCACATGAACAACGCAAATTGAGGTTGTTAAGCACACAAACAAGGGCAAATGAGGTTCCTAACCACAAGAAAAAGTGCAAATGACGTTCATAAGCACAAGATCAAGCTCAAAAAAGGTTGTTAAGCACATCAACAACGCAAATTGAGGTTGTTATGCACACAAACAAGGGCAAATGAGGTTCCTCAGCACAAGAACAAGTGCAATTGAGGTTCATAAGCACAAAATCAAGCACAAAAGAGGTTGTTAAGCACATGAACAACGCAAATTGAAGTTTTTAAGCACACAAAAGAGGGAAACTGTGGTTCCTAAGCACAAGAACAAGTGCAAATGAGGTTCACAAGCACAAGATCAAGCTCAAAAGAGGTTGTTAAGCAAATCAACAACGAAAATTGAGGTTGTTAATCACACAAACAAGGGCAAATGAGGTTCCTAAGCACAAGAACAAGTGTAATTGAGGTTCATAAGCACAAGATGAAGCACAAAAGAGGTTGTTAACCACACGAACAACGCAAATTGAGGTTGTTTAGCACACAAACAAGGGCAAATGAGGTTCCTAACAACAAGAAAAAGTGCAAATAACGTTCATAAGCACAAGATCAATCTCAAAAAAGGTTGTTAAGCACATCAACAACGCAAATTGAGGTTGTTATGCACACAAACAAGGGCAAATGAGGTTCCTAAGCACAAGAACAAGTGCAATTGAGGTTCATAAGAGCAAGATGAAGCGCAAAAGATGTTGTTAAGCACACGAACAAGGGCAAATGAGGTTCCTAAGCACAAGAACAAGTGCAATTGAGGTTCATAAGCACAAGATGAAGCACAAAAGAGGTTGTTAAGCACACGAACAACGCAAATTGAGGTTGTTTAGCACACAAACAAGGGCAAATGAGGTTCCTAACCACAAGAAAAAGTGCAAATGACGTTCATAAGCACAAGATCAATCTCAAAAAAGGTTGTTAAGCACATCAACAATGCAAATTGAGGTTGTTATGCACACAAACAAGGGCAAATGAGGTTCCTAAGCACAAGAACAAGTGCAATTGAGGTTCATAAGCGCAAGATGAAGAGCAAAAGATGTTGTTAAGCACACGAACAAGGGCAAATGAGGTTCCTAAGCACAAGTACAAGTGCAATTGAGGTTCATAAGCACAAGATGAAGCACAAAAGAGGTTGTTAAGCACACGAACAACGCAAATTGAGGTTGTTTAGCACACAAAATGGGCAAATGAGGTTCCTAAGCACAAGAACAAGTGTAATTGAGGTTTATAAGCACAAGATGAAGCACAAAAGTGGTTGTTAAGCACACGAACAACGCAAATTGAGGTTGTTTACCACACAAACAAGGGCAAATGAGGTTCCTAACCACAAGAAAAAGTGCAAATGACGTTCATAAGCACATGATCAATCTCAAAAGAGGTTCTTAAGCACATCAACAACGCAAATTGAGGTTGTTATGGACACAAACAAGGGCAAATGAGGTTCCTAAGCACAAGAA
This sequence comes from Carex scoparia, assembly GCA_024447655.1. NCBI lineage: Eukaryota > Viridiplantae > Streptophyta > Magnoliopsida > Poales > Cyperaceae > Carex > Carex scoparia. The sequence continues at coordinate 617,672 of JAJHPE010000003.1, read as the reverse complement.
CAAGTGCAATTGAGGTTCATAAGCACAAGATCAAGCATAAAAGAGGTTGTTAAGCACATGAACAACGCAAATTGAAGTTTTTAAGCACACAGAAGAGGGAAAATGTGGTTCCTAACCACAAGAACAAGTGCAAATGAGGTTCAGAAGCACAAGATCAAGCTCAAAAGAGGTTGTTAAGAACATCAACAACGAAAATTGAGGTTGTTAAGCACACAAACAAGGGCAAATGAGGTTCCTAAGCACAAGAACAAGTGTAATTGAGGTTCATAAGCACAAGATGAAGCACAAAAGAGGTTGTTAAGCACACGAACAACGCAAATTGAGGTTGTTTAGCACACAAACAAGGGCAAATGAGGTTCCTAACAACAAGAAAAAGTGCAAATGACGTTCATAAGCACAAGGTCAATCTCAAAAAAGGTTGTTAAGCACATCAACAACGCAAATTGAGGTTGTTATGCACACAAACAAGGGCAAATGAGGTTCCTAAGCACAAGAACAAGTGCAATTGAGGTTCATAAGCGCAAGATGAAGCGCAAAAGATGTTGTTAAGCACACGAACAAGGGCAAATGAGGTTCCTAAGCACAAGAACAAGTGCAATTGAGCTTCATCAGCACAAGATGAAGCACAAAATAGGTTGTTAAGCACACGAACAACGCAAATTGAGGTTGTTTAGCACACAAACAAGGGCAAATGAGGTTCCTAACAACAAGAAAAAGTGCAAATGACGTTCATAAGCACATGATCAATCTCAAAAAAGGTTGTTAAGCACATCAACAACGCAAATTGAGGTTGTTATGCACACAAACAAGGGCAAATGAGGTTCCTAAGCACAAGAACAAGTGCAATTGAGGTTCATAAGCGCAAGATGAAGCGCAAAAGATGTTGTTAAGCACACGAACAAGGGCAAATGAGGTTCCTGAGCACAAGAACAAGTGCAATTGAGGTTTATAAGCACAAGATGAAGCACAAAAGAGATTGTTAAGCACACGAATAACGCAAATTGAGGTTGTTTAGCACACAAACAAGGGCAAATGAGGTTCCTAACCACAAGAAAAAGTGCAAATGACGTTCATAAGCAAAAGATCAATCTCAAAAAAGGTTGTTAAGCACATCAACAACGCAAATTGAGGTTGTTATGCACACAAACAAGGGCAAATGAGGTTCCTAAGCACAAGAACAAGTGCAATTGAGGTTCATAAGCGCAAGATAAAGCGCAAAAGATGTTGTTAAGCACACGAACAAGGGCAAATGAGGTTCCTAAGCACAAGGACAAGTGCAATTGAGGTTCTAGCACAAGACAAGTGTTATAAGCAAGATAAGCCGAAGATGAGGTTGTTAAGCACACAAACAAGGGCAAATGAGGTTCCTAAGCACAAGAACAAGTGCAATTGAGGTTCATAAGCACAAGATGAAGGACAAAAGAGGTTGTTAAGCACACGAACAACGCAAATTGAGGTTGTTTAGCACACAAACAAGGGCAAATGAGGTTCCTAACCACAAGAACAAGTGCAAATGAGGTTCATAAGAACAAGATCAAGCGCAAAAGAGGTTGTTAAGCACATGAACAACGCAAATTGAGGTTGTTAAGGACACAAACAAGGGCAAATTAGGTTCCTAAGCACAAGAACAAGTGCATTTGAGGTTCATAAGCACAAGATCAAGCACAAAAGAAGTTGTTAAGCACATGAACAACGCAAATTGAAGTTTTTAAGCACACAAAAGAGGGAAAATGAGGTTCCTAAGCACAAGAACAAGTGCAAATGAGGTTCAGAAGCACAAGATCAAGCTCAAAAGAGGTTGTTAAGCACATCAACAACGCAAATTGAGGTTGTTAAGCACACAAACAAGGGCAAATGAGGTTCCTAAGCACAAGAACAAGTGCAATTGAGGTTCATAAGCACAAGATGAAGCACAAAAGATATTGTTAAGCACACGAACAACGCAAATTGAGGTTGTTTAGCACACAAACAAGGGCAAATGAGGTTCCTAACCTCAAGAAAAAGTGCAAATGACGTTCATAAGCACAAGATCAATCTCAAAAAAGGTTGTTAAGCACATCAACAACGCAAATTGAGGTTGTTATGCACACAAACAAGGGCAAATGAGGTTCCTAAGCACAAGAACAAGTGCAATTGAGGTTCATAAGCACAAGATGAAGCGCAAAAAGATGTTGTTAAGCGCACACGAACAAGGGCAAATGAGGTTCCTAAGCACAAGAACAAGTGCAATTGAGGTTCATAAGCACAAGATGAAGCACAAAATAGGTTGTTAAGCACACGAACAACGCAAATTGAGGTTGTTTAGCACACAAACAAGGGCAAATGAGGTTCCTAACCACAAGAACAAGTGCAAATGAGGTTCATAAGAACAAGATCAAGCGCAAAAGAGGTTGTTAAGCACATGAACAACGCAAATTGAGGTTGTTAAGGACACAAACAAGGGCAAATTAGGTTCCTAAGCACAAGAACAAGTGCATTTGAGGTTCATAAGCACAAGATCAAGCACAAAAGAAGTTGTTAAGCACATGAACAACGCAAATTGAAGTTTTTAAGCACACAAAAGAGGGAAAATGAGGTTCCTAAGCACAAGAACAAGTGCAAATGAGGTTCAGAAGCACAAGATCAAGCTCAAAAGAGGTTGTTAAGCACATCAACAACGCAAATTGAGGTTGTTAAGCACACAAACAAGGGCAAATGAGGTTCCTAAGCACAAGAACAAGTGCAATTGAGGTTCATAAGCACAAGATGAAGCACAAAAGAGGTTGTTAAGCACACGAACAACGCAAATTGAGGTTGTTTAGCACACAAACAAGGGCAAATGAGGTTCCTAACCTCAAGAAAAAGTGCAAATAACGTTCATAAGCACAAGATCAATCTCAAAAAAGGTTGTTAAGCACATCAACAACGCAAATTGAGGTTGTTATGCACACAAACAAGGGCAAATGAGGTTCCTAAGCACAAGAACAAGTGCAATTGAGGTTCATAAGCGCAAGATGAAGCGCAAAAGATGTTGTTAAGCACACGAACAAGGGCAAATGAGGTTCCTAAGCACAAGAACAAGTGCAATTGAGGTTCATAAGCACAAGATGAAGCACAAAATAGGTTGTTAAGCACACGAACAACGCAAATTGAGGTTGTTTAGCACACAAACAAGGGCAAATGAGGTTCCTAACCACAAGAACAAGTGCAAATGAGGTTCATAAGAACAAGATCAAGCGCAAAAGAGGTTGTTAAGCACATGAACAACGCAAATTGAGGTTGTTAAGCACACAAACAAGGGCAAATTAGGTTCCTAAGCACAAGAACAAGTGCATTTGAGGTTCATAAGCACAAGATCAAGCACAAAAGAAGTTGTTAAGCACATGAACAACGCAAATTGAAGTTTTTAAGCACACAAAAGAGGGAAAATGAGGTTCCTAAGCACAAGAACAAGTGCAAATGAGGTTCAGAAGCACAAGATCAAGCTCAAAAGAGGTTGTTAAGCACATCAACAACGCAAATTGAGGTTGTTAAGCACACAAACAAGGGCAAATGAGGTTCCTAAGCACAAGAACAAGTGCAATTGAGGTTCATAAGCACAAGATGAAGCACAAAAGAGGTTGTTAAGCACACGAACAACGCAAATTGAGGTTGTTTAGCACACAAACAAGGGCAAATGAGGTTCCTAACCACAAGAAAAAGTGCAAATGACGTTCATAAGCACAAGATCAATCTCAAAAAAGGTTGTTAAGCACATCAACAACGCAAATTGAGGTTGTTATGCACACAAACAAGGGCAAATGAGGATCCTAAGCACAAGAACAAGTGCAATTGAGGTTCATAAGCGCAAGATGAAGCGCAAAAGATGTTGTTAAGCACACGAACAAGGGCAAATGAGGTTCCTAAGCACAAGAACAAGTGCAATTGAGGTTCATAAGCACAAGATGAAGCACAAAATAGGTTGTTAAGCACACGAACAACGCAAATTGAGGTTGTTTAGCACACAAACAAGGGCAAATGAGGTTCCTAACCACAAGAAGAAGTGCAAATGACGTTCATAAGCACAAGATCAATCTCAAAAAAGGTTGTTAAGCACATCAACAACGCAAATTGAGGTTGTTATGCACACAAACAAGGGCAAATGAGGTTCCTAAGCACAAGAACAAGTGCAATTGAGGTTCATAAGCGCAAGATGAAGAGCAAAAGATGTTGTTAAGCACACGAACAAGGGCAAATGAGGTTCCTAAGCACAAGAACAAGTGCAATTGAGGTTCATAAGCACAAGATGAAGCACAAAAGAGGTTGTTAAGCACACGAACAACGCAAATTGAGGTTGTTTAGCACACAAACAAGGGCAAATGAGGTTCCTTAGCACAAGAACAAGTGAAATTGAGGTTCATAAGCACAAGATGAAGCACAAAAGAGGTTGTTAAGCACACGAACAACGCAAATTGAGGTTGTTTAGCACACAAACAAGGGCAAATGAGGTTCCTAACCACAAGAAAAAGTGCAAATGACGTTCATAAGCACAAGATCAATCTCAAAAGAGGTTGTTAAGCACATCAACAACGCAAATTGAGGTTGTTATGCACACAAACAATGGCAAATGAGGTTCCTAACCACAAGAACAAGTGCAATTGAGGGTTATAAGCGCAAGATGAAGCGCAAAAGATGTTGTTAAGCACACGAACAAGGGCAAATGAGGTTCCTAAGCACAAGAACAAGTGCAATTGAGGTTCATAAGCACAAGATGAAGCACAAAAGAGGTTGTTAAGCACACAAACAACGCAAATTGAGGTTGTTTAGCACACAAACAAGGGCAAATGAGGTTCCTAACCACAAGAAAAAGTGCAAATGACGTTCATAAGTACAAGATCAAGCTCAAAAAAGGTTGTTAAGCACAAAAACAACGCAAATTGAGGTTGTTATGCACACAAACAAGGGCAAATGAGGTTCCTAAGCACAAGAACAAGTGCAATTGATGTTCATAAGCGCAAGATAAAGCGCAAAAGATGTTGTTAAGCACACGAACAAGGGCAAATGAGGTTCCTAAGCACAAGAACAAGTGCAATTGAGGTTCATAAGCACAAGATGAAGCACAAAAGAGATTGTTAAGCACACGAATAACGCAAATTGAGGTTGTTTAGCACAAAAACAAGGGCAAATGAGGTTCCTAACCACAAGAAAAAGTGCAAATGACGTTCATAAGCACAAGATCAATCTCAAAAAAGGTTGTTAAGCACATCAACAACGCAAATTGAGGTTGTTATGCACACAAACAAGGGCAAATGAGGTTCCTAAGCACAAGAACAAGTGCAATTGAGGTTCATAAGCGCAAGATAAAGCGCAAAAGATGTTGTCAAGCACACGAACAAGGGCAAATGAGGTTCCTAAGCACAAGAACAAGTGCAATTGAGGTTCATAAGCACAAGATGAAGGACAAAAGAGGTTGTTAAGCACACGAACAACGCAAATTGAGGTTGTTTAGCACACAAACAAGGGCAAATGAGGTTCCTAACCACAAGAACAAGTGCAAATGAGGATCATAAGAACAAGATCAAGCGCAAAAGAGGTTGTTAAGCACATGAACAACGCAAATTGAGGTTGTTAAGCACACAAACAAGGGCAAATTAGGTTCCTAAGCACAAGAACAAGTGCATTTGAGGTTCATAAGCACAAGATCAAGCACAAAAGAGGTTGTTAAGCACATGAACAACGCAAATTGAAGTTTTTAAGCACACAAACAAGGGAAAATGAGGTTCCTAAACACAAGAACAAGTGCAAATGAGGTTCAGAAGCACAAGATCAAGCTCAAAAGAGGTTGTTAAGCACATCAACAACGCAAATTGAGGTTGTTAAGCACACAAACAAGGGCAAATGAGGTTCCTAAGCACAAGAACAAGTGCAATTGAGGTTCATAAGCACAAGATGAAGCACAAAAGAGGTTGTTAAGCACACGAACAACGCAAATTGAGGTTGTTTAGCACACAAACAAGGGCAAATGAGGTTCCTAACCACAAGAAAAAGTGCAAATGACGTTCATAAGCACAAGATCAATCTCAAAAAAGGTTGTTAAGCACATCAACAACGCAAATTGAGGTTGTTATGCACACAAACAAGGGCAAATGAGGATCCTAAGCACAAGAACAAGTGCAATTGAGGTTCATAAGCGCAAGATGAAGCGCAAAAGATGTTGTTAAGCACACGAACAAGGGCAAATGAGGTTCCTAAGCACAAGAACAAGTGCAATTGAGGTTCATACAGCACAAGATGAAGCACAAAAGTAGGTTGTTAAGCACACGAACAACGCAAATTGAGGTTGTTTAGCACACAAACAAGGGCAAATGAGGTTCCTAACCACAAGAAGAAGTGCAAATGACGTTCATAAGCACAAGATCAATCTCAAAAAAGGTTGTTAAGCACATCAACAACGCAAATTGAGGTTGTTATGCACACAAACAAGGGCAAATGAGGTTCCTAAGCACAAGAACAAGTGCAATTGAGGTTCATAAGCACAAGATGAAGAGCAAAAGATGTTGTTAAGCACACGAACAACAACAAGGGCAAATGAGGTTCCTAAGCACAAAAACAAGTGCAAATGATGTTCATAAGCACAAGATCAAGCACAAAAGAGGTTGTTAAGCACACGAACAACGCAAATTGAGGTTGTTTAGCACACAAACAAGGGCAAATGAGGTTCCTTAAGCACAAGAACAAGTGAAATTGAGGTTCATAAGCACAAGATGAAGCACAAAAGAGGTTGTTAAGCACACGAACAACGCAAATTGAGGTTGTTTAGCACACAAACAAGGGCAAATGAGGTTCCTAACCACAAGAAAAAGTGCAAATGACGTTCATAAGCACAAGATCAATCTCAAAAGAGGTTGTTAAGCACATCAACAACGCAAATTGAGGTTGTTATGCACACAAACAAGGGCAAATGAGGTTCCTAACCACAAGAACAAGTGCAATTGAGGGTTCATAAGCGCAAGATGAAGCGCAAAAGATGTTGTTAAGCACACGAACAAGGGCAAATGAGGTTCCTAAGCACAAGAACAAGTGCAATTGAGGTTCATAAGCACAAGATGAAGCACAAAAGAGGTTGTTAAGCACACGAACAACGCAAATTGAGGTTGTTTAGCACACAAACAAGGGCAAATGAGGTTCCTAACCACAAGAAAAAGTGCAAATGACGTTCATAAGCACAAGATCAATCTCAAAAAAGGTTGTTAAGCACATCAACAACGCAAATTGAGGTTGTTATGCACACAAACAAGGGCAAATGAGGTTCCTAAGCACAAGAACAAGTGCAATTGAGGTTCATAAGCGCAAGATAAAGCGCAAAAGATGTTGTTAAGACACACGAACAAGGGCAAATGAGGTTCCTAAGCACAAGAACAAGTGCAATTGAGGTTCATAAGCACAAGATGAAGCACAAAAGAGGTTGTTAAGCACACGAACAACGCAAATTGAGGTTGTTTAGCACACAAACAAGGGCAAATGAGGTTCCTAACCACAAGAAAAAGTGCAAATGACGTTCATAAGCACAAGATCAATCTCAAAAAAGGTTGTTAAGCACATCAACAACGCAAATTGAGGTTGTTATGCACACAAACAAGGGCAAATGAGGTTCCTAAGCACAAGAACAAGTGCAATTGAGGTTCATAAGCGCAAGATAAAGCGCAAAAGATGTTGTTAAGCACACGAACAAGGGCAAATGAGGTTCCTAAGCACAAGAACAAGTGCAATTGAGGTTCATAAGCACAAGATGAAGCACAAAAGAGGTTGTTAAGCACACGAACAACGCAAATTGAGGTTGTTTAGCACACAAACAAGGGCAAATGAGGTTCCTAACCACAAGAACAAGTGCAAATGAGGTTCATAAGAACAAGATCAAGCGCAAAAAGAGGTTGTTAAGCACATGAACAACGCAAATTGAGGTTGTTAAGCACACAAACAAGGGCAAATGAGGTTCCTAAGCACAAGAACAAGTGCATTTGAGGTTCATAAGCACAAGATCAAGCACAAAAGAGGTTGTTAAGCACATGAACAACGCAAATTGAAGTTTTTAAGCACACAAACAAGGGAAAATGAGGTTCCTAAACACAAGAACAAGTGCAAATGAGGTTCATAAGCACAAGATCAAGCTCAAAAGAGGTTGTTAAGCACATCAACAACGCAAATTGAGGTTGTTAAGCACACAAACAAGGGCAAATGAGGTTCCTAAGCACAAGAACAAGTGCAATTGAGGTTCATAAGCACAAGATGAAGCACAAAAGAGGTTGTTAAGCACACGAACAACGCAAATTGAGGTTGTTTAGCACACAAACAAGGGCAAATGAGGTTCCTAACCACAAGAAAAAGTGCAAATGACGTTCATAAGCACAAGATCAATCTCAAAAGAGGTTGTTAAGCACATCAACAACGCAAATTGAGGTTGTTATGCACACAAACAAGGGCAAATGAGGTTCCTAAGCACAAGAACAAGTGCAATTGAGGTTCATAAGCGCAAGATAAAGCGCAAAAGATGTTGTTAAGCACACGAACAAGGGCAAATGAGGTTCCTAAGCACAAGAACAAGTGCAATTGAGGTTCATAAGCACAAGATGAAGGCACAAAAGAGGTTGTTAAGCACACGAACAACGCAAATTGAGGTTGTTTAGCACACAAACAAGGGCAAATGAGGTTCCTAACCACAAGAACAAGTGCAAATGAGGTTCATAAGAACAAGATTAAGCGCAAAAGAGGTTGTTAAGCACATGAACAACGCAAATTGAGGTTGTTAAGCACACAAACAAGGGCAAATGAGGTTCCTAAGCACAAGAACAAGTGCAATTGAGGTTCATAAGCACAAGATAAAGCACAAAAGAGGTTGTTAAGCACATGAACAACGCAAATTGAAGTTTTTAAGCACACAAAAAGGGAAAATGAGGTTCCTAAGCACAAGAACAAGTGCAAATGAGGTTCATAAGCACAAGATCAAGCTCAAAAGAGGTTGTTAAGCACATCAACAACGCAAATTGAGGTTGTTAAGCACACAAACAAGGGCAAATGAGGTTCCTAAGCACAAGAACAAGTGCAATTGAGGTTCATAAGCACAAGATGAAGCACAAAAGAGGTTGTTAAGCACACGAACAACGCAAATTGAGGTTGTTTAGCACACAAACAAGGGCAAATGAGGTTCCTAACCACAAGAAAAAGTGCAAATGACGTTCATAAGCACAAGATCAATCTCAAAAAAGAGGTTGTTAAGCACATCAACAACGCAAATTGAGGTTGTTATGCACACAAACAAGGGCAAATGAGGTTCCTAAGCACAAGAACAAGTGCAATTGAGGTTCATAAGCCAAGATAAGCGCAAGATGTTAAGCGCAAAAGATGTTGTTAAGCACACGAACAAGGGCAAATGAGGTTCCTAAGCACAAGAACAAGTGCAATTGAGGTTCATAAGCACAAGATGAAGCACAAAAGAGGTTGTTAAGCACACGAACAACGCAAATTGAGGTTGTTTAGCACACAAACAAGGGCAAATGAGGTTCCTAACCACAAGAAAAAGTGCAAATGACGTTCATAAGCACAAGATCAATCTCAAAAGAGGTTGTTAAGCACATCAACAACGCAAATTGAGGTTGTTATGCACACAAACAAGGGCAAATGAGGTTCCTAACCACAAGAACAAGTGCAATTGAGGTTCATAAGCGCAAGATGAAGCGCAAAAGATGTTGTTAAGCACACGAACAAGGGCAAATGAGGTTCCTAAGCACAAGAACAAGTGCAATTGAGGTTCATAAGCACAAGATGAAGCAAAAAAGAGGTTGTTAAGCACACGAACAACGCAAATTGAGGTTGTTTAGCACACAAACAAGGGCAAATGAGGTTCCTAACAACAAGAAAAAGTGCAAATGACGTTCATAAGCACATGATCAATCTCAAAAAAGGTTGTTAAGCACATCAACAACGCAAATTGAGGTTGTTATGCACACAAACAAGGGCAAATGAGGTTCCTAAGCACAAGAACAAGTGCAATTGAGGTTCATAAGCACAAGATGAAGCACAAAAGATGTTGTTAACATCGCAATTGGTTGTTAAGCACACAAACAAGGGCAAATGAGGTTCCTAAGCACAAGAACAAGTGCAATTGAGGTTCATAAGCACAAGATGAAGCGCAAAAGAGGTTGTTAAGCACACACAACCAAATTGAGGGGCAAATGAGGTTCCTAAGCACAAGAACAAGTGCAATTGAGGTTCATAAGCACAAGATGAAGCACAAAAGAGGTTGTTAAGCACACGAACAATGCAAATTGAGGTTGTTTAGCACACAAACAAGGGCAAATGAGGTTCCTAACCACAAGAAAAAGTGCAAATGAGGTTCATAAGCACAAGATCAATCTCAAAAGAGGTTGTTAAGCACATCAACAACGCAAATTGAGGTTGTTATGCACACAAACAAGGGCAAATGAGGTTCCTAACCACAAGAACAAGTGCAAATGAGGTTCATAAGAACAACATCAAGCGCAAAAGAGGTTGTTAAGCACATGAACAACGCAAATTGAGGTTGTTAAGCACACAAACAAGGGCAAATGAGGTTCCTAAGCACAAGAACAAGTGCAATTGAGGTTCATAAGCACAAGATCAAGCACAAAAGAGGTTGTTAAGCACATGAACAACGCAAATTGAAGTTTTTAAGCACACAAAAGAGGGAAAATGAGGTTCCTAAGCACAAGAACAAGTGCAAATGAGGTTCAGAAGCACAAGATCAAGCTCAAAAGAGGTTGTTAAGCACATCAACAACGAAAATTGAGGTTGTTAAGCACACAAACAAGGGCAAATGAGGTTCCTAAGCACAAGAACAAGTGTAATTGAGGTTCATAAGCACAAGATGAAGCACAAAAGAGGTTGTTAAGCACACGAACAACGCAAATTGAGGTTGTTTAGCACACAAACAAGGGCAAATGAGGTTCCTAACCACAAGAAAAAGTGCAAATGACGTTCATAAGCACAAGATCAATCTCAAAAGAGGTTGTTAAGCACATCAACAACGCAAATTGAGGTTGTTATGCACACAAACAAGGGCAAATGAGGTTCCTAACCACAAGAACAAGTGCAATTGAGGTTCATAAGCGCAAGATGAAGCGCAAAAGATGTTGTTAAGCACACGAACAAGGGCAAATGAGGTTCCTAAGCACAAGAACAAGTGCAATTGAGGTTCATAAGCACAAGATGAAGCACAAAAGAGGTTGTTAAGCACACGAACAACGCAAATTGAGGTTGTTTAGCACACAAACAAGGGCAAATGAGGTTCCTAACAACAAGAAAAAGTGCAAATGACGTTCATAAGCACAAGATCAATCTCAAAAAAGGTTGTTAAGCACATCAACAACGCAAATTGAGGTTGTTATGCACACAAACAAGGGCAAATGAGGTTCCTAAGCACAAGAACAAGTGCAATTGAGGTTCATAAGCGCAAGATGAAGCACAAAAGATGTTGTTAAGCACAACAACGAACAAGGGCAAATGAGGTTCCTAAGCACAAGAACAAGTGCAATTGAGGTTCATAAGCACAAGATGAAGCACAAAAGAGGTTGTTAAGCACACGAACAACGCAAATTGAGGTTGTTTAGCACACAAACAAGGGCAAATGAGGTTCCTAACCACAAGAACAAGTGCAAATGAGGTTCATAAGAACAACATCAAGCGCAAAAGAGGTTGTTAAGCACATGAACAACGCAAATTGAGGTTGTTAAGCACACAAACAAGGGCAAATGAGGTTCCTAAGCACAAGAACAAGTGCAATTGAGGTTCATAAGCACAAGATCAAGCACAAAAGAGGTTGTTAAGCACATGAACAACGCAAATTGAAGTTTTTAAGCACAAAAAAGAGGGAAAATGAGGTTCCTAAGCACAAGAACAAGTGCAAATGAGGTTCATAAGCACAAGATCAAGCTCAAAAGAGGTTGTTAAGCACATCAACAACGCAAATTGAGGTTGTTAAGCACACAAACAAGGGCAAATGAGGTTCCTAAGCACAAGAACAAGTGCAATTGAGGTTCATAAGCACAAGATGAAGCACAAAAGAGGTTGTTAAGCACACGAACAACGCAAATTGAGGTTGTTTAGCACACAAACAAGGGCAAATGAGGTTCCTAACCACAAGAAAAAGTGCAAATGACGTTCATAAGCACAAGATCAATCTCAAAAAAGGTTGTTAAGCACATCAACAACGCAAATTGAGGTTGTTATGCACACAAACAAGGGCAAATGAGGTTCCTAAGCACAAGAACAAGTGCAATTGAGGTTCATAAGCGCAAGATGAAGCGCAAAAGATGTTGTTAAGCACCACGAACATGAGGGCAAAGGAATGGGTTCCTAAGCACAAGAACAAGTGCAATTGAGGTTCATAAGCACAAGATGAAGCACAAAAGAGGTTGTTAAGCACACGAACAACGCAAATTGAGGTTGTTTAGCACACAAACAAGGGCAAATGAGGTTCCTAACCACAAGAAAAAGTGCAAATGACGTTCATAAGCACAAGATCAATCTCAAAAGAGGTTGTTAAGCACATCAACAACGCAAATTGAGGTTGTTATGCACACAAACAAGGGCAAATGAGGTTCCTAACCACAAGAACAAGTGCAATTGAGGTTCATAAGCACAAGATCAAGCACAAAAGAGGTTGTTAAGCACATGAACAACGCAAAGTTGAGGTTTTAAGCACACAAACAAGGGCAAATGAGGTTCCTAAGCACAAGAACAAGTGCAATTGAGGTTCATAAGCACAAGATCAAGCACAAAAGAGGTTGTTAAGCACACGAACAACGCAAATTGAGGTTGTTTAGCACACAAACAAGGGCAAATGAGGTTCCTAACCACAAGAACAAGTGCAAATGAGGTTCATAAGCACAAGATGAAGCTCAAAAAAGAGGTTGTTAAGCACATCAACAACGCAAATTGAGGTTGTTAAGCACACAAACAAGGGCAAATGAGGTTCCTAAGCACAAGAACAAGTGCAATTGAGGTTCATAAGCACAAGATCAAGCGCAAAAGAGGTTGTTAAGCACATCGAACAACCACGCAAATTGAGGTTGTTAAGCACACAAACAAGGGCAAATGAGGTTCCTAAGCACAAGAACAAGTGCAATTGAGGTTCATAAGCCACAAGAAGCAACAAAAGAGGTTGTTAAGCACATCAACAACGCAAATAGAGGTTGTTAAGCACACAAACAAGGGCAAATGAGGTTCCTAAGCACAAGAACAAGTGCAATTGAGGTTCATAAGCACAAGATGAAGCACAAAAGAGGTTGTTAAGCACACGAACAACGCAAATTGAGGTTGTTTAGCACACAAACAAGGGCAAATGAGGTTCCTAAGCACAAGAAAAAGTGCAAATGAGGTTCATAAGCACAAGATCAAGCACAAAAAGAGGTTGTTAAGCACATCAACAACGCAAATTGAGGTTGTTTAGCACACAAACAAGGGCAAATGAGGTTCCTAACCACAAGAACAAGTGCAAATGAGGTTCATAAGAACAACATCAAGCGCAAAAAGAGGTTGTTAAGCACATGAACAACGCAAATTGAGGTTGTTAAGCACACAAACAAGGGCAAATGAGGTTCCTAAGCACAAGAACAAGTGCAATTGAGGTTCATAAGCACAAGATCAAGCACAAAAGAGGTTGTTAAGCACATGAACAACGCAAATTGAAGTTTTTAAGCACACAAAAAAGGGAAAATGAGGTTCCTAAGCACAAGAACAAGTGCAAATGAGGTTCAGAAGCACAAGATCAAGCTCAAAAGAGGTTGTTAAGCACATCAACAACGAAAATTGAGGTTGTTAAGCACACAAACAAGGGCAAATGAGGTTCCTAAGCACAAGAACAAGTGTAATTGAGGTTCATAAGCACAAGATGAAGCACAAAAGAGGTTGTTAAGCACACGAACAACGCAAATTGAGGTTGTTTAGCACACAAACAAGGGCAAATGAGGTTCCTAACCACAAGAAAAAGTGCAAATGACGTTCATAAGCACAAGATCAATCTCAAAAGAGGTTGTTAAGCACATCAACAACGCAAATTGAGGTTGTTATGCACACAAACAAGGGCAAATGAGGTTCCTAACCACAAGAACAAGTGCAATTGAGGTTCATAAGCGCAAGACAAGCAAGCGCAAAAGATGTTGTTAAGCACACGAACAAGGGCAAATGAGGTTCCTAAGCACAAGAACAAGTGCAATTGAGGTTCATAAGCACAAGATGAAGCACAAAAGAGGTTGTTAAGCACACGAACAACGCAAATTGAGGTTGTTTAGCACACAAACAAGGGCAAATGAGGTTCCTAACAACAAGAAAAAGTGCAAATGACGTTCATAAGCACAAGATCAATCTCAAAAAAGGTTGTTAAGCACATCAACAACGCAAATTGAGGTTGTTATGCACACAAACAAGGGCAAATGAGGTTCCTAAGCACAAGAACAAGTGCAATTGAGGTTCATAAGCGCAAGATGAAGCGCAAAAGATGTTGTTAAGCACACGAACAAGGGCAAATGAGGTTCCTAAGCACAAGAACAAGTGCAATTGAGGTTCATAAGCACAAGATGAAGCACAAAAGAGGTTGTTAAGCACACGAACAACGCAAATTGAGGTTGTTTAGCACACAAACAAGGGCAAATGAGGTTCCTAACCACAAGAACAAGTGCAAATGAGGTTCATAAGAACAACATCAAGCGCAAAAGAGGTTGTTAGCACATAACAAGAGGTTGTTAAGCACATGAACAACGCAAATTGAGGTTGTTAAGCACACAAACAAGGGCAAATGAGGTTCCTAAGCACAAGAACAAGTGCAATTGAGGTTCATAAGCACAAGATCAAGCACAAAAGAGGTTGTTAAGCACATGAACAACGCAAATTGAAGTTTTTAAGCACACAAAACAAGGGAAAATGAGGTTCCTAAGCACAAGAACAAGTGCAAATGAGGTTCGTAAGCACAAGATCAAGCTCAAAAGAGGTTGTTAAGCACATCAACAACGAAAATTGAGGTTGTTAAGCACACAAACAAGGGCAAATGAGGTTCCTAAGCACAAGAACAAGTGCAATTGAGGTTCATAAGCACAAGATGAAGCACAAAAGAGGTTGTTAAGCACACGAACAACGCAAATTGAGGTTGTTTAGCACACAAACAAGGGCAAATGAGGTTCCTAACCACAAGAAAAAGTGCAAATGACGTTCATAAGCACAAGATCAATCTCAAAAGAGGTTGTTAAGCACATCAACAACGCAAATTGAGGTTGTTATGCACACAAACAAGGGCAAATGAGGTTCCTAAGCACAAGAACAAGTGCAATTGAGGTTCATAAGCGCAAGATGAAGCGCAAAAGATGTTGTTAAGCACACGAACAAGGGCAAATGAGGTTCCTAAGCACAAGAACAAGTGCAATTGAGGTTCATAAGCACAAGATGAAGCACAAAAGAGGTTGTTAAGCACACGAACAACGCAAATTGAGGTTGTTTAGCACACAAACAAGGGCAAATGAGGTTCCTAACAACAAGAAAAAGTGCAAATGACGTTCATAAGCACATGATCAATCTCAAAAAAGGTTGTTAAGCACATCAACAACGCAAATTGAGGTTGTTATGCACACAAACAAGGGCAAATGAGGTTCCTACAAGCACAAGAACAAGTGCAATTGAGGTTCATAAGCGCAAGATGAAGCGCAAAAGATGTTGTTAAGCACACGAACAAGGGCAAATGAGGTTCCTAAGCACAAGAACAAGTGCAATTGAGGTTCATAAGCACAAGATGAAGCACAAAAGAGGTTGTTAAGCACACGAACAACGCAAATTGAGGTTGTTTAGCACACAAACAAGGGCAAATGAGGTTCCTAACCACAAGAACAAGTGCAAATGAGGTTCATAAGAACAACATCAAGCGCAAAAGAGGTTGTTAAGCACATGAACAACGCAAATTGAGGTTGTTAAGCACACAAACAAGGGCAAATGAGGTTCCTAAGCACAAGAACAAGTGCAATTGAGGTTCATAAGCACAAGATCAAGCACAAAAGAGGTTGTTAAGCACATGAACAACGCAAATTGAAGTTTTTAAGCACACAAAAAAGGGAAAATGAGGTTCCTAAGCACAAGAACAAGTGCAAATGAGGTTCGTAAGCACAAGATCAAGCTCAAAAGAGGTTGTTAAGCACATCAACAACGAAAATTGAGGTTGTTAAGCACACAAACAAGGGCAAATGAGGTTCCTAAGCACAAGAACAAGTGTAATTGAGGTTCATAAGCACAAGATGAAGCACAAAAGAGGTTGTTAAGCACACGAACAACGCAAATTGAGGTTGTTTAGCACACAAACAAGGGCAAATGAGGTTCCTAACCACAAGAAAAAGTGCAAATGACGTTCATAAGCACAAGATCAATCTCAAAAGAGGTTGTTAAGCACATCAACAACGCAAATTGAGGTTGTTATGCACACAAACAAGGGCAAATGAGGTTCCTAACCACAAGAACAAGTGCAATTGAGGTTCATAAGCGCAAGATGAAGCGCAAAAGATGTTGTTAAGCACACGAACAAGGGCAAATGAGGTTCCTAAGCACAAGAACAAGTGCAATTGAGGTTCATAAGCACAAGATGAAGCACAAAAGAGGTTGTTAAGCACACGAACAACGCAAATTGAGGTTGTTTAGCACACAAACAAGGGCAAATGAGGTTCCTAACAACAAGAAAAAGTGCAAATGACGTTCATAAGCACATGATCAATCTCAAAAGAGGTTGTTAAGCACATCAACAACGCAAATTGAGGTTGTTATGCACACAAACAAGGGCAAATGAGGTTCCTAAGCACAAGAACAAGTGCAATTGAGGTTCATAAGCGCAAGATGAAGCGCAAAAGATGTTGTTAACATGAACAACGCAATTGAGGTTTTAAGCAACAAGGGCAAATGAGGTTCCTAAGCACAAGAACAAGTGCAATTGAGGTTCATAAGCACAAGATGAAGCACAAAAGAGGTTGTTAAGCACACGAACAACGCAAATTGAGGTTGTTTAGCACACAAACAAGGGCAAATGAGGTTCCTAACCACAAGAAAAAGTGCAAATGACGTTCATAAGCACAAGATCAATCTCAAAAAGAGGTTGTTAAGCACATCAACAACGCAAATTGAGGTTGTTATGCACACAAACAAGGGCAAATGAGGTTCCTAAGCACAAGAACAAGTGCAATTGAGGTTCATAAGCACAAGATGAAGCACAAAAGAGGTTGTTAAGCGAACAACGCAAATTGAGGTTGTTAAGCACACAAACAAGGGCAAATGAGGTTCCTAAGCACAAGAACAAGTGCAATTGAGGTTCATAAGCACAAGATCAAGCACAAAAGAGGTTGTTAAGCACATGAACAACGCAAATTGAGGTTGTTAAGCACACAAACAAGGGCAAATGAGGTTCCTAAGCACAAGAACAAGTGCAATTGAGGTTCATAAGCACAAGATCAAGCACAAAAGAGGTTGTTAAGCACATGAACAACGCAAATTGAGGTTTTTAAGCACACAAAAAAGGGCAAATGAGGTTCCTAAGCACAAGAACAAGTGCAAATGAGGTTCATAAGCACAAGATCAAGCTCAAAAGAGGTTGTTAAGCACATCAACAACGCAAATTGAGGTTGTTAAGCACACAAACAAGGGCAAATGAGGTTCCTAAGCACAAGAACAAGTGCAATTGAGGTTCATAAGCACAAGATGAAGCACAAAAGAGGTTGTTAAGCACACGAACAACGCAAATTGAGGTTGTTTAGCACACAAACAAGGGCAAATGAGGTTCCTAACCACAAGAAAAAGTGCAAATGACGTTCATAAGCACAAGATCAATCTCAAAAAAGGTTGTTAAGCACATCAACAACGCAAATTGAGGTTGTTAAGCACACAAACAAGGGCAAATGAGGTTCCTAAGCACAAGAACAAGTGCAATTGAGGTTCATAAGCACAAGATCAAGCGCAAAAGAGGTTGTTAAGCACACGAACAACGCAAATAGAGGTTGTTAAGCACACAAACAAGGGCAAATGAGGTTCCTAAGCACAAGAACAAGTGCAATTGAGGTTCATAAGCACAAGATGAAGCACAAAAGAGGTTGTTAAGCACACGAACAACGCAAATTGAGGTTGTTAAGCACACAAACAAGGGCAAATGAGGTTCCTAAGCACAAGAACAAGTGCAATTGAGGTTCATAAGCACAAGATGAAGCACAAAAGAGGTTGTTAAGCACACGAACAACGCAAATTGAGGTTGTTTAGCACACAAACAAGGGCAAATGAGGTTCCTAACCACAAGAAAAAGTGCAAATGACGTTCATAAGCACAAGATCAATCTCAAAAGAGGTTGTTAAGCACATCAACAACGCAAATTGAGGTTGTTATGCACACAAACAAGGGCAAATGAGGTTCCTAAGCACAAGAACAAGTGCAATTGAGGTTCATAAGCGATCAAGATGAAGCGCAAAAGATGTCGCTAAAAGCACACGAACAAGGGCAAATGAGGTTCCTAAGCACAAGAACAAGTGCAATTGAGGTTCATAAGCACAAGATGAAGCACAAAAGAGGTTGTTAAGCACACGAACAACGCAAATTGAGGTTGTTTAGCACACAAACAAGGGCAAATGAGGTTCCTAACCACAAGAACAAGTGCAAATGAGGTTCATAAGCACAACATCAAGCGCAAAAGAGGTTGTTAAGCACATGAACAACGCAAATTGAGGTTGTTAAGCACACAAACAAGGGCAAATGAGGTTCCTAAGCACAAGAACAAGTGCAATTGAGGTTCATAAGCACAAGATCAAGCACAAAAGAGGTTGTTAAGCACATGAACAACGCAAATTGAGGTTGTTAAGCACACAAACAAGGGAAAATGAGGTTCCTAAGCACAAGAACAAGTGCAAATGAGGTTCATAAGCACAAGATCAAGCTCAAAAGAGGTTGTTAAGCACATCAACAACGAAAATTGAGGTTGTTAAGCACACAAACAAGGGCAAATGAGGTTCCTAAGCACAAGAACAAGTGCAATTGAGGTTCATAAGCACAAGATGAAGCACAAAAGAGGTTGTTAAGCACACGAACAACGCAAATTGAGGTTGTTTAGCACACAAACAAGGGCAAATGAGGTTCCTAACAACAAGAAAAAGTGCAAATGACGTTCATAAGCACAAGATCAATCTCAAAAGAGGTTGTTAAGCACATCAACAACGCAAATTGAGGTTGTTATGCACACAAACAAGGGCAAATGAGGTTCCTAAGCACAAGAACAAGTGCAATTGAGGTTCATAAGCGCAATGATGAAGCGCAAAAAGATGTTGTTAAGCACACGAACAAGGGCAAATGAGGTTCCTAAGCACAAGAACAAGTGCAATTGAGGTTCATAAGCACAAGATGAAGCACAAAAGAGGTTGTTAAGCACACGAACAACGCAAATTGAGGTTGTTTAGCACACAAACAAGGGCAAATGAGGTTCCTAACCACAAGAAAAAGTGCAAATGACGTTCATAAGCACAAGATCAATCTCAAAAAAGGTTGTTAAGCACATCAACAACGCAAATTGAGGTTGTTATGCACACAAACAAGGGCAAATGAGGTTCCTAAGCACAAGAACAAGTGCAATTGAGGTTCATAAGCGCAAGATCAAGCAAAGAGGTTGTTAAGCACAAAATTGATGTTGTTAAGCACACAAACAAGGGCAAATGAGGTTCCTAAGCACAAGAACAAGTGCAATTGAGGTTCATAAGCACAAGATGAAGCACAAAAGAGGTTGTTAAGCACACGAACAACGCAAATTGAGGTTGTTTAGCACACAAACAAGGGCAAATGAGGTTCCTAACCACAAGAACAAGTGCAAATGAGGTTCATAAGCACAAGATCAAGCTCAAAAGAGGTTGTTAAGCACATCAACAACGCAAATTGAGGTTGTTAAGCACACAAACAAGGGCAAATGAGGTTCCTAAGCACAAGAACAAGTGCAATTGAGGTTCATAAGCACAAGATGAAGCACAAAAGAGGTTGTTAAGCACACGAACAACGCAAATTGAGGTTGTTAAGCACACAAACAAGGGCAAATGAGGTTCCTAAGCACAAGAACAAGTGCAATTGAGGTTCATAAGCACAAGATGAAGCACAAAAGAGGTTGTTAAGCACACGAACAACGCAAATTGAGGTTGTTTAGCACACAAACAAGGGCAAATGAGGTTCCTAACCACAAGAACAAGTGCAAATGAGGTTCATAAGAACAACATCAAGCGCAAAAGAGGTTGTTAAGCACATGAACAACGCAAATTGAGGTTGTTAAGCACACAAACAAGGGCAAATGAGGTTCCTAAGCACAAGAACAAGTGCAATTGAGGTTCATAAGCACAAGATCAAGCACAAAAGAGGTTGTTAAGCACATGAACAACGCAAATTGAAGTTTTTAAGCACACAAAAAAGGGAAAATGAGGTTCCTAAGCACAAGAACAAGTGCAAATGAGGTTCATAAGCACAAGATCAAGCTCAAAAGAGGTTGTTAAGCACATCAACAACGAAAATTGAGGTTGTTAAGCACACAAACAAGGGCAAATGAGGTTCCTAAGCACAAGAACAAGTGTAATTGAGGTTCATAAGCACAAGATGAAGCACAAAAGAGGTTGTTAAGCACACGAACAACGCAAATTGAGGTTGTTTAGCACACAAACAAGGGCAAATGAGGTTCCTAACCACAAGAAAAAGTGCAAATGACGTTCATAAGCACAAGATCAATCTCAAAAGAGGTTGTTAAGCACATCAACAACGCAAATTGAGGTTGTTATGCACACAAACAAGGGCAAATGAGGTTCCTAACCACAAGAACAAGTGCAATTGAGGTTCATAAGCACAAGATGAAGCGCAAAAGATGTTGTTAAGCACACGAACAAGGGCAAATGAGGTTCCTAAGCACAAGAACAAGTGCAATTGAGGTTCATAAGCACAAGATGAAGCACAAAAGAGGTTGTTAAGCACACGAACAACGCAAATTGAGGTTGTTTAGCACACAAACAAGGGCAAATGAGGTTCCTAACCACAAGAAAAAGTGCAAATGACGTTCATAAGCACAAGATCAATCTCAAAAGAGGTTGTTAAGCACATCAACAACGCAAATTGAGGTTGTTATGCACACAAACAAGGGCAAATGAGGTTCCTAAGCACAAGAACAAGTGCAATTGAGGTTCATAAGCACAAGATGAAGCGCAAAAGAGGTTGTTAAGCACACGAACAACGCAAATTGAGGTTGTTAAGCACACAAACAAGGGCAAATGAGGTTCCTAAGCACAAGAACAAGTGCAATTGAGGTTCATAAGCACAAGATGAAGCACAAAAGAGGTTGTTAAGCACACGAACAACGCAAATTGAGGTTGTTTAGCACACAAACAAGGGCAAATGAGGTTCCTAACCACAAGAACAAGTGCAAATGACGTTCATAAGCACAAGATCAATCTCAAAAGAGGTTGTTAAGCACATCAACAACGCAAATTGAGGTTGTTATGCACACAAACAAGGGCAAATGAGGTTCCTAAGCACAAGAACAAGTGCAATTGAGGTTCATAAGCGACAAGATGAAGCACAAAAGAGGTTGTTAAGCACACGAACAACGCAAATTGAGGTTGTTAAGCACACAAACAAGGGCAAATGAGGTTCCTAAGCACAAGAACAAGTGCAAATGAGGTTCATAAGCACAAGATCAAGCACAAAAGAGGTTGTTAAGCACACGAACAACGCAAATTGAGGTTGTTTAGCACACAAACAAGGGCAAATGAGGTTCCTAAGCACAAGAACAAGTGCAAATTGAGGTTCATAAGCACAAGATGAAGCACAAAAGAGGTTGTTAAGCACACGAACAACGCAAATTGAGGTTGTTTTAGCA
The DNA here is from genome assembly GCA_024447655.1 of Carex scoparia. Lineage (NCBI taxonomy): Eukaryota > Viridiplantae > Streptophyta > Magnoliopsida > Poales > Cyperaceae > Carex > Carex scoparia. Next base: position 595,786 of record JAJHPE010000003.1, on the reverse strand, counting down.
CACAAACAAGGGCAAATGAGGTTCCTAACCACAAGAACAAGTGCAAATGAGGTTCATAAGCACAAGATCAAGCTCAAAAGAGGTTGTTAAGCACATCAACAACGCAAATTGAGGTTGTTATAGCACACAAACAAGGGCAAATGAGGTTCCTAACCACAAGAACAAGTGCAATTGAGGTTCATAAGCACAAGATGAAGCACAAAAGAGGTTGTTAAGCACACGAACAACGCAAATTGAGGTTGTTTAGCACACAAACAAGGGCAAATGAGGTTCCTAACCACAAGAAAAAGTGCAAATGACGTTCATAAGCACAAGATCAATCTCAAAAGAGGTTGTTAAGCACATCAACAACGCAAATTGAGGTTGTTATGCACACAAACAAGGGCAAATGAGGTTCCTAACCACAAGAACAAGTGCAATTGAGGTTCATAAGCACAAGATGAAGCGCAAAAGATGTTGTTAAGCACACGAACAAGGGAAAATGAGGTTCCTAAGCACAAGAACAAGTGCAATTGAGGTTCATAAGCACAAGATGAAGCACAAAAGAGGTTGTTAAGCACACGAACAACGCAAATTGAGGTTGTTTAGCACACAAACAAGGGCAAATGAGGTTCCTAACAACAAGAAAAAGTGCAAATGACGTTCATAAGCACAAGATCAATCTCAAAAGAGGTTGTTAAGCACATCAACAACGCAAATTGAGGTTGTTATGCACACAAACAAGGGCAAATGAGGTTCCTAAGCACAAGAACAAGTGCAAATGAGGTTCATAAGCACAAGATCAAGCTCAAAAGAGGTTGTTAAGCACATCAACAACGAAAATTGAGGTTGTTAAGCACACAAACAAGGGCAAATGAGGTTCCTAAGCACAAGAACAAGTGTAATTGAGGTTCATAAGCACAAGATGAAGCACAAAAGAGGTTGTTAAGCACACGAACAACGCAAATTGAGGTTGTTTAGCACACAAACAAGGGCAAATGAGGTTCCTAACCACAAGAAAAAGTGCAAATGACGTTCATAAGCACAAGATCAATCTCAAAAGAGGTTGTTAAGCACATCAACAACGCAAATTGAGGTTGTTATGCACACAAACAAGGGCAAATGAGGTTCCTAACCACAAGAACAAGTGCAATTGAGGTTCATAAGCACAAGACGAAGCGCAAAAGATGTTGTTAAGCACACGAACAAGGGAAAATGAGGTTCCTAAGCACAAGAACAAGTGCAATTGAGGTTCATAAGCACAAGATGAAGCACAAAAAGAGGTTGTTAAGCACACGAACAACGCAAATTGAGGTTGTTTAGCACACAAACAAGGGCAAATGAGGTTCCTAAGCACAAGAACAAGTGCAATTGAGGTTCATAAGCACAAGATCAAGCACAAAAGAGGTTGTTAAGCACACGAACAACGCAAATTGAGGTTGTTAAGCACACAAACAAGGGCAAATGAGGTTCCTAAGCACAAGAACAAGTGCAATTGAGGTTCATAAGCACAAGATGAAGCACAAAAGAGGTTGTTAAGCACACGAACAACGCAAATTGAGGTTGTTTAGCACACAAACAAGGGCAAATGAGGTTCCTAACCACAAGAACAAGTGCAAATGAGGTTCATAAGAACAAGATCAAGCGCAAAAGAGGTTGTTAAGCACATGAACAACGCAAATTGAGGTTGTTAAGCACACAAACAAGGGCAAATGAGGTTCCTAAGCACAAGAACAAGTGCAATTGAGGTTCATAAGCACAAGATCAAGCACAAAAGAGGTTGTTAAGCACATGAACAACGCAAATTGAGGTTTTTAAGCACACAAACAAGGGAAAATGAGGTTCCTAAGCACAAGAACAAGTGCAAATGAGGTTCATAAGCACAAGATCAAGCTCAAAAGAGGTTGTTAAGCACATCAACAACGCAAATTGAGGTTGTTAAGCACACAAACAAGGGCAAATGAGGTTCCTAAGCACAAGAACAAGTGCAATTGAGGTTCATAAGCACAAGATGAAGCACAAAAGAGGTTGTTAAGCACACGAACAACGCAAATTGAGGTTGTTAAGCACACAAACAAGGGCAAATGAGGTTCCTAAGCACAAGAACAAGTGCAATTGAGGTTCATAAGCACAAGATGAAGCACAAAAGAGGTTGTTAAGCACACGAACAACGCAAATTGAGGTTGTTTAGCACACAAACAAGGGCAAATGAGGTTCCTAACCACAAGAACAAGTGCAAATGAGGTTCATAAGAACAAGATCAAGCGCAAAAGAGGTTGTTAAGCACATGAACAACGCAAATTGAGGTTGTTAAGCACACAAACAAGGGCAAATGAGGTTCCTAAGCACAAGAACAAGTGCAATTGAGGTTCATAAGCACAAGATCAAGCACAAAAGAGGTTGTTAAGCACATGAACAACGCAAATTGAAGTTTTTAAGCACACAAAAAAGGGAAAATGAGGTTCCTAAGCACAAGAACAAGTGCAAATGAGGTTCATAAGCACAAGATCAAGCTCAAAAGAGGTTGTTAAGCACATCAACAACGCAAATTGAGGTTGTTAAGCACACAAACAAGGGCAAATGAGGTTCCTAAGCACAAGAACAAGTGTAATTGAGGTTCATAAGCACAAGATGAAGCACAAAAGAGGTTGTTAAGCACACGAACAACGCAAATTGAGGTTGTTTAGCACACAATAACAAGGGCAAATGAGGTTCCTAACCACAAGAAAAAGTGCAAATGACGTTCATAAGCACAAGATCAATCTCAAAAGAGGTTGTTAAGCACATCAACAACGCAAATTGAGGTTGTTATGCACACAAACAAGGGCAAATGAGGTTCCTAACCACAAGAACAAGTGCAATTGAGGTTCATAAGCACAAGATGAAGCGCAAAAGATGTTGTTAAGCACACGAACAAGGGCAAATGAGGTTCCTAAGCACAAGAACAAGTGCAATTGAGGTTCATAAGCACAAGATGAAGCACAAAAGAGGTTGTTAAGCACACGAACAACGCAAATTGAGGTTGTTTAGCACACAAACAAGGGCAAATGAGGTTCCTAACAACAAGAAAAAGTGCAAATGACGTTCATAAGCACAAGATCAATCTCAAAAAAGGTTGTTAAGCACATCAACAACGCAAATTGAGGTTGTTATGCACACAAACAAGGGCAAATGAGGTTCCTAAGCACAAGAACAAGTGCAATTGAGGTTCATAAGCCAAGCAAAAGAGGTTGTTAAGCGCGCAAGCAAATTGATGTTGTTAAGCACACAAACAAGGGCAAATGAGGTTCCTAAGCACAAGAACAAGTGCAATTGAGGTTCATAAGCACAAGATGAAGCACAAAAGAGGTTGTTAAGCACACGAACAACGCAAATTGAGGTTGTTTAGCACACAAACAAGGGCAAATGAGGTTCCTAACCACAAGAAAAAGTGCAAATGACGTTCATAAGCACAAGATCAATCTCAAAAGAGGTTGTTAAGCACATCAACAACGCAAATTGAGGTTGTTATGCACACAAACAAGGGCAAATGAGGTTCCTAAGCACAAGAACAAGTGCAATTGAGGTTCATAAAGCGCAAAAGAGGTTGTTAAGCACTGAACAAAGAATTGTTGTTAAGCACACAAACAAGGGCAAATGAGGTTCCTAAGCACAAGAACAAGTGCAATTGAGGTTCATAAGCACAAGATGAAGCACAAAAGAGGTTGTTAAGCACACGAACAACGCAAATTGAGGTTGTTTAGCACACAAACAAGGGCAAATGAGGTTCCTAAGCACAAGAACAAGTGCAAATGAGGTTCATAAGCACAAGATCAAGCTCAAAAGAGGTTGTTAAGCACACGAACAACGCAAATTGAGGTTGTTAAGCACACAAACAAGGGCAAATGAGGTTCCTAAGCACAAGAACAAGTGCAATTGAGGTTCATAAGCACAAGATGAAGCACAAAAGAGGTTGTTAAGCACACGAACAACGCAAATTGAGGTTGTTAAGCACACAAACAAGGGCAAATGAGGTTCCTAAGCACAAGAACAAGTGCAATTGAGGTTCATAAGCACAAGATGAAGCACAAAAGAGGTTGTTAAGCACACGAACAACGCAAATTGAGGTTGTTTAGCACACAAACAAGGGCAAATGAGGTTCCTAACCACAAGAACAAGTGCAAATGAGGTTCATAAGAACAACATCAAGCGCAAAAGAGGTTGTTAAGCACATGAACAACGCAAATTGAGGTTGTTAAGCACACAAACAAGGGCAAATGAGGTTCCTAAGCACAAGAACAAGTGCAATTGAGGTTCATAAGCACAAGATCAAGCACAAAAGAGGTTGTTAAGCACATGAACAACGCAAATTGAAGTTTTTAAGCACACAAAAGAGGGAAAATGAGGTTCCTAAGCACAAGAACAAGTGCAAATGAGGTTCAGAAGCACAAGATCAAGCTCAAAAGAGGTTGTTAAGCACATCAACAACGAAAATTGAGGTTGTTAAGCACACAAACAAGGGCAAATGAGGTTCCTAAGCACAAGAACAAGTGTAATTGAGGTTCATAAGCACAAGATGAAGCACAAAAGAGGTTGTTAAGCACACGAACAACGCAAATTGAGGTTGTTTAGCACACAAACAAGGGCAAATGAGGTTCCTAACCACAAGAAAAAGTGCAAATGACGTTCATAAGCACAAGATCAATCTCAAAAAGAGGTTGTTAAGCACATCAACAACGCAAATTGAGGTTGTTATGCACACAAACAAGGGCAAATGAGGTTCCTAACCACAAGAACAAGTGCAATTGAGGTTCATAAGCGCAAAAGCGAAGCGCAAAAGATGTTGTTAAGCACACGAACCAAAGAGGGAAAATGAGGTTCCTAAGCACAAGAACAAGTGCAATTGAGGTTCATAAGCACAAGATGAAGCACAAAAGAGGTTGTTAAGCACACGAACAACGCAAATTGAGGTTGTTTAGCACACAAACAAGGGCAAATGAGGTTCCTAACAACAAGAAAAAGTGCAAATGACGTTCATAAGCACAAGATCAATCTCAAAAAAGGTTGTTAAGCACATCAACAACGCAAATTGAGGTTGTTATGCACACAAACAAGGGCAAATGAGGTTCCTAAGCACAAGAACAAGTGCAATTGAGGTTCATAAGCGCAAGATGAAGCGCAAAAGATGTTGTTAAGCACACAACAAGCAAATTGAGGTGTTAAGCACACAAACAAGGGCAAATGAGGTTCCTAAGCACAAGAACAAGTGCAATTGAGGTTCATAAGCACAAGATGAAGCACAAAAGAGGTTGTTAAGCACACGAACAACGCAAATTGAGGTTGTTTAGCACACAAACAAGGGCAAATGAGGTTCCTAACCACAAGAAAAAGTGCAAATGACGTTCATAAGCACAAGATCAATCTCAAAAGAGGTTGTTAAGCACATCAACAACGCAAATTGAGGTTGTTATGCACACAAACAAGGGCAAATGAGGTTCCTAAGCACAAGAACAAGTGCAATTGAGGTTCATAAGCACAAGATGAAGCGCAAAAGAGGTTGTTAGCACACAACGCAACAAGGGCAAATGAGGTTCCTAAGCACAAGAACAAGTGCAATTGAGGTTCATAAGCACAAGATGAAGCACAAAAGAGGTTGTTAAGCACACGAACAACGCAAATTGAGGTTGTTTAGCACACAAACAAGGGCAAATGAGGTTCCTAAGCACAAGAACAAGTGCAATTGAGGTTCATAAGCACAAGATGAAGCACAAAAGAGGTTGTTAAGCACACGAACAACGCAAATTGAGGTTGTTTAGCACACAAACAAGGGCAAATGAGGTTCCTAACCACAAGAAAAAGTGCAAATGAGGTTCATAAGCACAAGATCAATCTCAAAAGAGGTTGTTAAGCACATCAACAACGCAAATTGAGGTTGTTATGCACACAAACAAGGGCAAATGAGGTTCCTAAGCACAAGAACAAGTGCAATTGAGGTTCATAAGCACAAGATGAAGCACAAAAGAGGTTGTTAAGCACACGAACAACGCAAATTGAGGTTGTTTAGCACACAAACAAGGGCAAATGAGGTTCCTAACCACAAGAAAAAGTGCAAATGACGTTCATAAGCACAAGATCAATCTCAAAAGAGGTTGTTAAGCACATCAACAACGCAAATTGAGGTTGTTATGCACACAAACAAGGGCAAATGAGGTTCCTAACCACAAGAACAAGTGCAATTGAGGTTCATAAGCACAAGATGAAGCGCAAAAAGATGTTGTTAAGCACACGAACAAGGGCAAATGAGGTTCCTAAGCACAAGAACAAGTGCAATTGAGGTTCATAAGCACAAGATGAAGCACAAAAGAGGTTGTTAAGCACACGAACAACGCAAATTGAGGTTGTTTAGCACACAAACAAGGGCAAATGAGGTTCCTAACCACAAGAAAAAGTGCAAATGAGGTTCATAAGCACAAGATCAATCTCAAAAAAGGTTGTTAAGCACATCAACAACGCAAATTGAGGTTGTTATGCACACAAACAAGGGCAAATGAGGTTCCTAAGCACAAGAACAAGTGCAAATGAGGTTCATAAGCACAAGATCAAGCTCAAAAGAGGTTGTTAAGCACATCAACAACGCAAATTGAGGTTGTTAAGCACACAAACAAGGGCAAATGAGGTTCCTAAGCACAAGAACAAGTGCAATTGAGGTTCATAAGCACAAGATGAAGCACAAAAGAGGTTGTTAAGCACACGAACAACGCAAATTGAGGTTGTTTAGCACACAAACAAGGGCAAATGAGGTTCCTAACCACAAGAAAAAGTGCAAATGACGTTCATAAGCACAAGATCAATCTCAAAAGAGGTTGTTAAGCACATCAACAACGCAAATTGAGGTTGTTATGCACACAAACAAGGGCAAATGAGGTTCCTAACCACAAGAACAAGTGCAATTGAGGTTCATAAGCACAAGATGAAGCACAAAAGAGGTTGTTAAGCACACGAACAACGCAAATTGAGGTTGTTTACACACAAACAAGGGCAAATGAGGTTCCTAAGCACAAGAACAAGTGCAATTGAGGTTCATAAGCACAAGATGAAGCACAAAAAGAGGTTGTTAAGCACACGAACAACGCAAATTGAGGTTGTTTAGCACACAAACAAGGGCAAATGAGGTTCCTAAGCACAAGAACAAGTGCAAATGAGGTTCATAAGCACAAGATCAAGCACAAAAGAGGTTGTTAAGCACACGAACAACGCAAATTGAGGTTGTTAAGCACACAAACAAGGGCAAATGAGGTTCCTAAGCACAAGAACAAGTGCAATTGAGGTTCATAAGCACAAGATGAAGCACAAAAGAGGTTGTTAAGCACACGAACAACGCAAATTGAGGTTGTTTAGCACACAAACAAGGGCAAATGAGGTTCCTAACCACAAGAACAAGTGCAAATGAGGTTCATAAGCACAAGATCAAGCGCAAAAGAGGTTGTTAAGCACATGAACAACGCAAATTGAGGTTGTTAAGCACACAAACAAGGGCAAATGAGGTTCCTAAGCACAAGAACAAGTGCAATTGAGGTTCATAAGCACAAGATCAAGCACAAAAGAGGTTGTTAAGCACATGAACAACGCAAATTGAGGTTTTTAAGCACACAAACAAGGGCAAATGAGGTTCCTAAGCACAAGAACAAGTGCAAATGAGGTTCATAAGCACAAGATCAAGCTCAAAAGAGGTTGTTAAGCACATCAACAACGCAAATTGAGGTTGTTAAGCACACAAACAAGGGCAAATGAGGTTCCTAAGCACAAGAACAAGTGCAATTGAGGTTCATAAGCACAAGATGAAGCACAAAAGAGGTTGTTAAGCACACGAACAACGCAAATTGAGGTTGTTAAGCACACAAACAAGGGCAAATGAGGTTCCTAAGCACAAGAACAAGTGCAATTGAGGTTCATAAGCACAAGATGAAGCACAAAAGAGGTTGTTAAGCACACGAACAACGCAAATTGAGGTTGTTTAGCACACAAACAAGGGCAAATGAGGTTCCTAACCACAAGAACAAGTGCAAATGAGGTTCATAAGAACAAGATCAAGCGCAAAAGAGGTTGTTAAGCACATGAACAACGCAAATTGAGGTTGTTAAGCACACAAACAAGGGCAAATGAGGTTCCTAAGCACAAGAACAAGTGCAATTGAGGTTCATAAGCACAAGATCAAGCACAAAAGAGGTTGTTAAGCACATGAACAACGCAAATTGAGGTTTTTAAGCACACAAAAAGAGGGCAAATGAGGTTCCTAAGCACAAGAACAAGTGCAAATGAGGTTCATAAGCACAAGATCAAGCTCAAAAGAGGTTGTTAAGCACATCAACAACGAAAATTGAGGTTGTTAAGCACACAAACAAGGGCAAATGAGGTTCCTAAGCACAAGAACAAGTGTAATTGAGGTTCATAAGCACAAGATGAAGCACAAAAGAGGTTGTTAAGCACACGAACAACGCAAATTGAGGTTGTTTAGCACACAAACAAGGGCAAATGAGGTTCCTAACCACAAGAAAAAGTGCAAATGACGTTCATAAGCACAAGATCAATCTCAAAAGAGGTTGTTAAGCACATCAACAACGCAAATTGAGGTTGTTATGCACACAAACAAGGGCAAATGAGGTTCCTAACCACAAGAACAAGTGCAATTGAGGTTCATAAGCACAAGATGAAGCGCAAAAGATGTTGTTAAGCACACACGAACAAGGGCAAATGAGGTTCCTAAGCACAAGAACAAGTGCAATTGAGGTTCATAAGCACAAGATGAAGCACAAAAGAGGTTGTTAAGCACACGAACAACGCAAATTGAGGTTGTTTAGCACACAAACAAGGGCAAATGAGGTTCCTAACAACAAGAAAAAGTGCAAATGACGTTCATAAGCACAATGATCAATCTCAAAAAAGGTTGTTAAGCACATCAACAACGCAAATTGAGGTTGTTATGCACACAAACAAGGGCAAATGAGGTTCCTAAGCACAAGAACAAGTGCAATTGAGGTTCATAAGCGCAAAAGATGAAGCGCAAAAGATGTTGTTAAGCACACCGAACAAGGGCAAATGAGGTTCCTAAGCACAAGAACAAGTGCAATTGAGGTTCATAAGCACAAGATGAAGCACAAAAGAGGTTGTTAAGCACACGAACAACGCAAATTGAGGTTGTTTAGCACACAAACAAGGGCAAATGAGGTTCCTAACCACAAGAAAAAGTGCAAATGAGGTTCATAAGCACAAGATCAATCTCAAAAGAGGTTGTTAAGCACATCAACAACGCAAATTGAGGTTGTTATGCACACAAACAAGGGCAAATGAGGTTCCTAAGCACAAGAACAAGTGCAATTGAGGTTCATAAGCACAAGATGAAGCGCAAAAGAGGTTGTTAAGCACACGAACAACGCAAATTGAGGTTGTTAAGCACACAAACAAGGGCAAATGAGGTTCCTAAGCACAAGAACAAGTGCAATTGAGGTTCATAAGCACAAGATCAAGCACAAAAGAGGTTGTTAAGCACACGAACAACGCAAATTGAGGTTGTTTAGCACACAAACAAGGGCAAATGAGGTTCCTAAGCACAAGAACAAGTGCAATTGAGGTTCATAAGCACAAGATGAAGCACAAAAGAGGTTGTTAAGCACACGAACAACGCAAATTGAGGTTGTTTAGCACACAAACAAGGGCAAATGAGGTTCCTAACCACAAGAAAAAGTGCAAATGAGGTTCATAAGCACAAGATCAAGCTCAAAAGAGGTTGTTAAGCACATCAACAACGCAAATTGAGGTTGTTATGCACACAAACAAGGGCAAATGAGGTTCCTAACCACAAGAACAAGTGCAATTGAGGTTCATAAGCACAAGATGAAGCACAAAAGAGGTTGTTAAGCACACGAACAACGCAAATTGAGGTTGTTAAGCACACAAACAAGGGCAAATGAGGTTCCTAAGCACAAGAACAAGTGCAAATGAGGTTCATAAGCACAAGATGAAGCACAAAAGAGGTTGTTAAGCACACGAACAACGCAAATTGAGGTTGTTTAGCACACAAACAAGGGCAAATGAGGTTCCTAAGCACAAGAACAAGTGCAATTGAGGTTCATAAGCACAAGATGAAGCACAAAAGAGGTTGTTAAGCACACGAACAACGCAAATTGAGGTTGTTTAGCACACAAACAAGGGCAAATGAGGTTCCTAACCACAAGAAAAAGTGCAAATGACGTTCATAAGCACAAGATCAATCTCAAAAGAGGTTGTTAAGCACATCAACAACGCAAATTGAGGTTGTTATGCACACAAACAAGGGCAAATGAGGTTCCTAACCACAAGAACAAGTGCAATTGAGGTTCATAAGCGCAAGATGAAGCGCAAAAGATGTTGTTAAGCACACGAACAAGGGCAAATGAGGTTCTTAAGCACAAGAACAAGTGCAAATGAGGTTCCTAACACAAGAACAAGTGCAATTGAGGTTCATAAGCACAAGATGAAAGACAAAAGAGGTTGTTAAGCACACGAACAACGCAAATTGAGGTTGTTTAGCACACAAACAAGGGCAAATGAGGTTCCTAACCACAAGAACAAGTGCAAATGAGGTTCATAAGAACAAGATCAAGCGCAAAAGAGGTTGTTAAGCACATGAACAACGCAAATTGAGGTTGTTAAGCACACAAACAAGGGCAAATGAGGTTCCTAAGCACAAGAACAAGTGCAATTGAGGTTCATAAGCACAAGATCAAGCACAAAAGAGGTTGTTAAGCACATGAACAACGCAAATTGAAGTTTTTAAGCACACAAACAAGGGGAAAATGAGGTTCCTAAGCACAAGAACAAGTGCAAATGAGGTTCATAAGCACAAGATCAAGCTCAAAAGAGGTTGTTAAGCACATCAACAACGCAAATTGAGGTTGTTAAGCACACAAACAAGGGCAAATGAGGTTCCTAAGCACAAGAACAAGTGCAATTGAGGTTCATAAGCACAAGATGAAGCACAAAAGAGGTTGTTAAGCACACGAACAACGCAAATTGAGGTTGTTTAGCACACAAACAAGGGCAAATGAGGTTCCTAACCACAAGAAAAAGTGCAAATGACGTTCATAAGCACAAGATCAATCTCAAAAAAGGTTGTTAAGCACATCAACAACGCAAATTGAGGTTGTTATGCACACAAACAAGGGCAAATGAGGTTCCTAAGCACAAGAACAAGTGCAATTGAGGTTCATAAGCGCAAGATGAAGCGCAAAAGATGTTGTTAAGCACACGAACAAGGGCAAATGAGGTTCCTAAGCACAAGAACAAGTGCAATTGAGGTTCATAAGCACAAGATGAAGCACAAAAGAGGTTGTTAAGCACACGAACAACGCAAATTGAGGTTGTTTAGCACACAAACAAGGGCAAATGAGGTTCCTAACCACAAGAACAAGTGCAAATGAGGTTCATAAGAACAACATCAAGCGCAAAAGAGGTTGTTAAGCACATGAACAACGCAAATTGAGGTTGTTAAGCACACAAACAAGGGCAAATGAGGTTCCTAAGCACAAGAACAAGTGCAATTGAGGTTCATAAGCACAAGATCAAGCACAAAAGAGGTTGTTAAGCACATGAACAACGCAAATTGAAGTTTTTAAGCACACAAAAGAGGGAAAATGAGGTTCCTAAGCACAAGAACAAGTGCAAATGAGGTTCAGAAGCACAAGATCAAGCTCAAAAGAGGTTGTTAAGCACATCAACAACGAAAATTGAGGTTGTTAAGCACACAAACAAGGGCAAATGAGGTTCCTAAGCACAAGAACAAGTGCAATTGAGGTTCATAAGCACAAGATGAAGCACAAAAGAGGTTGTTAAGCACACGAACAACGCAAATTGAGGTTGTTTAGCACACAAACAAGGGCAAATGAGGTTCCTAACAACAAGAAAAAGTGCAAATGACGTTCATAAGCACAAGATCAATCTCAAAAGAGGTTGTTAAGCACATCAACAACGCAAATTGAGGTTGTTATGCACACAAACAAGGGCAAATGAGGTTCCTAAGCACAAGAACAAGTGCAATTGAGGTTCATAAGCGCAAGATGAAGCGCAAAAGATGTTGTTAAGCACACGAACAAGGGCAAATGAGGTTCCTAAGCACAAGAACAAGTGCAATTGAGGTTCATAAGCACAAGATGAAGCACAAAAGAGGTTGTTAAGCACACGAACAACGCAAATTGAGGTTGTTTAGCACACAAACAAGGGCAAATGAGGTTCCTAACCACAAGAACAAGTGCAAATGAGGTTCATAAGCACAAGATCAAGCACAAAAGAGGTTGTTAAGCACATGAACAACGCAAATTGAGGTTGTTAAGCACACAAACAAGGGCAAATGAGGTTCCTAAGCACAAGAACAAGTGCAATTGAGGTTCATAAGCACAAGATCAAGCACAAAAGAGGTTGTTAAGCACATGAACAACGCAAATTGAAGTTTTTAAGCACACAAACAAGGGCAAATGAGGTTCCTAAGCACAAGAACAAGTGCAAATGAGGTTCACAAGCACAAGATCAAGCTCAAAAGAGGTTGTTAAGCACATCAACAACGCAAATTGAGGTTGTTAAGCACACAAACAAGGGCAAATGAGGTTCCTAAGCACAAGAACAAGTGCAAATGAGGTTCAGAAGCACAAGATCAAGCTCAAAAGAGGTTGTTAAGCACATCAACAACGCAAATTGAGGTTGTTTAGCACACAAACAAGGGCAAATGAGGTTCCTAAGCACAAGAACAAGTGCAATTGAGGTTCATAAGCACAAGATGAAGCACAAAAGAGGTTGTTAAGCACACGAACAACGCAAATTGAGGTTGTTTAGCACACAAACAAGGGCAAATGAGGTTCCTAACCACAAGAAAAAGTGCAAATGAGGTTCATAAGCACAAGATCAATCTCAAAAGAGGTTGTTAAGCACATCAACAACGCAAATTGAGGTTGTTAAGCACACAAACAAGGGCAAATGAGGTTCCTAACCACAAGAACAAGTGCAATTGAGGTTCATAAGCACAAGATGAAGCGCCAAAAGAGGTTGTTAAGCACACGAACAACGCAAATTGAGGTTGTTTAGCACACAAACAAGGGCAAATGAGGTTCCTAACCACAAGAACAAGTGCACAGAACGTCCAAGCACAAGACAAGTGCAATTGAGGTTCATAAGCACAAAAGAGGTTGTTAAGCACACGAACAACGCAAATAGAGGTTGTTAAGCACACAAACAAGGGCAAATGAGGTTCCTAAGCACAAGAACAAGTGCAATTGAGGTTCATAAGCACAAGATGAAGCACAAAAGAGGTTGTTAAGCACACGAACAACGCAAATTGAGGTTGTTTAGCACACAAACAAGGGCAAATGAGGTTCCTAACCACAAGAACAAGTGCAAATGAGGTTCATAAGAACAACATCAAGCGCAAAAGAGGTTGTTAAGCACATGAACAACGCAAATTGAGGTTGTTAAGCACACAAACAAGGGCAAATGAGGTTCCTAAGCACAAGAACAAGTGCAATTGAGGTTCATAAGCACAAGATCAAGCACAAAAGAGGTTGTTAAGCACATGAACAACGCAAATTGAAGTTTTTAAGCACACAAAAAGAGGGAAAATGAGGTTCCTAAGCACAAGAACAAGTGCAAATGAGGTTCATAAGCACAAGATCAAGCTCAAAAGAGGTTGTTAAGCACATCAACAACGAAAATTGAGGTTGTTAAGCACACAAACAAGGGCAAATGAGGTTCCTAAGCACAAGAACAAGTGTAATTGAGGTTCATAAGCACAAGATGAAGCACAAAAGAGGTTGTTAAGCACACGAACAACGCAAATTGAGGTTGTTTAGCACACAAACAAGGGCAAATGAGGTTCCTAACCACAAGAAAAAGTGCAAATGACGTTCATAAGCACAAGATCAATCTCAAAAGAGGTTGTTAAGCACATCAACAACGCAAATTGAGGTTGTTATGCACACAAACAAGGGCAAATGAGGTTCCTAACCACAAGAACAAGTGCAATTGAGGTTCATAAGCGCAAGATGAAGCGCAAAAGATGTTGTTAAGCACACGAACAAGGGCAAATGAGGTTCCTAAGCACAAGAACAAGTGCAATTGAGGTTCATAAGCACAAGATGAAGCACAAAAGAGGTTGTTAAGCACACGAACAACGCAAATTGAGGTTGTTTAGCACACAAACAAGGGCAAATGAGGTTCCTAACAACAAGAAAAAGTGCAAATGACGTTCATAAGCACAAGATCAATCTCAAAAAAGGTTGTTAAGCACATCAACAACGCAAATTGAGGTTGTTATGCACACAAACAAGGGCAAATGAGGTTCCTAAGCACAAGAACAAGTGCAATTGAGGTTCATAAGCACAAGATGAAGCGCAAAAGATGTTGTTAAGCACACGAACAAGGGCAAATTGAGGGTTAAGCCCAAACAGGGCAAATGAGCACAAGAACAAGTGCAATTGAGGTTCATAAGCACAAGATGAAGCACAAAAGAGGTTGTTAAGCACACGAACAACGCAAATTGAGGTTGTTTAGCACACAAACAAGGGCAAATGAGGTTCCTAACCACAAGAACAAGTGCAAATGAGGTTCATAAGCACAAGATCAAGCGCAAAAGAGGTTGTTAAGCACATGAACAACGCAAATTGAGGTTGTTAAGCACACAAACAAGGGCAAATGAGGTTCCTAAGCACAAGAACAAGTGCAATTGAGGTTCATAAGCACAAGATCAAGCACAAAAGAGGTTGTTAAGCACATGAACAACGCAAATTGAAGTTTTTAAGCACACAAAAAAGGGAAAATGAGGTTCCTAAGCACAAGAACAAGTGCAAATGAGGTTCAGAAGCACAAGATCAAGCTCAAAAGAGGTTGTTAGGCACATCAACAACGAAAATTGAGGTTGTTAAGCACACAAACAAGGGCAAATGAGGTTCCTAAGCACAAGAACAAGTGCAATTGAGGTTCATAAGCACAAGATCAAGCTCAAAAGATGTTGTTAAGCACATGAACAACGCAAATTGAGGTTGTTAAGCACACAAACAAGGGCAAATGAGGTTCCTAAGCACAAGAACAAGTGCAAATGAGGTTCAGAAGCACAAGATCAAGCTCAAAAGAGGTTGTTAAGCACATCAACAACGCAAATTGAGGTTGTTTAGCACACAAACAAGGGCAAATGAGGTTCCTAAGCACAAGAACAAGTGCAATTGAGGTTCATAAGCACAAGATCAAGCTCAAAAGAGGTTGTTAAGCACATGAACAACGCAAATTGAGGTTGTTAAGCACACAAACAAGGGCAAATGAGGTTCCTAACCACAAGAACAAGTGCAAATGAGGTTCAGAAGCACAAGATCAAGCTCAAAAGAGGTTGTTAAGCACATCAACAACGCAAATTGAGGTTGTTTAGCACACAAACAAGGGCAAATGAGGTTCCTAAGCACAAGAACAAGTGCAATTGAGGTTCATAAGCACAAGATGAAGCACAAAAGAGGTTGTTAAGCACACGAACAACGCAAATTGAGGTTGTTTAGCACACAAACAAGGGCAAATGAGGTTCCTAACCACAAGAACAAGTGCAAATGACGTTCATAAGCACAAGATCAATCTCAAAAGAGGTTGTTAAGCACATCAACAACGCAAATTGAGGTTGTTATGCACACAAACAAGGGCAAATGAGGTTCCTAACCACAAGAACAAGTGCAATTGAGGTTCATAAGCACAAGATCAAGCTCAAAAGAGGTTGTTAAGCACATCAACAACGCAAATTGAGGTTGTTAAGCACACAAACAAGGGCAAATGAGGTTCCTAAGCACAAGAACAAGTGCAATTGAGGTTCATAAGCACAAGATGAAGCACAAAAGAGGTTGTTACACAACGCAAATAGATGTTGTTAAGCACACGAACAAGGGCAAATGAGGTTCCTAAGCACAAGAACAAGTGCAATTGAGGTTCATAAGCACAAGATGAAGCACAAAAGAGGTTGTTAAGCACACGAACAACGCAAATTGAGGTTGTTTAGCACACAAACAAGGGCAAATGAGGTTCCTAACCACAAGAACAAGTGCAAATGAGGTTCATAAGAACAACATCAAGCGCAAAAAGAGGTTGTTAAGCACATGAACAACGCAAATTGAGGTTGTTAAGCACACAAACAAGGGCAAATGAGGTTCCTAAGCACAAGAACAAGTGCAATTGAGGTTCATAAGCACAAGATCAAGCACAAAAAGAGGTTGTTAAGCACATGAACAACGCAAATTGAAGTTTTTAAGCACACAAAAGAGGGAAAATGAGGTTCCTAAGCACAAGAACAAGTGCAAATGAGGTTCAGAAGCACAAGATCAAGCTCAAAAGAGGTTGTTAAGCACATCAACAACGAAAATTGAGGTTGTTAAGCACACAAACAAGGGCAAATGAGGTTCCTAAGCACAAGAACAAGTGTAATTGAGGTTCATAAGCACAAGATGAAGCACAAAAGAGGTTGTTAAGCACACGAACAACGCAAATTGAGGTTGTTTAGCACACAAACAAGGGCAAATGAGGTTCCTAACCACAAGAAAAAGTGCAAATGACGTTCATAAGCACAAGATCAATCTCAAAAGAGGTTGTTAAGCACATCAACAACGCAAATTGAGGTTGTTATGCACACAAACAAGGGCAAATGAGGTTCCTAACCACAAGAACAAGTGCAATTGAGGTTCATAAGCGCAAGACGAAGCGCAAAAGATGTTGTTAAGCACACGAACAAGGGCAAATGAGGTTCCTAAGCACAAGAACAAGTGCAATTGAGGTTCATAAGCACAAGATGAAGCACAAAAGAGGTTGTTAAGCACACGAACAACGCAAATTGAGGTTGTTTAGCACACAAACAAGGGCAAATGAGGTTCCTAACAACAAGAAAAAGTGCAAATGACGTTCATAAGCACATGATCAATCTCAAAAAAGGTTGTTAAGCACATCAACAACGCAAATTGAGGTTGTTATGCACACAAACAAGGGCAAATGAGGTTCCTAAGCACAAGAACAAGTGCAATTGAGGTTCATAAGCGCAAGATGAAGCGCAAAAGATGTTGTTAAGCACACGAACAAGGGCAAATGAGGTTCCTAAGCACAAGAACAAGTGCAATTGAGGTTCATAAGCACAAGATGAAGCACAAAAGAGGTTGTTAAGCACACGAACAACGCAAATTGAGGTTGTTTAGCACACAAACAAGGGCAAATGAGGTTCCTAACCACAAGAACAAGTGCAAATGAGGTTCATAAGAACAACATCAAGCGCAAAAGAGGTTGTTAAGCACATGAACAACGCAAATTGAGGTTGTTAAGCACACAAACAAGGGCAAATGAGGTTCCTAAGCACAAGAACAAGTGCAATTGAGGTTCATAAGCACAAGATCAAGCACAAAAGAGGTTGTTAAGCACATGAACAACGCAAATTGAAGTTTTTAAGCACACAAAAGAGGGAAAATGAGGTTCCTAAGCACAAGAACAAGTGCAAATGAGGTTCATAAGCACAAGATCAAGCTCAAAAGAGGTTGTTAAGCACATCAACAACGAAAATTGAGGTTGTTAAGCACACAAACAAGGGCAAATGAGGTTCCTAAGCACAAGAACAAGTGCAATTGAGGTTCATAAGCACAAGATCAAGCACAAAAGAGGTTGTTAAGCACATGAACAACGCAAATTGAGGTTGTTTAGCACACAAACAAGGGCAAATGAGGTTCCTAAGCACAAGAACAAGTGCAAATGAGGTTCATAAGCACAAGATCAAGCTCAAAAGAGGTTGTTAAGCACATCAACAACGCAAATTGAGGTTGTTTAGCACACAAACAAGGGCAAATGAGGTTCCTAAGCACAAGAACAAGTGCAATTGAGGTTCATAAGCACAAGATGAAGCACAAAAGAGGTTGTTAAGCACACGAACAACGCAAATTGAGGTTGTTTAGCACACAAACAAGGGCAAATGAGGTTCCTAACCACAAGAACAAGTGCAATTGAGGTTCATAAGCACAAGATCAAGCACAAAAGAGGTTGTTAAGCACATGAACAACGCAAATTGAGGTTGTTTAGCACACAAACAAGGGCAAATGAGGTTCCTAACCACAAGAACAAGTGCAAATGAGGTTCATAAGCACAAGATCAAGCTCAAAAGAGGTTGTTAAGCACATCAACAACGCAAATTGAGGTTGTTAAGCACACAAACAAGGGCAAATGAGGTTCCTAAGCACAAGAACAAGTGCAATTGAGGTTCATAAGCACAAGATCAAGCGCAAAAGAGGTTGTTAAGCACATGACAACGCAAATAGATGTTGTTAAGCACACAAACAAGGGCAAATGAGGTTCCTAAGCACAAGAACAAGTGCAATTGAGGTTCATAAGCACAAGATGAAGCACAAAAAGAGGTTGTTAAGCACACGAACAACGCAAATTGAGGTTGTTTAGCACACAAACAAGGGCAAATGAGGTTCCTAACCACAAGAACAAGTGCAAATGAGGTTCATAAGAACAAGATCAAGCGCAAAAGAGGTTGTTAAGCACATGAACAACGCAAATTGAGGTTGTTAAGCACACAAACAAGGGCAAATGAGGTTCCTAAGCACAAGAACAAGTGCAATTGAGGTTCATAAGCACAAGATCAAGCACAAAAGAGGTTGTTAAGCACATGAACAACGCAAATTGAAGTTTTTAAGCACACAAACAAGGGAAAATGAGGTTCCTAAGCACAAGAACAAGTGCAAATGAGGTTCATAAGCACAAGATCAAGCTCAAAAGAGGTTGTTAAGCACATCAACAACGAAAATTGAGGTTGTTAAGCACACAAACAAGGGCAAATGAGGTTCCTAAGCACAAGAACAAGTGCAATTGAGGTTCATAAGCACAAGATCAAGCACAAAAGAGGTTGTTAAGCACACATGAACAACGCAAATTGAGGTTGTTTAGCACACAAACAAGGGCAAATGAGGTTCCTAAGCACAAGAACAAGTGCAAATGAGGTTCATAAGCACAAGATCAAGCTCAAAAGAGGTTGTTAAGCACATCAACAACGCAAATTGAGGTTGTTTAGCACACAAACAAGGGCAAATGAGGTTCCTAAGCACAAGAACAAGTGCAATTGAGGTTCATAAGCACAAGATGAAGCACAAAAGAGGTTGTTAAGCAGAACTACACGAACAACGCAAATTGAGGTTGTTTAGCACACAAACAAGGGCAAATGAGGTTCCTAACCACAAGAACAAGTGCAAATGACGTTCATAAGCACAAGATCAAGCGCAAAAGAGGTTGTTAAGCACATGAACAACGCAAATTGAGGTTGTTAAGCACACAAACAAGGGCAAATGAGGTTCCTAAGCACAAGAACAAGTGCAATTGAGGTTCATAAGCACAAGAACAAGCGCAAAAAGATGTTGTTAAGCACACGAACAAGGGCAAATGAGGTTCCTAAGCACAAGAACAAGTGCAATTGAGGTTCATAAGCACAAGATGAAGCACAAAAGAGGTTGTTAAGCACACGAACAACGCAAATTGAGGTTGTTTAGCACACAAACAAGGGCAAATGAGGTTCCTAACCACAAGAACAAGTGCAAATGAGGTTCATAAGCACAAGATCAAGCTCAAAAGAGGTTGTTAAGCACATGAACAACGCAAATTGAGGTTGTTAAGCACACAAACAAGGGCAAATGAGGTTCCTAAGCACAAGAACAAGTGCAATTGAGGTTCATAAGCACAAGATCAAGCACAAAAGAGGTTGTTAAGCACATGAACAACGCAAATTGAGGTTTTTAAGCACACAAACAAGGGCAAATGAGGTTCCTAAGCACAAGAACAAGTGCAAATGAGGTTCAGAAGCACAAGATCAAGCTCAAAAGAGGTTGTTAAGCACATCAACAACGCAAATTGAGGTTGTTAAGCCCACAAGACCAAACAAGGGCAAATGAGGTTCCTAAGCACAAGAACAAGTGCAAATGAGGTTCAGAAGCACAAGATCAAGCTCAAAAGAGGTTGTTAAGCACATCAACAACGCAAATTGAGGTTGTTTAGCACACAAACAAGGGCAAATGAGGTTCCTAAGCACAAGAACAAGTGCAATTGAGGTTCATAAGCACAAGATGAAGCACAAAAGAGGTTGTTAAGCACACGAACAACGCAAATTGAGGTTGTTTAGCACACAAACAAGGGCAAATGAGGTTCCTAACCACAAGAAAAAGTGCAAATGACGTTCATAAGCACAAGATCAATCTCAAAAGAGGTTGTTAAGCACATCAACAACGCAAATTGAGGTTGTTATGCACACAAACAAGGGCAAATGAGGTTCCTAACCACAAGAACAAGTGCAATTGAGGTTCATAAGCACAAGATCAAGCTCAAAAGAGGTTGTTAAGCACAGCAACAACGCAAATTGAGGTTGTTAAGCACACAAACAAGGGCAAATGAGGTTCCTAAGCACAAGAACAAGTGCAATTGAGGTTCATAAGCACAAGATGAAGCACAAAAGAGGTTGTTAAGCACACAAACAACGCAAATTGAGGTTGTTAAGCACACAAACAAGGGCAAATGAGGTTCCTAAGCACAAGAACAAGTGCAATTGAGGTTCATAAGCACAAGATGAAGCACAAAAGAGGTTGTTAAGCACACGAACAACGCAAATTGAGGTTGTTTAGCACACAAACAAGGGCAAATGAGGTTCCTAACCACAAGAACAAGTGCAAATGAGGTTCATAAGCACAAGATCAAGCGCAAAAGAGGTTGTTAAGCACATGAACAACGCAAATTGAGGTTGTTAAGCACACAAACAAGGGCAAATGAGGTTCCTAAGCACAAGAACAAGTGCAATTGAGGTTCATAAGCACAAGATCAAGCACAAAAGAGGTTGTTAAGCACATGAACAACGCAAATTGAAGTTTTTAAGCACACAAAAGAGGGAAAATGAGGTTCCTAAGCACAAGAACAAGTGCAAATGAGGTTCATAAGCACAAGATCAAGCTCAAAAGAGGTTGTTAAGCACATCAACAACGAAAATTGAGGTTGTTAAGCACACAAACAAGGGCAAATGAGGTTCCTAAGCACAAGAACAAGTGTAATTGAGGTTCATAAGCACAAGATGAAGCACAAAAGAGGTTGTTAAGCACACGAACAACGCAAATTGAGGTTGTTTAGCACACAAACAAGGGCAAATGAGGTTCCTAACCACAAGAAAAAGTGCAAATGACGTTCATAAGCACAAGATCAATCTCAAAAGAGGTTGTTAAGCACATCAACAACGCAAATTGAGGTTGTTATGCACACAAACAAGGGCAAATGAGGTTCCTAACCACAAGAACAAGTGCAATTGAGGTTCATAAGCGCAAGATGAAGCGCAAAAGATGTTGTCAAGCACACGAACAAGGGCAAATGAGGTTCCTAAGCACAAGAACAAGTGCAATTGAGGTTCATAAGCACAAGATGAAGCACAAAAGAGGTTGTTAAGCACACGAACAACGCAAATTGAGGTTGTTTAGCACACAAACAAGGGCAAATGAGGTTCCTAACCACAAGAAAAAGTGCAAATGACGTTCATAAGCACAAGATCAATCTCAAAAAAGGTTGTTAAGCACATCAACAACGCAAATTGAGGTTGTTATGCACACAAACAAGGGCAAATGAGGTTCCTAAGCACAAGAACAAGTGCAATTGAGGTTCATAAGCGCAAGATGAAGCGCAAGATGAAGCGCAAAAGATGTTGTTAAGCACACGAACAAGGGCAAATGAGGTTCCTAAGCACAAGAACAAGTGCAATTGAGGTTCATAAGCACAAGATGAAGCACAAAAGAGGTTGTTAAGCACACGAACAACGCAAATTGAGGTTGTTTAGCACACAAACAAGGGCAAATGAGGTTCCTAACCACAAGAACAAGTGCAAATGAGGTTCATAAGAACAACATCAAGCGCAAAAGAGGTTGTTAAGCACATGAACAACGCAAATTGAGGTTGTTAAGCACACAAACAAGGGCAAATGAGGTTCCTAAGCACAAGAACAAGTGCAATTGAGGTTCATAAGCACAAGATCAAGCACAAAAGAGGTTGTTAAGCACATGAACAACGCAAATTGAAGTTTTTAAGCACACAAAAGAGGGAAAATGAGGTTCCTAAGCACAAGAACAAGTGCAAATGAGGTTCAGAAGCACAAGATCAAGCTCAAAAGAGGTTGTTAAGCACATCAACAACGAAAATTGAGGTTGTTAAGCACACAAACAAGGGCAAATGAGGTTCCTAAGCACAAGAACAAGTGTAATTGAGGTTCATAAGCACAAGATGAAGCACAAAAGAGGTTGTTAAGCACACGAACAACGCAAATTGAGGTTGTTTAGCACACAAACAAGGGCAAATGAGGTTCCTAACAACAAGAAAAAGTGCAAATGACGTTCATAAGCACAAGATCAATCTCAAAAAAGGTTGTTAAGCACATCAACAACGCAAATTGAGGTTGTTATGCACACAAACAAGGGCAAATGAGGTTCCTAAGCACAAGAACAAGTGCAATTGAGGTTCATAAGCGCAAGATGAAGCGCAAAAGATGTTGTTAAGCACACGAACAAGGGCAAATGAGGTTCCTAAGCACAAGAACAAGTGCAATTGAGGTTCATAAGCACAAGATGAAGCACAAAAGAGGTTGTTAAGCACACGAACAACGCAAATTGAGGTTGTTAAGCACACAAACAAGGGCAAATGAGGTTCCTAAGCACAAGAACAAGTGCAATTGAGGTTCATAAGCACAAGATGAAGCACAAAAGAGGTTGTTAAGCACACGAACAACGCAAATTGAGGTTGTTTAGCACACAAACAAGGGCAAATGAGGTTCCTAACCACAAGAACAAGTGCAAATGAGGTTCATAAGCACAAGATCAAGCGCAAAAGAGGTTGTTAAGCACATGAACAACGCAAATTGAGGTTGTTAAGCACACAAACAAGGGCAAATGAGGTTCCTAAGCACAAGAACAAGTGCAATTGAGGTTCATAAGCACAAGATCAAGCACAAAAGAGGTTGTTAAGCACATGAACAACGCAAATTGAAGTTTTTAAGCACACAAACAAGGGAAAATGAGGTTCCTAAGCACAAGAACAAGTGCAAATGAGGTTCATAAGCACAAGATCAAGCTCAAAAGAGGTTGTTAAGCACATCAACAACGAAAATTGAGGTTGTTAAGCACACAAACAAGGGCAAATGAGGTTCCTAAGCACAAGAACAAGTGTAATTGAGGTTCATAAGCACAAGATGAAGCACAAAAGAGGTTGTTAAGCACACGAACAACGCAAATTGAGGTTGTTTAGCACACAAACAAGGGCAAATGAGGTTCCTAACCACAAGAAAAAGTGCAAATGACGTTCATAAGCACAAGATCAATCTCAAAAGAGGTTGTTAAGCACATCAACAACGCAAATTGAGGTTGTTATGCACACAAACAAGGGCAAATGAGGTTCCTAACCACAAGAACAAGTGCAATTGAGGTTCATAAGCGCAAGATGAAGCGCAAAAGATGTTGTTAAGACACACGAACAAGGGCAAATGAGGTTCCTAAGCACAAGAACAAGTGCAATTGAGGTTCATAAGCACAAGATGAAGCACAAAAGAGGTTGTTAAGCACACGAACAACGCAAATTGAGGTTGTTTAGCACACAAACAAGGGCAAATGAGGTTCCTAACAACAAGAAAAAGTGCAAATGACGTTCATAAGCACAAGATCAATCTCAAAAAAGGTTGTTAAGCACATCAACAACGCAAATTGAGGTTGTTATGCACACAAACAAGGGCAAATGAGGTTCCTAAGCACAAGAACAAGTGCAATTGAGGTTCATAAGCACAAGATGAAGCGCAAAAGATGTTGTTAAGCACACGAACAACGCAAATTGATACAAACAAGGGCAAATGAGGTTCCTAACTAAAGAGGTTGTTAAGCACACACGAACAAGGGCAAATGAGGTTCCTAACACAAGAACAAGTGCAATTGAGGTTCATAAGCACAAGATCAAGCACAAAAGAGGTTGTTAAGCACACGAACAACGCAAATTGAGGTTGTTAAGCACACAAACAAGGGCAAATGAGGTTCCTAAGCACAAGAACAAGTGCAAATGAGGTTCATAAGCACAAGATCAAGCGCAAAAGAGGTTGTTAAGCACATCAACAACGCAAATTGAGGTTGTTAAGCACACAAACAAGGGCAAATGAGGTTCCTAAGCACAAGAACAAGTGCAATTGAGGTTCATAAGCACAAGATCAGAAGCACAAAAGAGGTTGTTAAGCACACGAACAACGCAAATTGAGGTTGTTTAGCACACAAACAAGGGCAAATGAGGTTCCTAACCACAAGAACAAGTGCAAATGACGTTCATAAGCACAAGATCAATCTCAAAAGAGGTTGTTAAGCACATCAACAACGCAAATTGAGGTTGTTATGCACACAAACAAGGGCAAATGAGGTTCCTAACCACAAGAACAAGTGCAATTGAGGTTCATAAGCACAAGATGAAGCGCAAAAGATGTTGTTAAGCACAAACAAGAAATTGAGGTTGTTAAGCACACAAACAAGGGCAAATGAGGTTCCTAAGCACAAGAACAAGTGCAATTGAGGTTCATAAGCACAAGATGAAGCACAAAAGAGGTTGTTAAGCACACGAACAACGCAAATTGAGGTTGTTTAGCACACAAACAAGGGCAAATGAGGTTCCTAACCACAAGAAAAAGTGCAAATGACGTTCATAAGCACAAGATCAATCTCAAAAGAGGTTGTTAAGCACATCAACAACGCAAATTGAGGTTGTTATGCACACAAACAAGGGCAAATGAGGTTCCTAAGCACAAGAACAAGTGCAATTGAGGTTCATAAGCACAAGATGAAGCTCAAAAGAGGTTGTTAAGCACATCAACAACGCAAATTGAGGTTGTTAAGCACACAAACAAGGGCAAATGAGGTTCCTAAGCACAAGAACAAGTGCAATTGAGGTTCATAAGCACAAGATGAAGCACAAAAGAGGTTGTTAAGCACACGAACAACGCAAATTGAGGTTGTTTAGCACACAAACAAGGGCAAATGAGGTTCCTAACCACAAGAAAAAGTGCAAATGACGTTCATAAGCACAAGATCAATCTCAAAAAAGGTTGTTAAGCACATCAACAACGCAAATTGAGGTTGTTATGCACACAAACAAGGGCAAATGAGGTTCCTAAGCACAAGAACAAGTGCAATTGAGGTTCACAAGATCAAGCGCAAAGAGGTTGTTAAGCACAACACGCAAATTGATGTTGTTAAGCACACAAACAAGGGCAAATGAGGTTCCTAAGCACAAGAACAAGTGCAATTGAGGTTCATAAGCACAAGATGAAGCACAAAAGAGGTTGTTAAGCACACGAACAACGCAAATTGAGGTTGTTTAGCACACAAACAAGGGCAAATGAGGTTCCTAACAACAAGAAAAAGTGCAAATGACGTTCATAAGCACAAGATCAATCTCAAAAAAGGTTGTTAAGCACATCAACAACGCAAATTGAGGTTGTTATGCACACAAACAAGGGCAAATGAGGTTCCTAAGCACAAGAACAAGTGCAATTGAGGTTCATAAGCGCAAGATGAAGCGCAAAAGATGTTGTTAAGCACACGAACAAGGGCAAATGAGGTTCCTAAGCACAAGAACAAGTGCAATTGAGGTTCATAAGCACAAGATGAAGCACAAAAGAGGTTGTTAAGCACACGAACAACGCAAATTGAGGTTGTTTAGCACACAAACAAGGGCAAATGAGGTTCCTAACCACAAGAACAAGTGCAAATGAGGTTCATAAGAACAACATCAAGCGCAAAAGAGGTTGTTAAGCACATGAACAACGCAAATTGAGGTTGTTAAGCACACAAACAAGGGCAAATGAGGTTCCTAAGCACAAGAACAAGTGCAATTGAGGTTCATAAGCACAAGATCAAGCACAAAAGAGGTTGTTAAGCACATGAACAACGCAAATTGAAGTTTTTAAGCACACAAAACAAGGGAAAATGAGGTTCCTAAGCACAAGAACAAGTGCAAATGAGGTTCATAAGCACAAGATCAAGCTCAAAAGAGGTTGTTAAGCACATCAACAACGCAAATTGAGGTTGTTAAGCACACAAACAAGGGCAAATGAGGTTCCTAAGCACAAGAACAAGTGTAATTGAGGTTCATAAGCACAAGATGAAGCACAAAAGAGGTTGTTAAGCACACGAACAACGCAAATTGAGGTTGTTTAGCACACAAACAAGGGCAAATGAGGTTCCTAACCACAAGAAAAAGTGCAAATGACGTTCATAAGCACAAGATCAATCTCAAAAGAGGTTGTTAAGCACATCAACAACGCAAATTGAGGTTGTTATGCACACAAACAAGGGCAAATGAGGTTCCTAAGCACAAGAACAAGTGCAATTGAGGTTCATAAGCGCAAGATGAAGCGCAAAAGATGTTGTTAAGCACACGAACAAGGGCAAATGAGGTTCCTAAGCACAAGAACAAGTGCAATTGAGGTTCATAAGCACAAGATGAAGCACAAAAGAGGTTGTTAAGCACACGAACAACGCAAATTGAGGTTGTTAAGCACACAAACAAGGGCAAATGAGGTTCCTAACCACAAGAACAAGTGCAAATGAGGTTCATAAGCACAAGATCAAGCACAAAAGAGGTTGTTAAGCACATGAACAACGCAAATTGAGGTTGTTAAGCACACAAACAAGGGCAAATGAGGTTCCTAAGCACAAGAACAAGTGCAATTGAGGTTCATAAGCACAAGATCAAGCACAAAAGAGGTTGTTAAGCACATGAACAACGCAAATTGAGGTTGTTAAGCACACAAACAAGGGCAAATGAGGTTCCTAACCACAAGAACAAGTGCAAATGAGGTTCATAAGCACAAGATCAAGCTCAAAAGAGGTTGTTAAGCACACGAACAACGCAAATTGAGGTTGTTTAGCACACAAACAAGGGCAAATGAGGTTCCTAAGCACAAGAACAAGTGCAATTGAGGTTCATAAGCACAAGATGAAGCACAAAAGAGGTTGTTAAGCACACGAACAACGCAAATTGAGGTTGTTTAGCACACAAACAAGGGCAAATGAGGTTCCTAACCACAAGAACAAGTGCAAATGAGGTTCATAAGCACAAGATCAAGCTCAAAAGAGGTTGTTAAGCACATCAACAACGCAAATTGAGGTTGTTATAGCACACAAACAAGGGCAAATGAGGTTCCTAACCACAAGAACAAGTGCAATTGAGGTTCATAAGCACAAGATCAAGCGCAAAAGAGGTTGTTAAGCACACGAACAAGCGCAAATTGAGGTTGTTATAGCACAAGAACAAGGGCAAATGAGGTTCATAAACAAGATGAAGCGCAAAAGATGTTGTTAAGCACAAAGAACAAGTGAGGTTCCTAAGCACAAGAACAAGTGCAATTGAGGTTCATAAGCACAAGATCAAGCACAAAAGAGGTTGTTAAGCACATGAACAACGCAAATTGAGGTTGTTAAGCACACAAACAAGGGCAAATGAGGTTCCTAACCACAAGAACAAGTGCAAATGAGGTTCATAAGCACAAGATCAAGCACAAAAGAGGTTGTTAAGCACATGAACAACGCAAATTGAGGTTGTTAAGCACACAAACAAGGGCAAATGAGGTTCCTAAGCACAAGAACAAGTGCAATTGAGGTTCATAAGCACAAGATCAAGCACAAAAGAGGTTGTTAAGCACACGAACAACGCAAATTGAGGTTTTTAAGCACACAAACAAGGGCAAATGAGGTTCCTAACCACAAGAACAAGTGCAAATGAGGTTCATAAGCACAAGATCAAGCTCAAAAGAGGTTGTTAAGCACATCAACAACGCAAATTGAGGTTGTTAAGCACACAAACAAGGGCAAATGAGGTTCCTAAGCACAAGAACAAGTGCAATTGAGGTTCATAAGCACAAGATCAAGCACAAAAGAGGTTGTTAAGCACACGAACAACGCAAATTGAGGTTGTTAAGCACACAAACAAGGGCAAATGAGGTTCCTAACCACAAGAACAAGTGCAAATGAGGTTCATAAGCACAAGATCAAGCTCAAAAGAGGTTGTTAAGCACATCAACAACGCAAATTGAGGTTGTTATGCACACAAACAGGGCAAAAGGCACACAAACAAGGGCAAATGAGGTTCCTAAGCACAAGAACAAGTGCAATTGAGGTTCATAAGCACAAGATCTAAGCCAGAAGCACAAAAGAGGTTGTTAAGCACACGAACAACGCAAATTGAGGTTGTTTAGCACACAAACAAGGGCAAATGAGGTTCCTAACCACAAGAAAAAGTGCAAATGACGTTCATAAGCACAAGATCAATCTCAAAAGAGGTTGTTAAGCACATCAACAACGCAAATTGAGGTTGTTAAGCACACAAACAAGGGCAAATGAGGTTCCTAAGCACAAGAACAAGTGCAATTGAGGTTCATAAGCACAAGATCAAGCGCAAAAGAGGTTGTTAAGCACATAACAACGCAAATTGAGGTTGTTAAGCACACAAACAAGGGCAAATGAGGTTCCTAAGCACAAGAACAAGTGCAATTGAGGTTCATAAGCACAAGATGAAGCACAAAAGAGGTTGTTAAGCACACGAACAACGCAAATTGAGGTTGTTTAGCACACAAACAAGGGCAAATGAGGTTCCTAACCACAAGAAAAAGTGCAAATGACGTTCATAAGCACAAGATCAATCTCAAAAGAGGTTGTTAAGCACATCAACAACGCAAATTGAGGTTGTTAAGCACACAAACAAGGGCAAATGAGGTTCCTAAGCACAAGAACAAGTGCAATTGAGGTTCATAAGCACAAGATGAAGCACAAAAGAGGTTGTTAAGCACACGAACAACGCAAATTGAGGTTGTTTAAGCACACAAACAAGGGCAAATGAGGTTCCTAAGCACAAGAACAAGTGCAAATGAGGTTCATAAGCACAAGATCAAGCACAAAAGAGGTTGTTAAGCACATGAACAACGCAAATTGAGGTTGTTTAGCACACAAACAAGGGCAAATGAGGTTCCTAACCACAAGAACAAGTGCAAATGAGGTTCATAAGCACAAGATCAAGCTCAAAAGAGGTTGTTAAGCACATCAACAACGCAAATTGAGGTTGTTAAGCACACAAACAAGGGCAAATGAGGTTCCTAAGCACAAGAACAAGTGCAAATGAGGTTCATAAGCACAAGATCAAGCTCAAAAGAGGTTGTTAAGCACATGAACAACGCAAATTGAGGTTGTTAAGCACACAAACAAGGGCAAATGAGGTTCCTAAGCACAAGAACAAGTGCAATTGAGGTTCATAAGCACAAGATCAAGCACAAAAGAGGTTGTTAAGCACACGAACAACGCAAATTGAGGTTGTTTAGCACACAAACAAGGGCAAATGAGGTTCCTAACCACAAGAAAAAGTGCAAATGAGGTTCATAAGCACAAGATCAATCTCAAAAGAGGTTGTTAAGCACATCAACAACGCAAATTGAGGTTGTTAAGCACACAAACAAGGGCAAATGAGGTTCCTAAGCACAAGAACAAGTGCAATTGAGGTTCATAAGCACAAGATCAAGCGCAAAAGAGGTTGTTAAGCACATCAACAACGCAAATTGAGGTTGTTAAGCACACAAACAAGGGCAAATGAGGTTCCTAAGCACAAGAACAAGTGCAATTGAGGTTCATAAGCACAAGATGAAGCACAAAAGAGGTTGTTAAGCACACGAACAACGCAAATTGAGGTTGTTTAGCACACAAACAAGGGCAAATGAGGTTCCTAACCACAAGAAAAAGTGCAAATGACGTTCATAAGCACAAGATCAATCTCAAAAGAGGTTGTTAAGCACATCAACAACGCAAATTGAGGTTGTTATGCACACAAACAAGGGCAAATGAGGTTCCTAAGCACAAGAACAAGTGCAATTGAGGTTCATAAGCGCAAGATGAAGCACAAAAGATGTTGTTAAGCACACGAACAAGGGCAAATTGAGGTTCCTAAGCACAAGAACAAGTGCAATTGAGGTTCATAAGAACAAGTGCAAATGAGGTTTTAAGCACAAGATCAACCAAAGAGGTTGTTAAGCACACGAACAACGCAAATTGAGGTTGTTTAGCACACAAACAAGGGCAAATGAGGTTCCTAACCACAAGAACAAGTGCAAATGAGGTTCATAAGCACAAGATCAAGCCAAAAGAGGTTGTTAAGCACATGAACAACGCAAATTGAGGTTGTTAAGCACACAAACAAGGGCAAATGAGGTTCCTAAGCACAAGAACAAGTGCAATTGAGGTTCATAAGCACAAGATCAAGCACAAAAGAGGTTGTTAAGCACATGAACAACGCAAATTGAGGTTGTTAAGCACACAAACAAGGGCAAATGAGGTTCCTAAGCACAAGAACAAGTGCAAATGAGGTTCATAAGCACAAGATCAAGCACAAAAGAGGTTGTTAAGCACATGAACAACGCAAATTGAGGTTGTTAAGCACACAAACAAGGGCAAATGAGGTTCCTAAGCACAAGAACAAGTGCAATTGAGGTTCATAAGCACAAGATCAAGCACAAAAGAGGTTGTTAAGCACATGAACAACGCAAATTGAGGTTGTTAAGCACACAAACAAGGGCAAATGAGGTTCCTAACCACAAGAACAAGTGCAAATGAGGTTCATAAGCACAAGATCAAGCTCAAAAGAGGTTGTTAAGCACATCAACAACGCAAATTGAGGTTGTTAAGCACACAAACAAGGGCAAATGAGGTTCCTAAGCACAAGAACAAGTGCAATTGAGGTTCATAAGCACAAGATCAAGCACAAAAGAGGTTGTTAAGCACACGAACAACGCAAATTGAGGTTGTTAAGCACACAAACAAGGGCAAATGAGGTTCCTAAGCACAAGAACAAGTGCAAATGAGGTTCATAAGCACAAGATCAAGCCCAAAAGAGGTTGTTAAGCACACGAACAACGCAAATTGAGGTTGTTAAGCACACAAACAAGGGCAAATGAGGTTCCTAAGCACAAGAACAAGTGCAATTGAGGTTCATAAGCACAAGATCAAGCACAAAAAGAGGTTGTTAAGCACATGAACAACGCAAATTGAGGTTTTTAAGCACACAAACAAGGGCAAATGAGGTTCCTAAGCACAAGAACAAGTGCAAATGAGGTTCATAAGCACAAGATCAAGCTCAAAAGAGGTTGTTAAGCACATCAACAACGCAAATTGAGGTTGTTAAGCACACAAACAAGGGCAAATGAGGTTCCTAAGCACAAGAACAAGTGCAATTGAGGTTCATAAGCACAAGATCAAGCACAAAAGAGGTTGTTAAGCACATGAACAACGCAAATTGAGGTTGTTTAGCACACAAACAAGGGCAAATGAGGTTCCTAACCACAAGAACAAGTGCAAATGAGGTTCATAAGCACAAGATCAAGCTCAAAAGAGGTTGTTAAGCACATCAACAACGCAAATTGAGGTTGTTAAGCACACAAACAAGGGCAAATGAGGTTCCTAACCACAAGAACAAGTGCAATTGAGGTTCATAAGCACAAGATCAAGCGCAAAAGAGGTTGTTAAGCACACGAACAACGCAAATTGAGGTTGTTAAGCACACAAACAAGGGCAAATGAGGTTCCTAAGCACAAGAACAAGTGCAATTGAGGTTCATAAGCACAAGATCAAGCACAAAAGAGGTTGTTAAGCACACGAACAACGCAAATTGAGGTTGTTTAGCACACAAACAAGGGCAAATGAGGTTCCTAACCACAAGAACAAGTGCAAATGAGGTTCATAAGCACAAGATCAAGCGCAAAAGAGGTTGTTAAGCACATGAACAACGCAAATTGAGGTTGTTAAGCACACAAACAAGGGCAAATGAGGTTCCTAAGCACAAGAACAAGTGCAATTGAGGTTCATAAGCACAAGATCAAGCACAAAAGAGGTTGTTAAGCACACGAACAACGCAAATTGAGGTTGTTAAGCACACAAACAAGGGCAAATGAGGTTCCTAAGCACAAGAACAAGTGCAAATGAGGTTCATAAGCACAAGATCAAGCGCAAAAGAGGTTGTTAAGCACATCAACAACGCAAATTGAGGTTGTTAAGCACACAAACAAGGGCAAATGAGGTTCCTAAGCACAAGAACAAGTGCAATTGAGGTTCATAAGCACAAGATGAAGCACAAAAGAGGTTGTTAAGCACATGAACAACGCAAATTGAGGTTGTTTAGCACACAAACAAGGGCAAATGAGGTTCCTAACCACAAGAACAAGTGCAAATGAGGTTCATAAGCACAAGATCAAGCTCAAAAGAGGTTGTTAAGCACATCAACAACGCAAATTGAGGTTGTTAAGCACACAAACAAGGGCAAATGAGGTTCCTAAGCACAAGAACAAGTGCAATTGAGGTTCATAAGCACAAGATCAAGCGCAAAAGAGGTTGTTAAGCACATGAACAACGCAAATTGAGGTTGTTAGCACGCACAACAAACAAGGGCAAATGAGGTTCCTAAGCACAAGAACAAGTGCAAATGAGGTTCATAAGCACAAGATCAAGCACAAAAGAGGTTGTTAAGCACACGAACAACGCAAATTGAGGTTGTTAAGCACACAAACAAGGGCAAATGAGGTTCCTAAGCACAAGAACAAGTGCAATTGAGGTTCATAAGCACAAGATGAAGCGCAAAAGAGGTTGTTAAGCACATGAACAACGCAAATTGAGGTTGTTAAGCACACAAACAAGGGCAAATGAGGTTCCTAACCACAAGAACAAGTGCAATTGAGGTTCATAAGCACAAGATCAAGCGCAAAAGAGGTTGTTAAGCACACGAACAACGCAAATTGAGGTTGTTTAAGCCTACACAAACAAGGGCAAATGAGGTTCCTAAGCACAAGAACAAGTGCAATTGAGGTTCATAAGCACAAGATCAAGCACAAAAGAGGTTGTTAAGCACACGAACAACGCAAATTGAGGTTGTTTAGCACACAAACAAGGGCAAATGAGGTTCCTAACCACAAGAACAAGTGCAAATGAGGTTCATAAGCACAAGATCAAGCTCAAAAGAGGTTGTTAAGCACATGAACAACGCAAATTGAGGTTGTTAAGCACACAAACAAGGGCAAATGAGGTTCCTAAGCACAAGAACAAGTGCAATTGAGGTTCATAAGCACAAGATCAAGCACAAAAGAGGTTGTTAAGCACATGAACAACGCAAATTGAGGTTGTTAAGCACACAAACAAGGGCAAATGAGGTTCCTAAGCACAAGAACAAGTGCAAATGAGGTTCAGAAGCACAAGATCAAGCTCAAAAAGAGGTTGTTAAGCACATCGAACAACGCAAATTGAGGTTGTTAAGCACACAAACAAGGGCAAATGAGGTTCCTAAGCACAAGAACAAGTGCAATTGAGGTTCATAAGCACAAGATCAAGCACAAAAGAGGTTGTTAAGCACATGAACAACGCAAATTGAGGTTGTTAAGCACACAAACAAGGGCAAATGAGGTTCCTAACCACAAGAACAAGTGCAAATGAGGTTCATAAGCACAAGATCAAGCTCAAAAGAGGTTGTTAAGCACATCAACAGCAACGCAAATTGAGGTTGTTAAGCACACAAACAAGGGCAAATGAGGTTCCTAAGCACAAGAACAAGTGCAAATGAGGTTCATAAGCACAAGATCAAGCGCAAAAAGAGGTTGTTAAGCACATGAACAACGCAAATTGAGGTTGTTAAGCACACAAACAAGGGCAAATGAGGTTCCTAAGCACAAGAACAAGTGCAATTGAGGTTCATAAGCACAAGATCAAGCGCAAAAGAGGTTGTTAAGCACATGAACAACGCAAATTGAGGTTGTTAAGCACACAAACAAGGGCAAATGAGGTTCCTAAGCACAAGAACAAGTGCAAATGAGGTTCATAAGCACAAGATCAAGCCTCAAAAGAGGTTGTTAAGCACATGAACAACGCAAATTGAGGTTGTTAAGCACACAAACAAGGGCAAATGAGGTTCCTAACCACAAGAACAAGTGCAAATGAGGTTCATAAGCACAAGATCAAGCGCAAAAGAGGTTGTTAAGCACATGAACAACGCAAATTGAGGTTGTTAAGCACACAAACAAGGGCAAATGAGGTTCCTAAGCACAAGAACAAGTGCAAATGAGGTTCATAAGCACAAGATCAAGCGCAAAAGAGGTTGTTAAGCACATGAACAACGCAAATTGAGGTTGTTAAGCACACAAGCACAAGGGCAAATGAGGTTCCTAAGCACAAGAACAAGTGCAATTGAGGGTTCATAAGCACAAGATCAAGCACAAAAGAGGTTGTTAAGCACACGAACAACGCAAATTGAGGTTGTTAAGCACACAAACAAGGGCAAATGAGGTTCCTAAGCACA
Organism: Carex scoparia; assembly: GCA_024447655.1. Taxonomy (NCBI): domain Eukaryota; kingdom Viridiplantae; phylum Streptophyta; class Magnoliopsida; order Poales; family Cyperaceae; genus Carex; species Carex scoparia. The sequence goes on along the minus strand of JAJHPE010000003.1, from coordinate 561,397 downwards.
AGAACAAGTGCAATTGAGGTTCATAAGCACAAGATCAAGCACAAAAGAGGTTGTTAAGCACATGAACAACGCAAATTGAGGTTGTTAAGCACACAAACAAGGGCAAATGAGGTTCCTAACCACAAGAACAAGTGCAAATGAGGTTCATAAGCACAAGATCAAGCGCAAAAGAGGTTGTTAAGCACATCAACAACGCAAATTGAGGTTGTTAAGCACACAAACAAGGGCAAATGAGGTTCCTAAGCACAAGAACAAGTGCAATTGAGGTTCATAAGCACAAGATCAAGCACAAAAGAGGTTGTTAAGCACATGAACAACGCAAATTGAGGTTGTTAAGCACACAAACAAGGGCAAATGAGGTTCCTAACCACAAGAACAAGTGCAAATGAGGTTCATAAGAACAAGATCAAGCGCAAAAGAGGTTGTTAAGCACATGAACAACGCAAATTGAGGTTGTTAAGCACACAAACAAGGGCAAATGAGGTTCCTAACCACAAGAACAAGTGCAATTGAGGTTCATAAGCACAAGATCAAGCAAAAAGAGGTTGTTAAGCACATGAACAACGCAAATTGAGGTTGTTAAGCACACAAACAAGGGCAAATGAGGTTCCTAAGCACAAGAACAAGTGCAAATGAGGTTCATAAGCACAAGATCAAGCGCAAAAGAGGTTGTTAAGCACATCAACAACGCAAATTGAGGTTGTTAAGCACACAAACAAGGGCAAATGAGGTTCCTAAGCACAAGAACAAGTGCAATTGAGGTTCATAAGCACAAGATCAAGCACAAAAGAGGTTGTTAAGCACACGAACAACGCAAATTGAGGTTGTTAAGCACACAAACAAGGGCAAATGAGGTTCCTAACCACAAGAACAAGTGCAAATGAGGTTCATAAGAACAAGATCAAGCGCAAAAGAGGTTGTTAAGCACATGAACAACGCAAATTGAGGTTGTTAAGCACACAAACAAGGGCAAATGAGGTTCCTAAGCACAAGAACAAGTGCAATTGAGGTTCATAAGCACAAGATCAAGCACAAAAGAGGTTGTTAAGCACATGAACAACGCAAATTGAGGTTGTTAAGCACACAAACAAGGGCAAATGAGGTTCCTAAGCACAAGAACAAGTGCAAATGAGGTTCACAAGCACAAGATCAAGCTCAAAAGAGGTTGTTAAGCACATCAACAACGCAAATTGAGGTTGTTAAGCACACAAACAAGGGCAAATGAGGTTCCTAAGCACAAGAACAAGTGCAATTGAGGTTCATAAGCACAAGATCAAGCACAAAAGAGGTTGTTAAGCACACGAACAACGCAAATTGAGGTTGTTTAGCACACAAACAAGGGCAAATGAGGTTCCTAACCACAAGAACAAGTGCAAATGAGGTTCATAAGCACAAGATCAAGCTCAAAAGAGGTTGTTAAGCACATCAACAACGCAAATTGAGGTTGTTAAGCACACAAACAAGGGCAAATGAGGTTCCTAAGCACAAGAACAAGTGCAATTGAGGTTCATAAGCACAAGATCAAGCGCAAAAGAGGTTGTTAAGCACACGAACAACGCAAATTGAGGTTGTTTAGCACACAAACAAGGGCAAATGAGGTTCCTAAGCACAAGAACAAGTGCAATTGAGGTTCATAAGCACAAGATCAAGCACAAAAGAGGTTGTTAAGCACACGAACAACGCAAATTGAGGTTGTTTAGCACACAAACAAGGGCAAATGAGGTTCCTAACCACAAGAACAAGTGCAAATGAGGTTCATAAGCACAAGATCAAGCGCAAAAGAGGTTGTTAAGCACATGAACAACGCAAATTGAGGTTGTTAAGCACACAAACAAGGGCAAATGAGGTTCCTAAGCACAAGAACAAGTGCAATTGAGGTTCATAAGCACAAGATCAAGCACAAAAGAGGTTGTTAAGCACATGAACAACGCAAATTGAGGTTGTTAAGCACACAAACAAGGGCAAATGAGGTTCCTAAGCACAAGAACAAGTGCAAATGAGGTTCATAAGCACAAGATCAAGCGCAAAAGAGGTTGTTAAGCACATGAACAACGCAAATTGAGGTTGTTAAGCACACAAACAAGGGCAAATGAGGTTCCTAAGCACAAGAACAAGTGCAAATGAGGTTCATAAGCACAAGATCAAGCACAAAAGAGGTTGTTAAGCACATGAACAACGCAAATTGAGGTTGTTAAGCACACAAACAAGGGCAAATGAGGTTCCTAAGCACAATAACAAGTGCAAATGCGGTTCATAAGCACAAGATCAAGCAAAAAATAGGTTGTTAAGCACATCAACAACGCAAATTGAGGTTGTTAAGCACACAAACAAGGGCAAATGAGGTTCCTAACCACAAGAACAAGTGCAAATGAGGTTCATAAGAACAAGATCAAGCGCAAAAGAGGTTGTTAAGCACATGAACAACGCAAATTGAGGTTGTTAAGCACACAAACAAGGGCAAATGAGGTTCCTAAGCACAAGAACAAGTGCAATTGAGGTTCATAAGCACAAGATCAAGCACAAAAGAGGTTGTTAAGCACACGAACAACGCAAATTGAGGTTGTTAAGCACACAAACAAGGGCAAATGAGGTTCCTAAGCACAAGAACAAGTGCAAATGAGGTTCATAAGCACAAGATCAAGCGCAAAAAGAGGTTGTTAAGCACATGAACAACGCAAATTGAGGTTGTTAAGCACACAAACAAGGGCAAATGAGGTTCCTAAGCACAAGAACAAGTGCAATTGAGGTTCATAAGCACAAGATCAAGCGCAAAAGAGGTTGTTAAGCACACGAACAACGCAAATTGAGGTTGTTAAGCACACAAACAAGGGCAAATGAGGTTCCTAAGCACAAGAACAAGTGCAAATGAGGTTCATAAGCACAAGATCAAGCGCAAAAGAGGTTGTTAAGCACATGAACAACGCAAATTGAGGTTGTTAAGCACACAAACAAGGGCAAATGAGGTTCCTAAGCACAAGAACAAGTGCAAATGAGGTTCATAAGCACAAGATCAAGCGCAAAAGAGGTTGTTAAGCACATGAACAACGCAAATTGAGGTTGTTAAGCACACAAACAAGGGCAAATGAGGTTCCTAAGCACAAGAACAAGTGCAATTGAGGTTCATAAGCACAAGATCAAGCACAAAAGAGGTTGTTAAGCACACGAACAACGCAAATTGAGGTTGTTTAAGCACACAAACAAGGGCAAATGAGGTTCCTAAGCACAAGAACAAGTGCAAATGAGGTTCATAAGCACAAGATCAAGCGCAAAAAGAGGTTGTTAAGCACATGAACAACGCAAATTGAGGTTGTTAAGCACACAAACAAGGGCAAATGAGGTTCCTAAGCACAAGAACAAGTGCAATTGAGGTTCATAAGCACAAGGTGAAGCGCAAAAGAGGTTGTTAAGCACATGAACAACGCAAATTGAGGTTGTTAAGCACACAAACAAGGGCAAATGAGGTTCCTAAGCACAAGAACAAGTGCAAATGAGGTTCATAAGCACAAGATCAAGCGCAAAAAAGGTTGTTAAGCACATGAACAACGCAAATTGAGGTTGTTAAGCACACAAACAAGGGCAAATGAGGTTCCTAAGCACAAGAACAAGTGCAATTGAGGTTCATAAGCACAAGATCAAGCACAAAAGAGGTTGTTAAGCACACGAACAACGCAAATTGAGGTTGTTTAAGCACACAAACAAGGGCAAATGAGGTTCCTAACCACAAGAACAAGTGCAAATGAGGTTCATAAGCACAAGATCAAGCACAAAAGAGGTTGTTAAGCACATCAACAACGCAAATTGAGGTTGTTAAGCACACAAACAAGGGCAAATGAGGTTCCTAAGCACAAGAACAAGTGCAATTGAGGTTCATAAGCGCACAAGATCAAGCGCAAAAGAGGTTGTTAAGCACATGAACAACGCAAATTGAGGTTGTTAAGCACACAAACAAGGGCAAATGAGGTTCCTAAGCACAAGAACAAGTGCAAATGAGGTTCAGCAAGACAGTGCAATGAGGTTCATAAGCACAAGATCAAGCACAAAAGAGGTTGTTAAGCACATGAACAACGCAAATTGAGGTTGTTAAGCACACAAACAAGGGCAAATGAGGTTCCTAAGCACAAGAACAAGTGCAATTGAGGTTCATAAGCACAAGATCAAGCACAAAAGAGGTTGTTAAGCACATGAACAACGCAAATTGAGGTTGTTAAGCACACAAACAAGGGCAAATGAGGTTCCTAACCACAAGAACAAGTGCAAATGAGGTTCATAAGCACAAGATCAAGCTCAAAAGAGGTTGTTAAGCACATCAACAACGCAAATTGAGGTTGTTAAGCACACAAACAAGGGCAAATGAGGTTCCTAAGCACAAGAACAAGTGCAATTGAGGTTCATAAGCACAAGATGAAGCACAAAAGAGGTTGTTAAGCACATGAACAACGCAAATTGAGGTTGTTAAGCACACAAACAAGGGCAAATGAGGTTCCTAAGCACAAGAACAAGTGCAAATGAGGTTCATAAGCACAAGATCAAGCTCAAAAGAGGTTGTTAAGCACATGAACAACGCAAATTGAGGTTGTTAAGCACACAAACAAGGGCAAATGAGGTTCCTAAGCACAAGAACAAGTGCAATTGAGGTTCATAAGCACAAGATCAAGCACAAAAGAGGTTGTTAAGCACATGAACAACGCAAATTGAGGTTGTTAAGCACACAAACAAGGGCAAATGAGGTTCCTAAGCACAAGAACAAGTGCAAATGAGGTTCATAAGCACAAGATCAAGCACAAAAGAGGTTGTTAAGCACATGAACAACGCAAATTGAGGTTGTTAAGCACACAAACAAGGGCAAATGAGGTTCCTAAGCACAAGAACAAGTGCAAATGAGGTTCATAAGCACAAGATCAAGCACAAAAGAGGTTGTTAAGCACATGAACAACGCAAATTGAGGTTGTTAAGCACACAAACAAGGGCAAATGAGGTTCCTAAGCACAAGAACAAGTGCAATTGAGGTTCATAAGCACAAGATTAAGCACAAAAGAGGTTGTTAAGCCTACGAACAACGCCAATTGAGGTTGTTTATCACACAACCAAGAGCTAATGAGATTTCTAACCACAAGAACAAGTGCAAATTTGTTTCAAAAGCACAAGATCAAGCGGAGAAGAAGTTATCAAGCACATGAACAACGCCAATTGTGGTTGTTAAGCACACAAACAAGGGCAAATGTGGTTCCTAAGCACAAGAACAAGTGCAATTGAGGTTCATAAGCACAAGATCAAGCGCAAAAGAGGTTGTTAAGCACATGAACAACGCAAATTGAGGTTGTTAAGCACACAAACAAGGGCAAATGAGGTTCCTAAGCACAAGAACAAGTGCAAATGAGGTTCATAAGCACAAGATCAAGCACAAAAGAGGTTGTTAAGCACATGAACAACGCAAATTGAGGTTGTTAAGCACACAAACAAGGGCAAATGAGGTTTCTAAGCACAAGAACAAGTGCAAATGAGGTTCATAAGCACAAGATCAAGCACAAAAGAGGTTGTTAAGCACATGAACAACGCAAATTGAGGTTGTTAAGCACACAAACAAGGGCAAATGAGGTTCCTAAGCACAAGAACAAGTGCAAATGAGGTTCATAAGCACAAGATCAAGCACAAAAGAGGTTGTTAAGCACATGAACAACGCAAATTGAGGTTGTTAAGCACACAAACAAGGGCAAATGAGGTTCCTAAGCACAAGAACAAGTGCAAATGAGGTTCAGAAGCACAAGATCAAGCTCAAAAGAGGTTGTTAAGCACATCAACAACGCAAATTGAGGTTGTTAAGCACACAAACAAGGGCAAATGAGGTTCCTAAGCACAAGAACAAGTGCAATTGAGGTTCATAAGCACAAGATCAAGCACAAAAGAGGTTGTTAAGCACATCGAACAACGCAAATTGAGGTTGTTAAGCACACAAACAAGGGCAAATGAGGTTCCTAAGCACAAGAACAAGTGCAAATGAGGTTCATAAGCACAAGATCAAGCGCAAAAGAGGTTGTTAAGCACATGAACAACGCAAATTGAGGTTGTTAAGCACACAAACAAGGGCAAATGAGGTTCCTAAGCACAAGAACAAGTGCAATTGAGGTTCATAAGCACAAGATCAAGCACAAAAGAGGTTGTTAAGCACATGAACAACGCAAATTGAGGTTGTTTAAGCACACAAACAAGGGCAAATGAGGTTCCTAAGCACAAGAACAAGTGCAAATGAGGTTCATAAGCACAAGATCAAGCGCAAAAGAGGTTGTTAAGCACATCAACAACGCAAATTGAGGTTGTTAAGCACACAAACAAGGGCAAATGAGGTTCCTAAGCACAAGAACAAGTGCAATTGAGGTTCATAAGCACAAGATCAAGCACAAAAGAGGTTGTTAAGCACACGAACAACGCAAATTGAGGTTGTTTAAGCACACAAACAAGGGCAAATGAGGTTCCTAAGCACAAGAACAAGTGCAAATGAGGTTCATAAGCACAAGATCAAGCGCAAAAGAGGTTGTTAAGCACATGAACAACGCAAATTGAGGTTGTTAAGCACACAAACAAGGGCAAATGAGGTTCCTAAGCACAAGAACAAGTGCAATTGAGGTTCATAAGCACAAGATCAAGCACAAAAGAGGTTGTTAAGCACATGAACAACGCAAATTGAGGTTGTTAAGCACACAAACAGGGCAACAAGGGCAATTGGGGTTCCTAAGCACAAGAACAAGTGCAAATGAGGTTCATAAGCACAAGATCAAGCTCAAAAGAGGTTGTTAAGCACATCAACAACGCAAATTGAGGTTGTTAAGCACACAAACAAGGGCAAATGAGGTTCCTAAGCACAAGAACAAGTGCAATTGAGGTTCATAAGCACAAGATCAAGCAAAAGAGGTTGTTAAGCACACGAACAACGCAAATTGAGGTTGTTTAAGCACACAAACAAGGGCAAATGAGGTTCCTAACCACAAGAACAAGTGCAAATGAGGTTCATAAGCACAAGATCAAGCTCAAAAGAGGTTGTTAAGCACATCAACAACGCAAATTGAGGTTGTTAAGCACACAAACAAGGGCAAATGAGGTTCCTAAGCACAAGAACAAGTGCAATTGAGGTTCATAAGCACAAGATCAAGCGCAAAAGAGGTTGTTAAGCACATGAACAACGCAAATTGAGGTTGTTTTAAGCACACAAACAAGGGCAAATGAGGTTCCTAAGCACAAGAACAAGTGCAATTGAGGTTCATAAGCACAAGATCAAGCACAAAAGAGGTTGTTAAGCACACGAACAACGCAAATTGAGGTTGTTAAGCACACAAACAAGGGCAAATGAGGTTCCTAACCACAAGAACAAGTGCAAATGAGGTTCATAAGCACAAGATCAAGCGCAAAAGAGGTTGTTAAGCACATGAACAACGCAAATTGAGGTTGTTAAGCACACAAACAAGGGCAAATGAGGTTCCTAAGCACAAGAACAAGTGCAAATGAGGTTCATAAGCACAAGATCAAGCACAAAAGAGGTTGTTAAGCACATGAACAACGCAAATTGAGGTTGTTAAGCACACAAACAAGGGCAAATGAGGTTCCTAAGCACAAGAACAAGTGCAAATGAGGTTCATAAGCACAAGATCAAGCGCAAAAGAGGTTGTTAAGCACATGAACAACGCAAATTGAGGTTGTTAAGCACACAAACAAGGGCAAATGAGGTTCCTAAGCACAAGAACAAGTGCAATTGAGGTTCATAAGCACAAGATCAAGCGCAAAAGAGGTTGTTAAGCACATGAACAACGCAAATTGAGGTTGTTAAGCACACAAACAAGGGCAAATGAGGTTCCTAAGCACAAGAACAAGTGCAAATGAGGTTCATAAGCACAAGATCAAGCGCAAAAGAGGTTGTTAAGCACATGAACAACGCAAATTGAGGTTGTTAAGCACACAAACAAGGGCAAATGAGGTTCCTAAGCACAAGAACAAGTGCAATTGAGGTTCATAAGCACAAGATCAAGCACAAAAGAGGTTGTTAAGCACATGAACAACGCAAATTGAGGTTGTTAAGCACACAAACAAGGGCAAATGAGGTTCCTAACCACAAGAACAAGTGCAAATGAGGTTCATAAGCACAAGATCAACGCAAAAGAGGTTGTTAAGCACATGAACAACGCAAATTGAGGTTGTTAAGCACACAAACAAGGGCAAATGAGGTTCCTAAGCACAAGAACAAGTGCAATTGAGGTTCATAAGCACAAGATCAAGCACAAAAGAGGTTGTTAAGCACATGAACAACGCAAATTGAGGTTGTTAAGCACACAAACAAGGGCAAATGAGGTTCCTAAGCACAAGAACAAGTGCAAATGAGGTTCATAAGCACAAGATCAAGCTCAAAAGAGGTTGTTAAGCACATGAACAACGCAAATTGAGGTTGTTAAGCACACAAACAAGGGCAAATGAGGTTCCTAAGCACAAGAACAAGTGCAAATGAGGTTCATAAGCACAAGATCAAGCGCAAAAGAGGTTGTTAAGCACATGAACAACGCAAATTGAGGTTGTTAAGCACACAAACAAGGGCAAATGAGGTTCCTAAGCACAAGAACAAGTGCAAATGAGGTTCATAAGCACAAGATCAAGCGCAAAAGAGGTTGTTAAGCACATGAACAACGCAAATTGAGGTTGTTAAGCACACAAACAAGGGCAAATGAGGTTCCTAAGCACAAGAACAAGTGCAAATGAGGTTCATAAGCACAAGATCAAGCGCAAAAAGAGGTTGTTAAGCACATGAACAACGCAAATTGAGGTTGTTAAGCACACAAACAAGGGCAAATGAGGTTCCTAAGCACAAGAACAAGTGCAATTGAGGTTCATAAGCACAAGATCAAGCGCAAAAGAGGTTGTTAAGCACATGAACAACGCAAATTGAGGTTGTTGGTTTTAAGCCACACAAACAAGGGCAAATGAGGTTCCTAAGCACAAGAACAAGTGCAATTGAGGTTCATAAGCACAAGATCAAGCACAAAAGAGGTTGTTAAGCACATGAACAACGCAAATTGAGGTTGTTAAGCACACAAACAAGGGCAAATGAGGTTCCTAAGCACAAGAACAAGTGCAAATGAGGTTCATAAGCACAAGATCAAGCGCAAAAGAGGTTGTTAAGCACATGAACAACGCAAATTGAGGTTGTTAAGCACACAAACAAGGGCAAATGAGGTTCCTAAGCACAAGAACAAGTGCAATTGAGGTTCATAAGCACAAGATCAAGCGCAAAAGAGGTTGTTAAGCACATGAACAACGCAAATTGAGGTTGTTAAGCACACAAACAAGGGCAAATGAGGTTCCTAAGCACAAGAACAAGTGCAAATGAGGTTCATAAGCACAAGATCAAGCGCAAAAGAGGTTGTTAAGCACATGAACAACGCAAATTGAGGTTGTTAAGCACACAAACAAGGGCAAATGAGGTTCCTAAGCACAAGAACAAGTGCAAATGAGGTTCATAAGCACAAGATCAAGCACAAAAGAGGTTGTTAAGCACATGCAACAACGCAAATTGAGGTTGTTAAGCACACAAACAAGGGCAAATGAGGTTCCTAAGCACAAGAACAAGTGCAAATGAGGTTCATAAGCACAAGATCAAGCGCAAAAGAGGTTGTTAAGCACATGAACAACGCAAATTGAGGTTGTTTAAGCACACAAACAAGGGCAAATGAGGTTCCTAAGCACAAGAACAAGTGCAATTGAGGTTCATAAGCACAAGATCAAGCACAAAAGAGGTTGTTAAGCACATGAACAACGCAAATTGAGGTTGTTAAGCACACAAACAAGGGCAAATGAGGTTCCTAAGCACAAGAACAAGTGCAAATGAGGTTCATAAGCACAAGATCAAGCGCAAAAGAGGTTGTTAAGCACATGAACAACGCAAATTGAGGTTGTTAAGCACACAAACAAGGGCAAATGAGGTTCCTAAGCACAAGAACAAGTGCAATTGAGGTTCATAAGCACAAGATCAAGCACAAAAGAGGTTGTTAAGCACATGAACAACGCAAATTGAGGTTGTTTAAGCACACAAACAAGGGCAAATGAGGTTCCTAAGCACAAGAACAAGTGCAAATGAGGTTCATAAGCACAAGATCAAGCACAAAAGAGGTTGTTAAGCACATGAACAACGCAAATTGAGGTTGTTAAGCACACAAACAAGGGCAAATGAGGTTCCTAAGCACAAGAACAAGTGCAATTGAGGTTCATAAGCACAAGATCAAGCGCAAAAGAGGTTGTTAAGCACATGAACAACGCAAATTGAGGTTGTTAAGCACACAAACAAGGGCAAATGAGGTTCCTAAGCACAAGAACAAGTGCAATTGAGGTTCATAAGCACAAGAGCAAGCACAAAAAGAGGTTGTTAAGCACATGAACAACGCAAATTGAGGTTGTTAAGCACACAAACAAGGGCAAATGAGGTTCCTAACCACAAGAACAAGTGCAAATGAGGTTCATAAGCACAAGATCAAGCGCAAAAGAGGTTGTTAAGCACATGCAACAACGCAAATTGAGGTTGTTAAGCACACAAACAAGGGCAAATGAGGTTCCTAAGCACAAGAACAAGTGCAATTGAGGTTCATAAGCACAAGATCAAGCACAAAAGAGGTTGTTAAGCACACGAACAACGCAAATTGAGGTTGTTAAGCACACAAACAAGGGCAAATGAGGTTCCTAACCACAAGAACAAGTGCAAATGAGGTTCATAAGCACAAGATCAAGCTCAAAAGAGGTTGTTAAGCACATCAACAACGCAAATTGAGGTTGTTAAGCACACACAAACAAGGGCAAATGAGGTTCCTAAGCACAAGAACAAGTGCAATTGAGGTTCATAAGCACAAGATCAAGCGCAAAAGAGGTTGTTAAGCACACGAACAACGCAAATTGAGGTTGTTAAGCACACAAACAAGGGCAAATGAGGTTCCTAAGCACAAGAACAAGTGCAAATGAGGTTCATAAGCACAAGATCAAGCGCAAAAGAGGTTGTTAAGCACATGAACAACGCAAATTGAGGTTGTTAAGCACACAAACAAGGGCAAATGAGGTTCCTAAGCACAAGAACAAGTGCAAATGAGGTTCATAAGCACAAGATCAAGCGCAAAAGAGGTTGTTAAGCACATCGAACAACGCAAATTGAGGTTGTTAAGCACACGAACAAGGGCAAATGAGGTTCCTAAGCACGAGAAGAACAAGTGCAAATGAGGTTCATAAGCACAAGATCAAGCACAAAAGAGGTTGTTAAGCACTAACAACGCAAATTGAGGTTGTTAAGCACACAAACAAGGGCAAATGAGGTTCCTAAGCACAAGAACAAGTGCAAATGAGGTTCATAAGCACAAGATCAAGCACAAAAGAGGTTGTTAAGCACATGAACAACGCAAATTGAGGTTGTTAAGCACACAAACAAGGGCAAATGAGGTTCCTAAGCACAAGAACAAGTGCAAATGAGGTTCATAAGCACAAGATCAAGCGCAAAAGAGGTTGTTAAGCACATGAACAACGCAAATTGAGGTTGTTAAGCACACAAACAAGGGCAAATGAGGTTCCTAAGCACAAGAACAAGTGCAAATGAGGTTCATAAGCACCATATCAATGGCAAAAGAATTTGTTAAGCACATGAACAACGCAAATTGAGGTTGTTAAGCACACAAACAAGGTCATATGAGGTTTCTAAGCACAAGAACAAGTGCAAATGAGGTTCATAAGCACAAGATCAAGCGCAAAAGAGGTTGTTAAGCACACGAACAACGCAAATTGAGGTTGTTTAAGCACACAAACAAGGGCAAATGAGGTTCCTAAGCACAAGAACAAGTGCAAATGAGGTTCATAAGCACAAGATCAAGCACAAAAGAGGTTGTTAAGCACATGAACAACGCAAATTGAGGTTGTTAAGCACACAAACAAGGGCAAATGAGGTTCCTAAGCACAAGAACAAGTGCAAATGAGGTTCATAAGCACAAGATCAAGCGCAAAAGAGGTTGTTAAGCACACGAACAACGCAAATTGAGGTTGTTAAGCACACAGAACAAGGGCAAATGAGGTTCATAAGCACAAGAACAAGTGCAAAAGAGGTTGTTAAGCACAAAAAAAAAGCAAATTGAGGTTGTTTAAGCACACAAACAAGGGCAAATGAGGTTCCTAAGCACAAGAACAAGTGCAAATGAGGTTCATAAGCACAAGATCAAGCACAAAAGAGGTTGTTAAGCACATGAAAAATGCAAATTGAGGTTGTTAAGCACACGAACAAGGGCAAATGAGGTTCCTAAGCACAAGAACAAGTGCAAATGAGGTTCATAAGCACAAGATCAAGCGCAAAAGAGGTTGTTAAGCACATGAACAACGCAAATTGAGGTTGTTAAGCACACAAACAAGGGCAAATGAGGTTCCTAACCACAAGAACAAGTGCAAATGAGGTTCATAAGCACAAGATCAAGCGCAAAAGAGGTTGTTAAGCACATGAACAACGCAAATTGAGGTTGTTAAGCACACAAACAAGGGCAAATGAGGTTCCTAAGCACAAGAACAAGTGCAATTGAGGTTCATAAGCACAAGATCAAGCGCAAAAGAGGTTGTTAAGCACATGAACAACGCAAATTGAGGTTGTTGTTAAGCACACAAACAAGGGCAAATGAGGTTCCTAAGCACAAGAACAAGTGCAAATGAGGTTCATAACCACAAGATCAAGCCAAAAGAGGTTGTTAAGCACTCGAACAACGCAAATTGAGGTTGTTAAGCACACAAACAAGGGCAAATGAGGTTCCTAACCACAAGAACAAGTGCAAATGAGGTTCATAAGCACAAGATCAACGCAAAAGAGGTTGTTAAGCACATGAACAACGCAAATTGAGGTTGTTAAGCACACAAACAAGGGCAAATGAGGTTCCTAAGCACAAGAACAAGTGCAATTGAGGTTCATAAGCACAAGATCAAGCACAAAAGAGGTTGTTAAGCACACGAACAACGCAAATTGAGGTTGTTTAAGCACACAAACAAGGGCAAATGAGGTTCCTAACCACAAGAACAAGTGCAAATGAGGTTCATAAGCACAAGATCAAGCGCAAAAGAGGTTGTTAAGCACATGAACAACGCAAATTGAGGTTGTTAAGCACACAAACAAGGGCAAATGAGGTTCCTAAGCACAAGAACAAGTGCAATTGAGGTTCATAAGCACAAGATCAAGCGCAAAAAGAGGTTGTTAAGCACATGAACAACGCAAATTGAGGTTGTTAAGCACACAAACAAGGGCAAATGAGGTTCCTAAGCACAAGAACAAGTGCAAATGAGGTTCATAAGCACAAGATCAAGCGCAAAAGAGGTTGTTAAGCACATGAACAACGCAAATTGAGGTTGTTAAGCACACAAACAAGGGCAAATGAGGTTCCTAAGCACAAGAACAAGTGCAATTGAGGTTCATAAGCACAAGATCAAGCACAAAAGAGGTTGTTAAGCACACGAACAACGCAAATTGAGGTTGTTAAGCACACAAACAAGGGCAAATGAGGTTTCTAAGCACAAGAACAAGTGCAAATGAGGTTCATAAGCACAAGATCAAGCTCAAAAAGAGGTTGTTAAGCACATGAACAACGCAAATTGAGGTTGTTAAGCACACAAACAAGGGCAAATGAGGTTTCTAAGCACAAGAACAAGTGCAATTGAGGTTCATAAGCACAAGATCAAGCACAAAAGAGGTTGTTAAGCACATGAACAACGCAAATTGAGGTTGTTAAGCACACAAACAAGGGCAAATGAGGTTCCTAACCACAAGAACAAGTGCAAATGAGGTTCATAAGCACAAGATCAAGCACAAAAGAGGTTGTTAAGCACATCGAACAACGCAAATTGAGGTTGTTAAGCACACAAACAAGGGCAAATGAGGTTCCTAAGCACAAGAACAAGTGCAATTGAGGTTCATAAGCACAAGATCAAGCACAAAAGAGGTTGTTAAGCACATGAACAACGCAAATTGAGGTTGTTTAAGCACACAAACAAGGGCAAATGAGGTTCCTAAGCACAAGAACAAGTGCAAATGAGGTTCATAAGCACAAGATCAAGCACAAAAGAGGTTGTTAAGCACATGAACAACGCAAATTGAGGTTGTTAAGCACACAAACAAGGGCAAATGAGGTTCCTAAGCACAAGAACAAGTGCAAATGAGGTTCATAAGCACAAGATCAAGCGCAAAAGAGGTTGTTAAGCACATGAACAACGCAAATTGAGGTTGTTAAGCACACAAACAAGGGCAAATGAGGTTCCTAAGCACAAGAACAAGTGCAATTGAGGTTCATAAGCACAAGATCGAAGCGCAAAAGAGGTTGTTAAGCACATGAACAACGCAAATTGAGGTTGTTTAAGCACACAAACAAGGGCAAATGAGGTTCCTAAGCACAAGAACAAGTGCAAATGAGGTTCATAAGCACAAGATCAAGCACAAAAGAGGTTGTTAAGCACATGAACAACGCAAATTGAGGTTGTTAAGCACACAAACAAGGGCAAATGAGGTTCCTAAGCACAAGAACAAGTGCAAATGAGGTTCATAAGCACAAGATCAAGCACAAAAGAGGTTGTTAAGCACATGAACAACGCAAATTGAGGTTGTTAAGCACACAAACAAGGGCAAATGAGGTTCCTAAGCACAAGAACAAGTGCAAATGAGGTTCATAAGCACAAGATCAAGCTCAAAAGTTGTTAGCACAAAAAGAGGTTGTTAAGCACATGAACAACGCAAATTGAGGTTGTTAAGCACACAAACAAGGGCAAATGAGGTTCCTAAGCACAAGAACAAGTGCAAATGAGGTTCATAAGCACAAGATCAAGCGCAAAAAGAGGTTGTTAAGCACATGAACAACGCAAATTGAGGTTGTTAAGCACACAAACAAGGGCAAATGAGGTTCCTAAGCACAAGAACAAGTGCAATTGAGGTTCATAAGCACAAGATCAAGCGCAAAAGAGGTTGTTAAGCACACGAACAACGCAAATTGAGGTTGTTAAGCACACAAACAAGGGCAAATGAGGTTCCTAAGCACAAGAACAAGTGCAAATGAGGTTCATAAGCACAAGATCAAGCACAAAAGAGGTTGTTAAGCACATGAACAACGCAAATTGAGGTTGTTAAGCACACAAACAAGGGCAAATGAGGTTCCTAAGCACAAGAACAAGTGCAAATGAGGTTCATAAGCACAAGATCAAGCGCAAAAGAGGTTGTTAAGCACATGAACAACGCAAATTGAGGTTGTTAAGCACACAAACAAGGGCAAATGAGGTTCCTAAGCACAAGAACAAGTGCAAATGAGGTTCATAAGCACAAGATCAAGCGCAAAAGAGGTTGTTAAGCACATCGAACAACGCAAATTGAGGTTGTTTAAGCACACAAACAAGGGCAAATGAGGGTTCCTAAGCACAAGAACAAGTGCAAATGAGGTTCATAAGCACAAGATCAAGCGCAAAAGAGGTTGTTAAGCACATGAACAACGCAAATTGAGGTTGTTAAGCACACAAACAAGGGCAAATGAGGTTCCTAAGCACAAGAACAAGTGCAAATTGAGGTTCATAAGCACAAGATCAAGCACAAAAGAGGTTGTTAAGCACATGAACAACGCAAATTGAGGTTGTTAAGCACACAAACAAGGGCAAATGAGGTTCCTAAGCACAAGAACAAGTGCAAATGAGGTTCATAAGCACAAGATCAAGCTCAAAAAGAGGTTGTTAAGCACATCGAACAACGCAAATTGAGGTTGTTAAGCACACAAACAAGGGCAAATGAGGTTCCTAAGCACAAGAACAAGTGCAATTGAGGTTCATAAGCACAAGATCAAGCACAAAAGAGGTTGTTAAGCACATGAACAACGCAAATTGAGGTTGTTTAAGCACACAAACAAGGGCAAATGAGGTTCCTAAGCACAAGAACAAGTGCAAATGAGGTTGTTAAGCACAAGATTCAAAAGCACACAACAAGCAATTAAGCGCACAAAAATAGGTTGTTAAGCACAAGAACAAGCGCAAATTGAGGTTGTTAAGCACGTGACACGCAATTGTAAACAAACAAGGGCAAATGAGGTTCCTAAGCACAAGAACAAGTGCAATTGAGGTTCATAAGCACAAGATCAAGCACAAAAGAGGTTGTTAAGCACATGAACAACGCAAATTGAGGTTGTTTAAGCACACAAACAAGGGCAAATGAGGTTCCTAAGCACAAGAACAAGTGCAAATGAGGTTCATAAGCACAAGATCAAGCTCAAAAAGAGGTTGTTAAGCACATGAACAACGCAAATTGAGGTTGTTAAGCACACAAACAAGGGCAAATGAGGTTCCTAAGCACAAGAACAAGTGCAATTGAGGTTCATAAGCACAAGATCAAGCGCAAAAGAGGTTGTTAAGCACATGAACAACGCAAATTGAGGTTGTTAAGCACACAAACAAGGGCAAATGAGGTTCCTAAGCACAAGAACAAGTGCAAATGAGGTTCATAAGCACAAGATCAAGCGCAAAAGAGGTTGTTAAGCACATGAACAACGCAAATTGAGGTTGTTAAGCACGCAAACAAGGGCAAATGAGGTTTCTAAGCACAAGAACAAGTGCAATTGAGGTTCATAAGCACAAGATTAAGCACAAAAGAGGTTGTTAAGCACATGAACAACGCAAATTGAGGTTGTTAAGCACACAAACAAGGGCAAATGAGGTTCCTAAGCACAAGAACAAGTGCAAATGAGGTTCATAAGCACAAGATCAAGCGCAAAAGAGGTTGTTAAGCACATGAACAACGCAAATTGAGGTTGTTAAGCACACAAACAAGGGCAAATGAGGTTCCTAAGCACAAGAACGTGCAAGTGCAAATGAGGTTCATAAGCACAAGATCAAGCACAAAAGAGGTTGTTAAGCACATGAACAACGCAAATTGAGGTTGTTAAGCACACAAACAAGGGCAAATGAGGTTTCTAAGCACAAGAACAAGTGCAAATGAGGTTCATAAGCACAAGATCAAGCGCAAAAAGAGGTTGTTAAGCACATGAACAACGCAAATTGAGGTTGTTAAGCACACAAACAAGGGCAAATGAGGTTCCTAAGCACAAGAACAAGTGCAAATGAGGTTCATAAGCACAAGATCAAGCACAAAAGAGGTTGTTAAGCACATGAACAACGCAAATTGAGGTTGTTAAGCACACAAACAAGGGCAAATGAGGTTCCTAAGCACAAGAACAAGTGCAAATGAGGTTCATAAGCACAAGATCAAGCACAAAAGAGGTTGTTAAGCACATGAACAACGCAAATTGAGGTTGTTAAGCACACAAACAAGGGCAAATGAGGTTCCTAAGCACAAGAACAAGTGCAAATGAGGTTCATAAGCACAAGATCAAGCGCAAAAGAGGTTGTTAAGCACATGAACAACGCAAATTGAGGTTGTTAAGCACACAAACAAGGGCAAATGAGGTTCCTAAGCACAAGAACAAGTGCAATTGAGGTTCATAAGCACAAGATCAAGCACAAAAGAGGTTGTTAAGCACACGAACAACGCAAATTGAGGTTGTTAAGCACACAAACAAGGGCAAATGAGGTTCCTAACCACAAGAACAAGTGCAAATGAGGTTCATAAGCACAAGATCAAGCGCAAAAAGAGGTTGTTAAGCACATGAACAACGCAAATTGAGGTTGTTAAGCACACAAACAAGGGCAAATGAGGTTCCTAAGCACAAGAACAAGTGCAATTGAGGTTCATAAGCACAAGATCAAGCACAAAAGAGGTTGTTAAGCACATGAACAACGCAAATTGAGGTTGTTAAGCACACAAACAAGGGCAAATGAGGTTCCTAAGCACAAGAACAAGTGCAAATGAGGTTCATAAGCACAAGATCAAGCGCAAAAGAGGTTGTTAAGCACATGAACAACGCAAATTGAGGTTGTTAAGCACACAAACAAGGGCAAATGAGGTTCCTAAGCACAAGAACAAGTGCAATTGAGGGTTCATAAGCACAAGATCAAGCACAAAAGAGGTTGTTAAGCACATGAACAACGCAAATTGAGGTTGTTAAGCACACAAACAAGGGCAAATGAGGTTCCTAAGCACAAGAACAAGTGCAAATGAGGTTCAGAAGCACAAGATCAAGCTCAAAAGAGGTTGTTAAGCACATCAACAACGCAAATTGAGGTTGTTAAGCACACAAACAAGGGCAAATGAGGTTCCTAAGCACAAGAACAAGTGCAATTGAGGTTCATAAGCACAAGATCAAGCACAAAAGAGGTTGTTAAGCACGCATGAACAACGCAAATTGAGGTTGTTAAGCACACAAACAAGGGCAAATGAGGTTCCTAACCACAAGAACAAGTGCAAATGAGGTTCATAAGCACAAGATCAAGCGCAAAAGAGGTTGTTAAGCACATGAACAACGCAAATTGAGGTTGTTAAGCACACAAACAAGGGCAAATGAGGTTCCTAAGCACAAGAACAAGTGCAAATGAGGTTCATAAGCACAAGATCAAGCGCAAAAGAGGTTGTTAAGCACATGAACAACGCAAATTGAGGTTGTTAAGCACACAAACAAGGGCAAATGAGGTTCCTAAGCACAAGAACAAGTGCAATTGAGGTTCATAAGCACAAGATCAAGCACAAAAGAGGTTGTTAAGCACACGAACAACGCAAATTGAGGTTGTTAAGCACACAAACAAGGGCAAATGAGGTTCCTAACCACAAGAACAAGTGCAAATGAGGTTCATAAGCACAAGATCAAGCGCAAAAGAGGTTGTTAAGCACATGAACAACGCAAATTGAGGTTGTTAAGCACACAAACAAGGGCAAATGAGGTTCCTAAGCACAAGAACAAGTGCAATTGAGGTTCATAAGCACAAGATCAAGCACAAAAGAGGTTGTTAAGCACATGAACAACGCAAATTGAGGTTGTTAAGCACACAAACAAGGGCAAATGAGGTTCCTAAGCACAAGAACAAGTGCAAATGAGGTTCATAAGCACAAGATCAAGCTCAAAAGAGGTTGTTAAGCACATCAACAACGCAAATTGAGGTTGTTAAGCACACAAACAAGGGCAAATGAGGTTCCTAAGCACAAGAACAAGTGCAATTGAGGTTCATAAGCACAAGATCAAGCACAAAAGAGGTTGTTAAGCACATGAACAACGCAAATTGAGGTTGTTAAGCACACAAACAAGGGCAAATGAGGTTCCTAAGCACAAGAACAAGTGCAAATGAGGTTCATAAGCACAAGATCAAGCTCAAAAGAGGTTGTTAAGCACATGAACAACGCAAATTGAGGTTGTTAAGCACACAAACAAGGGCAAATGAGGTTCCTAAGCACAAGAACAAGTGCAATTGAGGTTCATAAGCACAAGATCAAGCACAAAAGAGGTTGTTAAGCACATGAACAACGCAAATTGAGGTTGTTAAGCACACAAACAAGGGCAAATGAGGTTTCTAAGCACAAGAACAAGTGCAAATGAGGTTCATAAGCACAAGATCAAGTTCACAAAAGAGGTTGTTAAGCACATGAACAACGCAAATTGAGGTTGTTTAAGCACACAAACAAGGGCAAATGAGGTTCCTAAGCACAAGAACAAGTGCAATTGAGGTTCATAAGCACAAGATCAAGCGCAAAAGAGGTTGTTAAGCACATGAACAACGCAAATTGAGGTTGTTAAGCACACAAACAAGGGCAAATGAGGTTCCTAAGCACAAGAACAAGTGCAAATGAGGTTCATAAGCACAAGATCAAGCACAAAAGAGGTTGTTAAGCACATGAACAACGCAAATTGAGGTTGTTAAGCACACAAACAAGGGCAAATGAGGTTCCTAAGCACAAGAACAAGTGCAAATGAGGTTCATAAGCACAAGATCAAGCGCAAAAGAGGTTGTTAAGCACATGAACAACGCAAATTGAGGTTGTTAAGCACACAAACAAGGGCAAATGAGGTTCCTAACCACAAGAACAAGTGCAAATGAGGTTCATAAGCACAAGATCAAGCACAAAAGAGGTTGTTAAGCACATGAACAACGCAAATTGAGGTTGTTAAGCACACAAACAAGGGCAAATGAGGTTCCTAAGCACAAGAACAAGTGCAAATGAGGTTCATAAGCACAAGATCAAGCGCAAAAAGAGGTTGTTAAGCACATGAACAACGCAAATTGAGGTTGTTAAGCACACAAACAAGGGCAAATGAGGTTCCTAAGCACAAGAACAAGTGCAAATGAGGTTCATAAGCACAAGATCAAGCGCAAAAGAGGTTGTTAAGCACATGAACAACGCAAATTGAGGTTGTTAAGCACACAAACAAGGGCAAATGAGGTTCCTAACCACAAGAACAAGTGCAAATGAGGTTCATAAGCACAAGATCAAGCACAAAAGAGGTTGTTAAGCACATGAACAACGCAAATTGAGGTTGTTTAAGCACACAAACAAGGGCAAATGAGGTTCTCCTAAGCACAAGAACAAGTGCAAATGAGGTTCATAAGCACAAGATCAAATGAGGTTTTAAGAAGATCAAGCGCAAATGAGGTTGTTAAGCACATGAACAAAAAGAGGTTGTTAAGCACATGAACAACGCAAATTGAGGTTGTTAAGCACACAAACAAGGGCAAATGAGGTTCCTAAGCACAAGAACAAGTGCAAATGAGGTTCATAAGCACAAGATCAAGCGCAAAAGAGGTTGTTAAGCACATGAACAACGCAAATTGAGGTTGTTAAGCACACAAACAAGGGCAAATGAGGTTCCTAAGCACAAGAACAAGTGCAAATGAGGTTCATAAGCACAAGATCAAGCGCAAAAGAGGTTGTTAAGCACATGAACAACGCAAATTGAGGTTGTTTAAGCACACAAACAAGGGCAAATGAGGTTCCTAAGCACAAGAACAAGTGCAAATGAGGTTCATAAGCACAAGATCAAGCGCAAAAGAGGTTGTTAAGCACATGAACAACGCAAATTGAGGTTGTTAAGCACACAAACAAGGGCAAATGAGGTTCCTAAGCACAAGAACAAGTGCAAATGAGGTTCATAAGCACAAGATCAAGCGCAAAAGAGGTTGTTAAGCACATGAACAACGCAAATTGAGGTTGTTAAGCACACAAACAAGGGCAAATGAGGTTCCTAAGCACAAGAACAAGTGCAATTGAGGTTCATAAGCACAAGATCAAGCACAAAAGAGGTTGTTAAGCACACGAACAACGCAAATTGAGGTTGTTTAAGCACACAAACAAGGGCAAATGAGGTTCCTAACCACAAGAACAAGTGCAAATGAGGTTCATAAGCACAAGATCAAGCACAAAAGAGGTTGTTAAGCACATGAACAACGCAAATTGAGGTTGTTAAGCACACAAACAAGGGCAAATGAGGTTCCTAAGCACAAGAACAAGTGCAATTGAGGTTCATAAGCACAAGATCAAGCGCAAAAGAGGTTGTTAAGCACATGAACAACGCAAATTGAGGTTGTTAAGCACACAAACAAGGGCAAATGAGGTTCCTAAGCACAAGAACAAGTGCAATTGAGGTTCATAAGCACAAGATCAAGCACAAAAGAGGTTGTTAAGCACACGAACAACGCAAATTGAGGTTGTTTAAGCACACAAACAAGGGCAAATGAGGTTCCTAACCACAAGAACAAGTGCAAATGAGGTTCATAAGCACAAGATCAAGCGCAAAAGAGGTTGTTAAGCACATGAACAACGCAAATTGAGGTTGTTATTGCACACAAACAAGGGCAAATGAGGTTCCTAAGCACAAGAACAAGTGCAAATGAGGTTCATAAGCACAAGATCAAGCGCAAAAGAGGTTGTTAAGCACATGAACAACGCAAATTGAGGTTGTTAAGCACACAAACAAGGGCAAATGAGGTTCCTAAGCACAAGAACAAGTGCAAATGAGGTTCATAAGCACAAGATCAAGCACAAAAGAGGTTGTTAAGCACATGAACAACGCAAATTGAGGTTGTTTAAGCACACAAACAAGGGCAAATGAGGTTCCTAAGCACAAGAACAAGTGCAAATGAGGTTCATAAGCACAAGATCAAGCACAAAAGAGGTTGTTAAGCACATGAACAACGCAAATTGAGGTTGTTAAGCACACAAACAAGGGCAAATGAGGTTCCTAAGCACAAGAACAAGTGCAATTGAGGTTCATAAGCACAAGATCAAGCACAAAAGAGGTTGTTAAGCACATGAACAACGCAAATTGAGGTTGTTAAGCACACAAACAAGGGCAAATGAGGTTCCTAACCACAAGAACAAGTGCAAATGAGGTTCATAAGCACAAGATCAAGCGCAAAAGAGGTTGTTAAGCACATCAACAACGCAAATTGAGGTTGTTAAGCACACAAACAAGGGCAAATGAGGTTCCTAAGCACAAGAACAAGTGCAAATGAGGTTCATAAGCACAAGATCAAGCGCAAAAGAGGTTGTTAAGCACACGAACAACGCAAATTGAGGTTGTTAAGCACACAAACAAGGGCAAATGAGGTTCCTAAGCACAAGAACAAGTGCAAATGAGGTTCATAAGCACAAGATCAAGCGCAAAAGAGGTTGTTAAGCACATGAACAACGCAAATTGAGGTTGTTAAGCACACAAACAAGGGCAAATGAGGTTCCTAAGCACAAGAACAAGTGCAAATTGAGGTTCATAAGCACAAGATCAAGCACAAAAGAGGTTGTTAAGCACACGAACAACGCAAATTGAGGTTGTTAAGCACACAAACAAGGGCAAATGAGGTTCCTAACCACAAGAACAAGTGCAAATGAGGTTCATAAGCACAAGATCAAGCGCAAAAGAGGTTGTTAAGCACATGAACAACGCAAATTGAGGTTGTTAAGCACACAAACAAGGGCAAATGAGGTTCCTAAGCACAAGAACAAGTGCAAATGAGGTTCATAAGCACAAGATCAAGCGCAAAAGAGGTTGTTAAGCACACGAACAACGCAAATTGAGGTTGTTTAAGCACACAAACAAGGGCAAATGAGGTTCCTAAGCACAAGAACAAGTGCAAATGAGGTTCATAAGCACAAGATCAAGCACAAAAGAGGTTGTTAAGCACATGCAACAACGCAAATTGAGGTTGTTAAGCACACAAACAAGGGCAAATGAGGTTCCTAAGCACAAGAACAAGTGCAAATGAGGTTCATAAGCACAAGATCAAGCGCAAAAGAGGTTGTTAAGCACATGAACAACGCAAATTGAGGTTGTTAAGCACACAAACAAGGGCAAATGAGGTTCCTAAGCACAAGAACAAGTGCAAATGAGGTTCATAAGCACAAGATCAAGCGCAAAAGAGGTTGTTAAGCACATGAACAACGCAAATTGAGGTTGTTAAGCACACAAACAAGGGCAAATGAGGTTCCTAAGCACAAGAACAAGTGCAATTGAGGTTCATAAGCACAAGATCAAGCACAAAAGAGGTTGTTAAGCACACGAACAACGCAAATTGAGGTTGTTAAGCACACAAACAAGGGCAAATGAGGTTCCTAACCACAAGAACAAGTGCAAATGAGGTTCATAAGCACAAGATCAAGCGCAAAAGAGGTTGTTAAGCACATCAACAACGCAAATTGAGGTTGTTAAGCACACAAACAAGGGCAAATGAGGTTCCTAAGCACAAGAACAAGTGCAATTGAGGTTCATAAGCACAAGATCAAGCGCAAAAGAGGTTGTTAAGCACATGAACAACGCAAATTGAGGTTGTTAAGCACACAAACAAGGGCAAATGAGGTTCCTAACCACAAGAACAAGTGCAAATGAGGTTCATAAGCACAAGATCAAGCGCAAAAGAGGTTGTTAAGCACATCAACAACGCAAATTGAGGTTGTTAAGCACACAAACAAGGGCAAATGAGGTTCCTAAGCACAAGAACAAGTGCAAATGGGGTTCATAAGCACAAGATCAAGCGCAAAAGAGGTTGTTAAGCACATGAACAACGCAAATTGAGGTTGTTAAGCACACAAACAAGGGCAAATGAGGTTCCTAACCACAAGAACAAGTGCAAATGAGGTTCATAAGCACAAGATCAAGCGCAAAAGAGGTTGTTAAGCACACGAACAACGCAAATTGAGGTTGTTAAGCACACAAACAAGGGCAAATGAGGTTCCTAAGCACAAGAACAAGTGCAATTGAGGTTCATAAGAACAAGATCAAGCGCAAAGGAGGTTGTTAAGCACATGAACAACGCAAATTGAGGTTGTTAAGCACACAAACAAGGGCAAATGAGGTTCCTAAGCACAAGAACAAGTGCAAATGAGGTTCATAAGCACAAGATCAAGCGCAAAAGAGGTTGTTAAGCACATGAACAACGCAAATTGAGGTTGTTTAAGCACACAAACAAGGGCAAATGAGGTTCCTAAGCACAAGAACAAGTGCAAATGAGGTTCATAAGCACAAGATCAAGCGCAAAAAGAGGTTGTTAAGCACATGAACAACGCAAATTGAGGTTGTTAAGCACACAAACAAGGGCAAATGAGGTTCCTAAGCACAAGAACAAGTGCAATTGAGGTTCATAAGCACAAGATCAAGCACAAAAGAGGTTGTTAAGCACATGAACAACGCAAATTGAGGTTGTTTAAGCACACAAACAAGGGCAAATGAGGTTCCTAAGCACAAGAACAAGTGCAAATGAGGTTCATAAGCACAAGATCAAGCGCAAAAGAGGTTGTTAAGCACACGAACAACGCAAATTGAGGTTGTTTAGCACACAAACAAGGGCAAATGAGGTTCCTAAGCACAAGAACAAGTGCAAATGAGGTTCATAAGCACAAGATCAAGCGCAAAAGAGGTTGTTAAGCACATGAACAACGCAAATTGAGGTTGTTAAGCACACAAACAAGGGCAAATGAGGTTCCTAAGCACAAGAACAAGTGCAAATGAGGTTCATAAGCACAAGATCAAGCGCAAAAGAGGTTGTTAAGCACATCAACAACGCAAATTGAGGTTGTTAAGCACACAAACAAGGGCAAATGAGGTTCCTAAGCACAAGAACAAGTGCAATTGAGGTTCATAAGCACAAGATCAAGCACAAAAGAGGTTGTTAAGCACATCCGCAACAACGCAAATTGAGGTTGTTTAAGCACACAAACAAGGGCAAATGAGGTTCCTAACCACAAGAACAAGTGCAAATGAGGTTCATAAGCACAAGATCAAGCGCAAAAGAGGTTGTTAAGCACATGAACAACGCAAATTGAGGTTGTTAAGCACACAAACAAGGGCAAATGAGGTTCCTAAGCACAAGAACAAGTGCAATTGAGGTTCATAAGCACAAGATCAAGCGCAAAAGAGGTTGTTAAGCACATGAACAACGCAAATTGAGGTTGTTAAGCACACAAACAAGGGCAAATGAGGTTCCTAAGCACAAGAACAAGTGCAATTGAGGTTCATAAGCACAAGATCAAGCGCAAAAGAGGTTGTTAAGCACACGAACAACGCAAATTGAGGTTGTTAAGCACACAAACAAGGGCAAATGAGGTTCCTAACCACAAGAACAAGTGCAAATGAGGTTCATAAGCACAAGATCAAGCACAAAAGAGGTTGTTAAGCACATGAACAACGCAAATTGAGGTTGTTAAGCACACAAACAAG
Source organism: Carex scoparia (assembly GCA_024447655.1). NCBI lineage: Eukaryota > Viridiplantae > Streptophyta > Magnoliopsida > Poales > Cyperaceae > Carex > Carex scoparia. The sequence continues at coordinate 535,817 of JAJHPE010000003.1, read as the reverse complement.
GGCAAATGAGGTTCCTAAGCACAAGAACAAGTGCAAATGAGGTTCATAAGCACAAGATCAAGCGCAAAAGAGGTTGTTAAGCACATCAACAACGCAAATTGAGGTTGTTAAGCACACAAACAAGGGCAAATGAGGTTCCTAAGCACAAGAACAAGTGCAATTGAGGTTCATAAGCACAAGATCAAGCACAAAAGAGGTTGTTAAGCACACGAACAACGCAAATTGAGGTTGTTTAAGCACACAAACAAGGGCAAATGAGGTTCCTAAGCACAAGAACAAGTGCAAATGAGGTTCATAAGCACAAGATCAAGCGCAAAAGAGGTTGTTAAGCACATGAACAACGCAAATTGAGGTTGTTAAGCACACAAACAAGGGCAAATGAGGTTCCTAAGCACAAGAACAAGTGCAATTGAGGTTCATAAGCACAAGATCAAGCACAAAAGAGGTTGTTAAGCACACGAACAACGCAAATTGAGGTTGTTAAGTAGCACACAAACAAGGGCAAATGAGGTTCCTAACCACAAGAACAAGTGCAAATGAGGTTCATAAGCACAAGATCAAGCTCAAAAAGAGGTTGTTAAGCACATGAACAACGCAAATTGAGGTTGTTAAGCACACAAACAAGGGCAAATGAGGTTCCTAAGCACAAGAACAAGTGCAATTGAGGTTCATAAGCACAAGATCAAGCGCAAAAGAGGTTGTTAAGCACATGAACAACGCAAATTGAGGTTGTTAAGCACACAAACAAGGGCAAATGAGGTTCCTAACCACAAGAACAAGTGCAAATGAGGTTCATAAGCACAAGATCAAGTCTCAAAAAGAGGTTGTTAAGCACATGAACAACGCAAATTGAGGTTGTTAAGCACACAAACAAGGGCAAATGAGGTTCCTAAGCACAAGAACAAGTGCAAATGGGGTTCATAAGCACAAGATCAAGCACAAAAGAGGTTGTTAAGCACATGAACAACGCAAATTGAGGTTGTTAAGCACACAAACAAGGGCAAATGAGGTTCCTAAGCACAAGAACAAGTGCAAATGAGGTTCATAAGCACAAGATCAAGCACAAAAGAGGTTGTTAAGCACACGAACAACGCAAATTGAGGTTGTTAAGCACACAAACAAGGGCAAATGAGGTTCCTAAGCACAAGAACAAGTGCAAATGAGGTTCATAAGCCACAAGATCAATGCACGCAAAAGAGGTTGTTAAGCCACGAACAACGCAAATTGAGGTTGTTGTTTTAAGCACACAAACAAGGGCAAATGAGGTTCCTAAGCACAAGAACAAGTGCAAATGAGGTTCATAAGCACAAGATCAAGCGCAAAAGAGGTTGTTAAGCACATGAACAACGCAAATTGAGGTTGTTAAGCACACAAACAAGGGCAAATGAGGTTCCTAAGCACAAGAACAAGTGCAATTGAGGTTCATAAGCACAAGATCAAGCGCAAAAAGAGGTTGTTAAGCACATGAACAACGCAAATTGAGGTTGTTTAAGCACACAAACAAGGGCAAATGAGGTTCCTAACCACAAGAACAAGTGCAAATGAGGTTCATAAGCACAAGATCAAGCGCAAAAGAGGTTGTTAAGCACATGAACAACGCAAATTGAGGTTGTTAAGCACACAAACAAGGGCAAATGAGGTTCCTAAGCACAAGAACAAGTGCAATTGAGGTTCATAAGCACAAGATCAAGCACAAAAGAGGTTGTTAAGCACACGAACAACGCAAATTGAGGTTGTTAAGCACACAAACAAGGGCAAATGAGGTTCCTAACCACAAGAACAAGTGCAAATGAGGTTCATAAGCACAAGATCAAGCGCAAAAGAGGTTGTTAAGCACATGAACAACGCAAATTGAGGTTGTTAAGCACACAAACAAGGGCAAATGAGGTTCCTAAGCACAAGAACAAGTGCAAATTGAGGTTCATAAGCACAAGATCAAGCACAAAAGAGGTTGTTAAGCACATGAACAACGCAAATTGAGGTTGTTAAGCACACAAACAAGGGCAAATGAGGTTCCTAAGCACAAGAACAAGTGCAAATGAGGTTCGTAAGCACAAGATCAAGCTCAAAAGAGGTTGTTAAGCACATGAACAACGCAAATTGAGGTTGTTAAGCACACAAACAAGGGCAAATGAGGTTCCTAAGCACAAGAACAAGTGCAAATGAGGTTCATAAGCACAAGATCAAGCGCAAAAAGAGGTTGTTAAGCACACGAACAACGCAAATTGAGGTTGTTAAGCACACAAACAAGGGCAAATGAGGTTCCTAACCACAAGAACAAGTGCAAATGAGGTTCATAAGCACAAGATCAAGCGCAAAAGAGGTTGTTAAGCACATCAACAACGCAAATTGAGGTTGTTTAAGCACACAAACAAGGGCAAATGAGGTTCCTAAGCACAAGAACAAGTGCAATTGAGGTTCATAAGCACAAGATCAAGCAAAAGAGGTTGTTAAGCACATGAACAACGCAAATTGAGGTTGTTAAGCACACGAACAAGGGCAAATGAGGTTCCTAAGCACAAGAACAAGTGCAATTGAGGTTCATAAGCACAAGATCAAGCACAAAAGAGGTTGTTAAGCACACGAACAACGCAAATTGAGGTTGTTTAGCACACAAACAAGGGCAAATGAGGTTCCTAACCACAAGAACAAGTGCAAATGAGGTTCATAAGCACAAGATCAAGCGCAAAAGAGGTTGTTAAGCACATGAACAACGCAAATTGAGGTTGTTAAGCACACAAACAAGGGCAAATGAGGTTCCTAAGCACAAGAACAAGTGCAATTGAGGTTCATAAGCACAAGATCAAGCGCAAAAGAGGTTGTTAAGCACATGAACAACGCAAATTGAGGTTTTTAAGCACACAAACAAGGGCAAATGAGGTTCCTAACCACAAGAACAAGTGCAAATGAGGTTCATAAGCACAAGATCAAGCTCAAAAGAGGTTGTTAAGCACATGAACAACGCAAATTGAGGTTGTTAAGCACACAAACAAGGGCAAATGAGGTTCCTAAGCACAAGAACAAGTGCAATTGAGGTTCATAAGCACAAGATGAAGCACAAAAGAGGTTGTTAAGCACACGAACAACGCAAATTGAGGTTGTTTAGCACACAAACAAGGGCAAATGAGGTTCCTAACCACAAGAACAAGTGCAAATGAGGTTCATAAGCACAAGATCAAGCTCAAAAGAGGTTGTTAAGCACATCAACAACGCAAATTGAGGTTGTTAAGCACACAAACAAGGGCAAATGAGGTTCCTAAGCACAAGAACAAGTGCAATTGAGGTTCATAAGCACAAGATCAAGCGCAAAGAGGTTGTTAAGCACATGAACAACGCAAATTGAGGTTGTTAAGCACACGAACAAGGGCAAATGAGGTTCCTAAGCACAAGAACAAGTGCAAATTGAGGTTTTAAGCACAAGATCAAGCAAATGAGGTTCTAAGCACAAGATCAAGCGCAAAAGAGGTTGTTAAGCACACGAACAACGCAAATTGAGGTTGTTAAGCACACAAACAAGGGCAAATGAGGTTCCTAACCACAAGAACAAGTGCAAATGAGGTTCATAAGCACAAGATCAAGCGCAAAAGAGGTTGTTAAGCACATGAACAACGCAAATTGAGGTTGTTAAGCACACAAACAAGGGCAAATGAGGTTCCTAAGCACAAGAACAAGTGCAAATGAGGTTCATAAGCACAAGATCGAAGCGCAAAAGAGGTTGTTAAGCACATGAACAACGCAAATTGAAGGTTGTTAAGCACACAAACAAGGGCAAATGAGGTTCCTAAGCACAAGAACAAGTGCAAATGAGGTTCATAAGCACAAGATCAAGCACAAAAGAGGTTGTTAAGCACATGAACAACGCAAATTGAGGTTGTTAAGCACACAAACAAGGGCAAATGAGGTTCCTAAGCACAAGAACAAGTGCAAATGAGGTTCATAAGCACAAGATCAAGCACAAAAGAGGTTGTTAAGCACATGAACAACGCAAATTGAGGTTGTTAAGCACACAAACAAGGGCAAATGAGGTTCCTAAGCACAAGAACAAGTGCAAATGAGGTTCATAAGCACAAGATCAAGCACAAAAGAGGTTGTTAAGCACATGAACAACGCAAATTGAGGTTGTTAAGCACACAAACAAGGGCAAATGAGGTTCCTAAGCACAAGAACAAGTGCAATTGAGGTTCATAAGCACAAGATCAAGCGCAAAAGAGGTTGTTAAGCACATGAACAACGCAAATTGAGGTTGTTTAAGCACACAAACAAGCAAGGGCAAATGAGGTTCCTAAGCACAAGAACAAGTGCAAATGAGGTTCATAAGCACAAGATCAAGCTCAAAAGAGGTTGTTAAGCACATCAACAACGCAAATTGAGGTTGTTAAGCACACAAACAAGGGCAAATGAGGTTCCTAAGCACAAGAACAAGTGCAATTGAGGTTCATAAGCACAAGATCAAGCGCAAAAGAGGTTGTTAAGCACACGAACAACGCAAATTGAGGTTGTTAAGCACACAAACAAGGGCAAATGAGGTTCCTAAGCACAAGAACAAGTGCAAATGAGGTTCATAAGCACAAGATCAAGCACAAAAGAGGTTGTTAAGCACACGAACAACGCAAATTGAGGTTGTTAAGCACACAAACAAGGGCAAATGAGGTTCCTAACCACAAGAACAAGTGCAAATGAGGTTCATAAGCACAAGATCAACGCAAAAGAGGTTGTTAAGCACATGAACAACGCAAATTGAGGTTGTTAAGCACACAAACAAGGGCAAATGAGGTTCCTAAGCACAAGAACAAGTGCAATTGAGGTTCATAAGCACAAGATCAAGCACAAAAGAGGTTGTTAAGCACACGAACAACGCAAATTGAGGTTGTTAAGCACACAAACAAGGGCAAATGAGGTTCCTAAGCACAAGAACAAGTGCAAATGAGGTTCATAAGCACAAGATCAAGCGCAAAAGAGGTTGTTAAGCACATCAACAACGCAAATTGAGGTTGTTAAGCACACAAACAAGGGCAAATGAGGTTCCTAAGCACAAGAACAAGTGCAATTGAGGTTCATAAGCACAAGATCAAGCACAAAAGAGGTTGTTAAGCACATGAACAACGCAAATTGAGGTTGTTAAGCACACAAACAAGGGCAAATGAGGTTCCTAAGCACAAGAACAAGTGCAAATGAGGTTCGTAAGCACAAGATCAAGCGCAAAAGAGGTTGTTAAGCACATCAACAACGCAAATTGAGGTTGTTAAGCACACAAACAAGGGCAAATGAGGTTCCTAAGCACAAGAACAAGTGCAATTGAGGTTCATAAGCACAAGATCAAGCACAAAAGAGGTTGTTAAGCACACGAACAACGCAAATTGAGGTTGTTTAAGCACACAAACAAGGGCAAATGAGGTTCCTAACCACAAGAACAAGTGCAAATGAGGTTCATAAGCACAAGATCAAGCGCAAAAGAGGTTGTTAAGCACACGAACAACGCAAATTGAGGTTGTTAAGCACACAAACAAGGGCAAATGAGGTTCCTAACCACAAGAACAAGTGCAATTGAGGTTCATAAGCACAAGATCAAGCACAAAAGAGGTTGTTAAGCACATCGAACAACGCAAATTGAGGTTGTTAAGCACACAAACAAGGGCAAATGAGGTTCCTAAGCACAAGAACAAGTGCAAATGAGGTTCATAAGCACAAGATCAAGCGCAAAAGAGGTTGTTAAGCACATGAACAACGCAAATTGAGGTTGTTAAGCACACAAACAAGGGCAAATGAGGTTCCTAAGCACAAGAACAAGTGCAATTGAGGTTCATAAGCACAAGATCAAGCGCAAAAGAGGTTGTTAAGCACACGAACAACGCAAATTGAGGTTGTTTAGCACACAAACAAGGGCAAATGAGGTTCCTAACCACAAGAACAAGTGCAAATGAGGTTCATAAGCACAAGATCAAGCGCAAAAGAGGTTGTTAAGCACATGAACAACGCAAATTGAGGTTGTTAAGCATTAAACAAAGGCAAATGGGTTCTAACACAAGAACAAGTGCAAATGAGGTTCCTAAGCACAAGATCAAGCGCAAAAGAGGTTGTTAAGCACAAGAACAACGCAAATTGAGGTTGTTAAGCACACAAACAAGGGCAAATGAGGTTCCTAAGCACAAGAACAAGTGCAAATGAGGTTCATAAGCACAAGATCAAGCACAAAAGAGGTTGTTAAGCACACGAACAACGCAAATTGAGGTTGTTTAGCACACAAACAAGGGCAAATGAGGTTCCTAACCACAAGAACAAGTGCAAATGAGGTTCATAAGCACAAGATCAAGCTCAAAAAGAGGTTGTTAAGCACATGAACAACGCAAATTGAGGTTGTTAAGCACACAAACAAGGGCAAATGAGGTTCCTAAGCACAAGAACAAGTGCAATTGAGGTTCATAAGCACAAGATCAAGCGCAAAAGAGGTTGTTAAGCACATGAACAACGCAAATTGAGGTTGTTAAGCACACAAACAAGGGCAAATGAGGTTCCTAAGCACAAGAACAAGTGCAATTGAGGTTCATAAGCACAAGATCAAGCACAAAAGAGGTTGTTAAGCACACGAACAACGCAAATTGAGGTTGTTTAAGCACACAAACAAGGGCAAATGAGGTTCCTAAGCACAAGAACAAGTGCAAATGAGGTTCATAAGCACAAGATCAAGCTCAAAAGAGGTTGTTAAGCACATCAACAACGCAAATTGAGGTTGTTTAAGCACACAAACAAGGGCAAATGAGGTTCCTAAGCACAAGAACAAGTGCAAATGAGGTTCATAAGCACAAGATCAAGCCAAAAGAGGTTGTTAAGCACTCGAACAACGCAAATTGAGGTTGTTAAGCACACAAACAAGGGCAAATGAGGTTCCTAAGCACAAGAACAAGTGCAAATGAGGTTCATAAGCACAAGATCAAGCGCAAAAGAGGTTGTTAAGCACACGAACAACGCAAATTGAGGTTGTTAAGCACACAAACAAGGGCAAATGAGGTTCCTAACCACAAGAACAAGTGCAAATGAGGTTCATAAGCACAAGATCAAGCGCAAAAGAGGTTGTTAAGCACATGAACAACGCAAATTGAGGTTGTTAAGCACACAAACAAGGGCAAATGAGGTTCCTAAGCACAAGAACAAGTGCAATTGAGGTTCATAAGCACAAGATCAAGCACAAAAGAGGTTGTTAAGCACATGAACAACGCAAATTGAGGTTGTTAAGCACACAAACAAGGGCAAATGAGGTTCCTAAGCACAAGAACAAGTGCAAATGAGGTTCATAAGCACAAGATCAAGCTCAAAAGAGGTTGTTAAGCACATCAACAACGCAAATTGAGGTTGTTAAGCACACAAACAAGGGCAAATGAGGTTCCTAAGCACAAGAACAAGTGCAATTGAGGTTCATAAGCACAAGATCAAGCACAAAAGAGGTTGTTAAGCACACGAACAACGCAAATTGAGGTTGTTTAGCACACAAACAAGGGCAAATGAGGTTCCTAACCACAAGAAAAAGTGCAAATGACGTTCATAAGCACAAGATCAAGCTCAAAAAAGGTTGTTAAGCACATCAACAACGCAAATTGAGGTTGTTAAGCACACAAACAAGGGCAAATGAGGTTCCTAAGCACAAGAACAAGTGAATTCAAGTTGCACAAGATCAAGCCAAAAGAGGTTGTTAAGCACAACAACAACGCAAATAGAGGTTGTTAAGCACACAAACAAGGGCAAATGAGGTTCCTAAGCACAAGAACAAGTGCAATTGAGGTTCATAAGCACAAGATCAAGCACAAAAGAGGTTGTTAAGCACACGAACAACGCAAATTGAGGTTGTTAAGCACACAAACAAGGGCAAATGAGGTTCCTAACCACAAGAACAAGTGCAAATGAGGTTCATAAGCACAAGATCAAGCGCAAAAGAGGTTGTTAAGCACATGAACAACGCAAATTGAGGTTGTTAAGCACACAAACAAGGGCAAATGAGGTTCCTAAGCACAAGAACAAGTGCAATTGAGGTTCATAAGCACAAGATCAAGCGCAAAAGAGGTTGTTAAGCACATGAACAACGCAAATTGAGGTTGTTAAGCACACAAACAAGGGCAAATGAGGTTCCTAAGCACAAGAACAAGTGCAATTGAGGTTCATAAGCACAAGATCAAGCACAAAAGAGGTTGTTAAGCACATGAACAACGCAAATTGAGGTTGTTTAGCACACAAACAAGGGCAAATGAGGTTCCTAACCACAAGAACAAGTGCAAATGAGGTTCATAAGCACAAGATCAAGCTCAAAAGAGGTTGTTAAGCACATGAACAACGCAAATTGAGGTTGTTAAGCACACAAACAAGGGCAAATGAGGTTCCTAACCACAAGAACAAGTGCAATTGAGGTTCATAAGCACAAGATCAAGCGCAAAAGAGGTTGTTAAGCACATCAACAACGCAAATTGAGGTTGTTAAGCACACAAACAAGGGCAAATGAGGTTCCTAAGCACAAGAACAAGTGCAATTGAGGTTCATAAGCACAAGATGAAGCACAAAAGAGGTTGTTAAGCACACGAACAACGCAAATTGAGGTTGTTTAGCACACAAACAAGGGCAAATGAGGTTCCTAACCACAAGAACAAGTGCAAATGAGGTTCATAAGCACAAGATCAAGCTCAAAAGAGGTTGTTAAGCACATGAACAACGCAAATTGAGGTTGTTTATGCACACAAACAAGGGCAAATGAGGTTCCTAACCACAAGAACAAGTGCAAATGAGGTTCATAAGCACAAGATCAAGCCTCAAAAGAGGTTGTTAAGCACATGAACAACGCAAATTGAGGTTGTTAAGCACACAAACAAGGGCAAATGAGGTTCCTAAGCACAAGAACAAGTGCAATTGAGGTTCATAAGCACAAGATCAAGCACAAAAGAGGTTGTTAAGCACATGAACAACGCAAATTGAGGTTGTTTAAGCACACAAACAAGGGCAAATGAGGTTCCTAAGCACAAGAACAAGTGCAAATGAGGTTCATAAGCACAAGATCAAGCGCAAAAGAGGTTGTTAAGCACATGAACAACGCAAATTGAGGTTGTTAAGCACACAAACAAGGGCAAATGAGGTTCCTAAGCACAAGAACAAGTGCAAATGAGGTTCATAAGCACAAGATCAAGCGCAAAAGAGGTTGTTAAGCACACGAACAACGCAAATTGAGGTTGTTAAGCACACAAACAAGGGCAAATGAGGTTCCTAAGCACAAGAACAAGTGCAAATGAGGTTCATAAGCACAAGATCAAGCACAAAAGAGGTTGTTAAGCACACGAACAACGCAAATTGAGGTTGTTTAAGCACACAAACAAGGGCAAATGAGGTTCCTAACCACAAGAACAAGTGCAAATGAGGTTCATAAGCACAAGATCAAGCGCAAAAGAGGTTGTTAAGCACATGAACAACGCAAATTGAGGTTGTTAAGCACACAAACAAGGGCAAATGAGGTTCCTAAGCACAAGAACAAGTGCAATTGAGGTTCATAAGCACAAGATCAAGCACAAAAGAGGTTGTTAAGCACATGAACAACGCAAATTGAGGTTTTTAAGCACACAAACAAGGGCAAATGAGGTTCCTAAGCACAAGAACAAGTGCAAATGAGGTTCATAAGCACAAGATCAAGCTCAAAAGAGGTTGTTAAGCACATCAACAACGCAAATTGAGGTTGTTAAGCACACAAACAAGGGCAAATGAGGTTCCTAAGCACAAGAACAAGTGCAATTGAGGTTCATAAGCACAAGATCAAGCACAAAAGAGGTTGTTAAGCACACGAACAACGCAAATTGAGGTTGTTTAGCACACAAACAAGGGCAAATGAGGTTCCTAACCACAAGAACAAGTGCAAATGAGGTTCATAAGCACAAGATCAATCTCAAAAGAGGTTGTTAAGCACATCAACAACGCAAATTGAGGTTGTTAAGCACACAAACAAGGGCAAATGAGGTTCCTAAGCACAAGAACAAGTGCAATTGAGGTTCATAAGCACAAGATGAAGCGCAAAAGAGGTTGTTAAGCACATGAACAACGCAAATTGAGGTTGTTTTAGCACACAAACAAGGGCAAATGAGGTTCCTAAGCACAAGAACAAGTGCAAATGAGGTTCATAAGCACAAGATCAAGCTCAAAAGAGGTTGTTAAGCACATCAACAACGCAAATTGAGGTTGTTAAGCACACAAACAAGGGCAAATGAGGTTCCTAACCACAAGAACAAGTGCAATTGAGGTTCATAAGCACAAGATAACAAGCTAAAGAGGTTGTTAAGCACAAGAACAACGCAAATTGAGGTTGTTAAGCACACAAACAAGGGCAAATGAGGTTCCTAAGCACAAGAACAAGTGCAATTGAGGTTCATAAGCACAAGATCAAGCACAAAAGAGGTTGTTAAGCACACGAACAACGCAAATTGAGGTTGTTTAGCACACAAACAAGGGCAAATGAGGTTCCTAACCACAAGAACAAGTGCAAATGAGGTTCATAAGCACAAGATCAAGCGCAAAAGAGGTTGTTAAGCACATGAACAACGCAAATTGAGGTTGTTAAGCACACAAACAAGGGCAAATGAGGTTCCTAAGCACAAGAACAAGTGCAATTGAGGTTCATAAGCACAAGATCAAGCACAAAAAGAGGTTGTTAAGCACATGAACAACGCAAATTGAGGTTTTTAAGCACACAAACAAGGGCAAATGAGGTTCCTAAGCACAAGAACAAGTGCAAATGAGGTTCATAAGCACAAGATCAAGCTCAAAAGAGGTTGTTAAGCACATCAACAACGCAAATTGAGGTTGTTAAGCACACAAACAAGGGCAAATGAGGTTCCTAAGCACAAGAACAAGTGCAATTGAGGTTCATAAGCACAAGATGAAGCACAAAAGAGGTTGTTAAGCACACGAACAACGCAAATTGAGGTTGTTTAGCACACAAACAAGGGCAAATGAGGTTCCTAACCACAAGAAAAAGTGCAAATGACGTTCATAAGCACAAGATCAATCTCAAAAAAGGTTGTTAAGCACATCAACAACGCAAATTGAGGTTGTTATGCACACAAACAAGGGCAAATGAGGTTCCTAAGCACAAGAACAAGTGCAATTGAGGTTCATAAGCGCAAGATGAAGCGCAAAAGATGTTGTTAAGCACACGAACAAGGGCAAATGAGGTTCCTAAGCACAAGAACAAGTGCAATTGAGGTTCATAAGCACAAGATGAAGCACAAAAGAGGTTGTTAAGCACACGAACAACGCAAATTGAGGTTGTTAAGCACACAAACAAGGGCAAATGAGGTTCCTAACCACAAGAACAAGTGCAAATGAGGTTCATAAGCACAAGATCAAGCACAAAAGAGGTTGTTAAGCACATCAACAACGCAAATTGAGGTTGTTAAGCACACAAACAAGGGCAAATGAGGTTCCTAAGCACAAGAACAAGTGCAATTGAGGTTCATAAGCACAAGATCAAGCACAAAAAGAGGTTGTTAAGCACATGAACAACGCAAATTGAGGTTGTTAAGCACACAAACAAGGGCAAATGAGGTTCCTAAGCACAAGAACAAGTGCAATTGAGGTTCATAAGCACAAGATCAAGCACAAAAGAGGTTGTTAAGCACACGAACAACGCAAATTGAGGTTGTTAAGCACCACAAACAAGGGCAAATGAGGTTCCTAACCACAAGAACAAGTGCAAATGAGGTTCATAAGCACAAGATCAAGCTCAAAAGAGGTTGTTAAGCACATCAACAACGCAAATTGAGGTTGTTAAGCACACAAACAAGGGCAAATGAGGTTCCTAACCACAAGAACAAGTGCAAATGAGGTTCATAAGCACAAGATCAAGCTCAAAAGAGGTTGTTAAGCACATGAACAACGCAAATTGAGGTTGTTAAGCACACAAACAAGGGCAAATGAGGTTCCTAAGCACAAGAACAAGTGCAATTGAGGTTCATAAGCACAAGATGAAGCACAAAAGAGGTTGTTAAGCACATGAACAACGCAAATTGAGGTTGTTAAGCACACAAACAAGGGCAAATGAGGTTCCTAACCACAAGAAAAAGTGCAAATGACGTTCATAAGCACAAGATCAATCTCAAAAGAGGTTGTTAAGCACATCAACAACGCAAATTGAGGTTGTTAAGCACACAAACAAGGGCAAATGAGGTTCCTAAGCACAAGAACAAGTGCAATTGAGGTTCATAAGCACAAGATGAAGCACAAAAGAGGTTGTTAAGCACACGAACAACGCAAATTGAGGTTGTTTAGCACACAAACAAGGGCAAATGAGGTTCCTAACCACAAGAACAAGTGCAAATGAGGTTCATAAGCACAAGATCAAGCGCAAAAGAGGTTGTTAAGCACATGAACAACGCAAATTGAGGTTGTTAAGCACACAAACAAGGGCAAATGAGGTTCCTAAGCACAAGAACAAGTGCAATTGAGGTTCATAAGCACAAGATCAAGCACAAAAGAGGTTGTTAAGCACATGAACAACGCAAATTGAGGTTGTTAAGCACACAAACAAGGGCAAATGAGGTTCCTAAGCACAAGAACAAGTGCAAATGAGGTTCATAAGCACAAGATGAAGCACAAAAGAGGTTGTTAAGCACACGAACAACGCAAATTGAGGTTGTTTAGCACACAAACAAGGGCAAATGAGGTTCCTAACCACAAGAAAAAGTGCAAATGACGTTCATAAGCACAAGATCAAGCTCAAAAAGGTTGTTAAGCACATCAACAACGCAAATTGAGGTTGTTATGCACACAAACAAGGGCAAATGAGGTTCCTAAGCACAAGAACAAGTGCAATTGAGGTTCATAAGCGCAAGATGAAGCGCAAAAGATGTTGTTAAGCACACGAACAACGAAAGAACAAGGGCAAATGAGGTTCCTAAGCACAAGAACAAGTGCAATTGAGGTTCATAAGCACAAGATGAAGCACAAAAGAGGTTGTTAAGCACACGAACAACGCAAATTGAGGTTGTTTAGCACACAAACAAGGGCAAATGAGGTTCCTAACCACAAGAACAAGTGCAAATGAGGTTCATAAGAACAAGATCAAGCGCAAAAGAGGTTGTTAAGCACATGAACAACGCAAATTGAGGTTGTTAAGCACACAAACAAGGGCAAATGAGGTTCCTAAGCACAAGAACAAGTGCAATTGAGGTTCATAAGCACAAGATCAAGCACAAAAGAGGTTGTTAAGCACATGAACAACGCAAATTGAAGTTTTTAAGCACACAAACAAGGGAAAATGAGGTTCCTAAGCACAAGAACAAGTGCAAATGAGGTTCAGAAGCACAAGATCAAGCTCAAAAGAGGTTGTTAAGCACATCAACAACGCAAATTGAGGTTGTTAAGCACACAAACAAGGGCAAATGAGGTTCCTAAGCACAAGAACAAGTGCAATTGAGGTTCATAAGCACAAGATGAAGCACAAAAGAGGTTGTTAAGCACACGAACAACGCAAATTGAGGTTGTTTAGCACACAAACAAGGGCAAATGAGGTTCCTAACCACAAGAAAAAGTGCAAATGACGTTCATAAGCACAAGATCAATCTCAAAAAAGGTTGTTAAGCACATCAACAACGCAAATTGAGGTTGTTATGCACACAAACAAGGGCAAATGAGGTTCCTAACCACAAGAACAAGTGCAATTGAGGTTCATAAGCGCAAGATGAAGCGCAAAAGATGTTGTTAAGCACACGAACAAGGGCAAATGAGGTTCCTAAGCACAAGAACAAGTGCAATTGAGGTTCATAAGCACAAGATGAAGCACAAAAGAGGTTGTTAAGCACACGAACAACGCAAATTGAGGTTGTTTAGCACACAAACAAGGGCAAATGAGGTTCCTAACCACAAGAAAAAGTGCAAATGACGTTCATAAGCACAAGATCAATCTCAAAAAAGGTTGTTAAGCACATCAACAACGCAAATTGAGGTTGTTATGCACACAAACAAGGGCAAATGAGGTTCCTAAGCACAAGAACAAGTGCAATTGAGGTTCATAAGCGCAAGATGAAGCGCAAAAGAGGTTGTTAGAACAAGAAATTGAGGTTGTTAAGCACACAAACAAGGGCAAATGAGGTTCCTAAGCACAAGAACAAGTGCAATTGAGGTTCATAAGCACAAGATGAAGCACAAAAGAGGTTGTTAAGCACACGAACAACGCAAATTGAGGTTGTTTAGCACACAAACAAGGGCAAATGAGGTTCCTAACCACAAGAAAAAGTGCAAATGACGTTCATAAGCACAAGATCAATCTCAAAAGAGGTTGTTAAGCACATCAACAACGCAAATTGAGGTTGTTATGCACACAAACAAGGGCAAATGAGGTTCCTAACCACAAGAACAAGTGCAATTGAGGTTCACTATAAGCGCAAAGAGGAAGTTAAGCAAAAGATGTTGTTAAGCACACGAACAAGGGCAAATGAGGTTCCTAAGCACAAGAACAAGTGCAATTGAGGTTCATAAGCACAAGATGAAGCACAAAAGAGGTTGTTAAGCACACGAACAACGCAAATTGAGGTTGTTTAGCACACAAACAAGGGCAAATGAGGTTCCTAACCACAAGAACAAGTGCAAATGAGGTTCATAAGCACAAGATCAAGCGCAAAAAAGGTTGTTAAGCACATCAACAACGCAAATTGAGGTTGTTATGCACACAAACAAGGGCAAATGAGGTTCCTAAGCACAAGAACAAGTGCAATTGAGGTTCATAAGCGCAAGATGAAGCCAAAAAGGTTGTTAAGCCATGACAACGCAAAAAGATGTTGTTAAGCACACAAACAAGGGCAAATGAGGTTCCTAAGCACAAGAACAAGTGCAATTGAGGTTCATAAGCACAAGATGAAGCACAAAAGAGGTTGTTAAGCACACGAACAACGCAAATTGAGGTTGTTTAGCACACAAACAAGGGCAAATGAGGTTCCTAAGCACAAGAACAAGTGCAATTGAGGTTCATAAGCACAAGATCAAGCGCAAAAGATGTTGTTAAGCACACGAACAAGGGCAAATGAGGTTCCTAAGCACAAGAACAAGTGCAATTGAGGTTCATAAGCACAAGATGAAGCACAAAATAGGATGTTAAGCACAGGAACAACGCAAATTGAGGTTGTTAAGCACACGAACAAGGGAAAATGAGGTTCCTAAGCACAAGAACAAGTGCAAATGAGGTTCATAAGCACAAGATCAAGCTCAAAAGAGGTTGTTAAGCACATCAACAACGCAAATTGAGGTTGTTAAGCACACAAACAAGGGCAAATGAGGTTCCTAAGCACAAGAACAAGTGTAATTGAGGTTCATAAGCACAAGATGAAGCACAAAAGAGGTTGTTAAGCACACGAACAACGCAAATTGAGGTTGTTTAGCACACAAACAAGGGCAAATGAGGTTCCTAACCACAAGAAAAAGTGCAAATGACGTTCATAAGCACAAGATCAATCTCAAAAAAGGTTGTTAAGCACATCAACAACGCAAATTGAGGTTGTTATGCACACAAACAAGGGCAAATGAGGTTCCTAAGCACAAGAACAAGTGCAATTGAGGTTCATAAGCGCAAGATGAAGCGCAAAAGATGTTGTTAAGCACACGAACAAGGGCAAATGAGGTTCCTAAGCACAAGAACAAGTGCAAATGAGGTTCCTAAGCATAAGAACAAGGGCAAATGAGGTTCATAAGCACAAGATGAAGCACAAAAGAGGTTGTTAAGCACACGAACAACGCAAATTGAGGTTGTTTAGCACACAAACAAGGGCAAATGAGGTTCCTAACCACAAGAAAAAGTGCAAATGACGTTCATAAGCACAAGATCAATCTCAAAAGAGGTTGTTAAGCACATCAACAACGCAAATTGAGGTTGTTATGCACACAAACAAGGGCAAATGAGGTTCCTAACCACAAGAACAAGTGCAATTGAGGTTCATAAGCACAAGATCAAGCACAAAAGAGGTTGTTAAGCACACGAACAACGCAAATTGAGGTTGTTAAGCACACGAACAAGGGCAAATGAGGTTCCTAAGCACAAGAACAAGTGCAATTGAGGTTCATAAGCACAAGATGAAGCACAAAAGAGGTTGTTAAGCACACGAACAACGCAAATTGAGGTTGTTTAGCACACACAAACAAGGGCAAATGAGGTTCCTAACCAACAAGAAAAAGTGCAAATGACGTTCATAAGCACAATGATCAATCTCAAAAGAGGTTGTTAAGCACATCAACAACGCAAATTGAGGTTGTTAAGCACACAAACAAGGGCAAATGAGGTTCCTAACCACAAGAACAAGTGCAAATGAGGTTCATAAGAACAAGATGAAGCGCAAAAGAGGTTGTTAAGCACATGAACAACGCAAATTGAGGTTGTTAAGCACACAAACAAGGGCAAATGAGGTTCCTAAGCACAAGAACAAGTGCAATTGAGGTTCATAAGCACAAGATGAAGCACAAAAGAGGTTGTTAAGCACACGAACAACGCAAATTGAGGTTGTTTAGCACACAAACAAGGGCAAATGAGGTTCCTAACCACAAGAAAAAGTGCAAATGACGTTCATAAGCACAAGATCAATCTCAAAAGAGGTTGTTAAGCACATCAACAACGCAAATTGAGGTTGTTATGCACACAAACAAGGGCAAATGAGGTTCCTAACCACAAGAACAAGTGCAATTGAGGTTCATAAGTACAAGATGAAGCGCAAAAGATGTTGTTAAGCACCACGAACAAGGGCAAATGAGGTTCCTAAGCACAAGAACAAGTGCAATTGAGGTTCATAAGCACAAGATGAAGCACAAAAGAGGTTGTTAAGCACACGAACAACGCAAATTGAGGTTGTTTAGCACACAAACAAGGGCAAATGAGGTTCCTAACCACAAGAACAAGTGCAAATGAGGTTCATAAGAACAACATCAAGCGCAAAAGAGGTTGTTAAGCACATGAACAACGCAAATTGAGGTTGTTTAGCACACAAACAAGGGCAAATGAGGTTCCTAAGCACAAGAACAAGTGCAATTGAGGTTCATAAGCACAAGATCAAGCACAAAAGAGGTTGTTAAGCACATGAACAACGCAAATTGAAGTTTTTAAGCACACAAACAAGGGAAAATGAGGTTCCTAAGCACAAGAACAAGTGCAAATGAGGTTCATAAGCACAAGATCAAGCTCAAAAGAGGTTGTTAAGCACATCAACAACGCAAATTGAGGTTGTTAAGCACACAAACAAGGGCAAATGAGGTTCCTAAGCACAAGAACAAGTGCAATTGAGGTTCATAAGCGCAAGATGAAGCACAAAAGATGTTGTTAAGCACACAAACAAGGGCAAATGAGGTTCCTAAGCACAAGAACAAGTGCAATTGAGGTTCATAAGCACAAGATGAAGGACAAAAGAGGTTGTTAAGCACACGAACAACGCAAATTGAGGTTGTTTAGCACACAAACAAGGGCAAATGAGGTTCCTAACCACAAGAACAAGTGCAAATGAGGTTCATAAGAACAACATCAAGCGCAAAAAGAGGTTGTTAAGCACATGAACAACGCAAATTGAGGTTGTTAAGCACACAAACAAGGGCAAATGAGGTTCCTAAGCACAAGAACAAGTGCAATTGAGGTTCATAAGCACAAGATCAAGCACAAAAGAGGTTGTTAAGCACATGAACAATGCAAATTGAAGTTTTTAAGCACACAAAAAAGGGAAAATGAGGTTCCTAAGCACAAGAACAAGTGCAAATGAGGTTCAGAAGCACAAGATCAAGCTCAAAAGAGGTTGTTAAGCACATCAACAACGCAAATTGAGGTTGTTAAGCACACAAACAAGGGCAAATGAGGTTCCTAAGCACAAGAACAAGTGCAATTGAGGTTCATAAGCACAAGATGAAGCACAAAAGAGGTTGTTAAGCACACGAACAACGCAAATTGAGGTTGTTTAGCACACAAACAAGGGCAAATGAGGTTCCTAACAACAAGAAAAAGTGCAAATGACGTTCATAAGCACAAGATCAATCTCAAAAAAGGTTGTTAAGCACATCAACAACGCAAATTGAGGTTGTTTTGCACACAAACAAGGGCAAATGAGGTTCCTAACCACAAGAACAAGTGCAATTGAGGTTCATAAGCGCAAGATGAAGCGCAAAAGATGTTGTTAAGCACACGAACAAGGGCAAATGAGGTTCCTACGCACAAGAACAAGTGCAATTGAGGTTCATAAGCACAAGATGAAGCACAAAAAGAGGTTGTTAAGCACACGAACAACGCAAATTGAGGTTGTTTAGCACACAAACAAGGGCAAATGAGGTTCCTAACCACAAGAAAAAGTGCAAATGACGTTCATAAGCACAAGATCAATCTCAAAAAAGGTTGTTAAGCACATCAACAACGCAAATTGAGGTTGTTATGCACACAAACAAGGGCAAATGAGGTTCCTAAGCACAAGAACAAGTGCAATTGAGGTTCATAAGCGCAAGATGAAGCGCAAAAGATGTTGTTAAGCACACGAACAAGGGCAAATGAGGTTCCTAAGCACAAGAACAAGTGCAATTGAGGTTCATAAGCACAAGATGAAGCACAAAAGAGGTTGTTAAGCACACGAACAACGCAAATTGAGGTTGTTTAGCACACAAACAAGGGCAAATGAGGTTCCTAACCACAAGAAAAAGTGCAAATGACGTTCATAAGCACAAGATCAATCTCAAAAGAGGTTGTTAAGCACATCAACAACGCAAATTGAGGTTGTTATGCACACAAACAAGGGCAAATGAGGTTCCTAACCACAAGAACAAGTGCAATTGAGGTTCATAAGCGCAAGATGAAGCGCAAAAGATGTTGTTAAGCACACGAACAAGGGCAAATGAGGTTCCTAAGCACAAGAACAAGTGCAATTGAGGTTCATCTAAGCACAAGATGAAGCACAAAAGAGGTTGTTAAGCACACGAACAACGCAAATTGAGGTTGTTTAGCACACAAACAAGGGCAAATGAGGTTCCTAACCACAAGAACAAGTGCAAATGAGGTTCATAAGAACAAGATCAAGCGCAAAAAAGGTTGTTAAGCACATCAACAACGCAAATTGAGGTTGTTATGCACACAAACAAGGGCAAATGAGGTTCCTAAGCACAAGAACAAGTGCAATTGAGGTTCACAAGATCAAGCGCAAAGATTGTTAAGCACAAAATGATGTTGTTAAGCACACAAACAAGGGCAAATGAGGTTCCTAAGCACAAGAACAAGTGCAATTGAGGTTCATAAGCACAAGATGAAGCACAAAAGAGGTTGTTAAGCACACGAACAACGCAAATTGAGGTTGTTTAGCACACAAACAAGGGCAAATGAGGTTCCTAAGCACAAGAACAAGTGTAATTGAGGTTCATAAGCAAGCCAAAAGAGGTTGTTAAGCACCACGCAAATAGATGTTGTTAAGCACACGAACAAGGGCAAATGAGGTTCCTAAGCACAAGAACAAGTGCAATTGAGGTTCATAAGCACAACATGAAGCACAAAAGAGGTTGTTAAGCACACGAACAACGCAAATTGAGGTTGTTAAGCACACGAACAAGGGAAAATGAGGTTCCTAAGCACAAGAACAAGTGCAATTGAGGTTCATAAGCGCAAGATGAAGCGCAAAAGAGGTTGTTAAGCACATCAACAACGAAAATGGAGGTTGGTAAGCACACAAACAAGGGCAAATGAGGTTCCTAAGCACAAGAACAAGTGTAATTGAGGTTCATAAGCACAAGATGAAGCACAAAAGAGGTTGTTAAGCACACGAACAACGCAAATTGAGGTTGTTTAGCACACAAACAAGGGCAAATGAGGTTCCTAACAACAAGAAAAAGTGCAAATGACGTTCATAAGCACAAGATCAATCTCAAAAAAGGTTGTTAAGCACATCAACAACGCAAATTGAGGTTGTTATGCACACAAACAAGGGCAAATGAGGTTCCTAAGCACAAGAACAAGTGCAATTGAGGTTCATAAGCGCAAGATGAAGCGCAAAAGATGTTGTTAAGCACCACGAACAAGGGCAAATGAGGTTCCTAAGCACAAGAACAAGTGCAATTGAGGTTCATAAGCACAAGATGAAGCACAAAAGAGGTTGTTAAGCACACGAACAACGCAAATTGAGGTTGTTTAGCACACAAACAAGGGCAAATGAGGTTCCTAACCACAAGAAAAAGTGCAAATGACGTTCATAAGCACAAGATCAATCTCAAAAGAGGTTGTTAAGCACATCAACAACGCAAATTGAGGTTGTTATGCACACAAACAAGGGCAAATGAGGTTCCTAACCACAAGAACAAGTGCAATTGAGGTTCATAAGCACAAGCAAAGAGGTTGTTAAGCACATGACAACGCAAAAAGATGTTGTTAAGCACACAAACAAGGGAAAATGAGGTTCCTAAGCACAAGAACAAGTGCAATTGAGGTTCATAAGCACAAGATGAAGCACAAAAGAGGTTGTTAAGCACACAAACAACGCAAATTGAGGTTGTTTAGCACACAAACAAGGGCAAATGAGGTTCCTAACCACAAGAAAAAGTGCAAATGACGTTCATAAGCACAAGATCAATCTCAAAAGAGGTTGTTAAGCACATCAACAACGCAAATTGAGGTTGTTAAGCACACAAACAAGGGCAAATGAGGTTCCTAACCACAAGAACAAGTGCAAATGAGGTTCATAAGAACAACATGAAGCGCAAAAGAGGTTGTTAAGCACATGAACAACGCAAATTGAGGTTGTTAAGCACACAAACAAGGGCAAATGAGGTTCCTAAGCACAAGAACAAGTGTAATTGAGGTTCATAAGCACAAGATGAAGCACAAAAGAGGTTGTTAAGCACACGAACAACGCAAATTGAGGTTGTTTAGCACACATACAAGGGCAAATGAGGTTCCTAACCACAAGAAAAAGTGCAAATGACGTTCATAAGCACAAGATCAATCTCAAAAGAGGTTGTTAAGCACATCAACAACGCAAATTGAGGTTGTTATGCACACAAACAAGGGCAAATGAGGTTCCTAACCACAAGAACAGGTGCAATTGAGGTTCATAAGTACAAGATGAAGCGCAAAAGATGTTGTTAAGCACACGAACAAGGGCAAATGAGGTTCCTAAGCACAAGAACAAGTGCAATTGAGGTTCATAAGCACAAGATGAAGCACAAAAGAGGTTGTTAAGCACACGAACAACGCAAATTGAGGTTGTTTAGCACACAAACAAGGGCAAATGAGGTTCCTAACCACAAGAACAAGTGCAAATGAGGTTCATAAGAACAACATCAAGCGCAAAAGAGGTTGTTAAGCACATGAACAACGCAAATTGAGGTTGTTTAGCACACAAACAAGGGCAAATGAGGTTCCTAAGCACAAGAACATGTGCAATTGAGGTTCATAAGCACAAGATCAAGCACAAAAGAGGTTGTTAAGCACATGAACAACGCAAATTGAAGTTTTTAAGCACACAAAAGAGGGAAAATGAGGTTCCTAAGCACAAGAACAAGTGCAAATGAGGTTCAGAAGCACAAGATCAAGCTCAAAAGAGGTTGTTAAGCACATCAACAACGAAAATTGAGGTTGTTAAGCACACAAACAAGGGCAAATGAGGTTCCAAAGCACAAGAACAAGTGTAATTGAGGTTCATAAGCACAAGATGAAGCACAAAAGAGGTTGTTAAGCACACGAACAACGCAAATTGAGGTTGTTTAGCACACAAACAAGGGCAAATGAGGTTCCTAACAAGAAGAAAAAGTGCAAATGACGTTCATAAGCACAAGATCAATCTCAAAAAAGGTTTTTAAGCACATCAACAACGCAAATTGAGGTTGTTATGCACACAAACAAGGGCAAATGAGGTTCCTAAGCACAAGAACAAGTGCAATTGAGGTTCATAAGCGCAAGATGAAGCGCAAAAGATGTTGTTAAGCACACGAACAAGGGCAAATGAGGTTCCTAAGCACAAGAACAAGTGCAATTGAGGTTCATAAGCACAAGATGAAGCACAAAAGAGGTTGTTAAGCACACGAACAACGCAAATTGAGGTTGTTAAGCACACAAACAAGGGCAAATGAGGTTCCTAAGCACAAGAACAAGTGCAATTGAGGTTCATAAGCACAAGATGAAGCACAAAAGAGGTTGTTAAGCACACGAACAACGCAAATTGAGGTTGTTTAGCACACAAACAAGGGCAAATGAGGTTCCTAACCACAAGAACAAGTGCAAATGAGGTTCATAAGAACAACATCAAGCGCAAAAGAGGTTGTTAAGCACATGAACAACGCAAATTGAGGTTGTTAAGCACACAAACAAGGGCAAATGAGGTTCCTAAGCACAAGAACAAGTGTAATTGAGGTTCATAAGCACAAGATGAAGCACAAAAGAGGTTGTTAAGCACACGAACAACGCAAATTGAGGTTGTTTAGCACACAAACAAGGGCAAATGAGGTTCCTAACCACAAGAAAAAGTGCAAATGACGTTCATAAGCACAAGATCAATCTCAAAAGAGGTTGTTAAGCACATCAACAACGCAAATTGAGGTTGTTATGCACACAAACAAGGGCAAATGAGGTTCCTAACCACAAGAACAGGTGCAATTGAGGTTCATAAGTACAAGATGAAGCGCAAAAGATGTTGTTAAGCACACGAACAAGGGAAAATGAGGTTCCTAAGCACAAGAACAAGTGCAATTGAGGTTCATAAGCACAAGATGAAGCACAAAATAGGTTGTTAAGCACACAAACAACGCAAATTGAGGTTGTTTAGCACACAAACAAGGGCAAATGAGGTTCCTAACAACAAGAAAAAGTGCAAATGACGTTCATAAGCACAAGATCAATCTCAAAAAAGGTTGTTAAGCACATCAACAACGCAAATTGAGGTTGTTAAGCACACAAACAAGGGCAAATGAGGTTCCTAAGCACAAGAACAAGTGCAATTGAGGTTCATAAGCACAAGATGAAGCACAAAAGAGGTTGTTAAGCACACGAACAACGCAAATTGAGGTTGTTTAGCACACAAACAAGGGCAAATGAGGTTCCTAACCACAAGAACAAGTGCAAATGAGGTTCATAAGCACAAGATCAAGCGCAAAAGAGGTTGTTAAGCACATGAACAACGCAAATTGAGGTTGTTAAGCACACAAACAAGGGCAAATGAGGTTCCTAAGCACAAGAACAAGTGCAATTGAGGTTCATAAGCACAAGATCAAGCACAAAAGAGGTTGTTAAGCACATGAACAACGCAAATTGAAGTTTTTAAGCACACAAACAAGGGCAAATGAGGTTCCTAAGCACAAGAACAAGTGCAAATGAGGTTCATAAGCACAAGATGAAGCACAAAAGAGGTTGTTAAGCACACGAACAACGCAAATTGAGGTTGTTTAGCACACAAACAAGGGCAAATGAGGTTCCTAACCACAAGAAAAAGTGCAAATGACGTTCATAAGCACAAGATCAAGCTCAAAAAAGGTTGTTAAGCACATCAACAACGCAAATTGAGGTTGTTATGCACACAAACAAGGGCAAATGAGGTTCCTAAGCACAAGAACAAGTGCAATTGAGGTTCATAAGCGCAAGATGAAGCGCAAAAGATGTTGTTAAGCACATGAACAAGCAAGGGCAAATGAGGTTCCTAAGCACAAGAACAAGTGCAATTGAGGTTCATAAGCACAAGATGAAGCACAAAAGAGGTTGTTAAGCACACGAACAACGCAAATTGAGGTTGTTTAGCACACAAACAAGGGCAAATGAGGTTCCTAACCACAAGAACAAGTGCAAATGAGGTTCATAAGAACAACATCAAGCGCAAAAAAGGTTGTTAAGCACATGAACAACGCAAATTGAGGTTGTTAAGCACACAAACAAGGGCAAATGAGGTTCCTAAGCACAAGAACAAGTGCAATTGAGGTTCATAAGCACAAGATCAAGCACAAAAGAGGTTGTTAAGCACATGAACAACGCAAATTGAAGTTTTTAAGCACACAAACAAGGGAAAATGAGGTTCCTAAGCACAAGAACAAGTGCAAATGAGGTTCAGAAGCACAAGATCAAGCTCAAAAGAGGTTGTTAAGCACATCAACAACGAAAATTGAGGTTGTTAAGCACACAAACAAGGGCAAATGAGGTTCCTAAGCACAAGAACAAGTGCAATTGAGGTTCATAAGCACAAGATGAAGCACAAAAGAGGTTGTTAAGCACACGAACAACGCAAATTGAGGTTGTTTAGCACACAAACAAGGGCAAATGAGGTTCCTAACAACAAGAAAAAGTGCAAATGACGTTCATAAGCACAAGATCAATCTCAAAAGAGGTTGTTAAGCACATCAACAACGCAAATTGAGGTTGTTATGCACACAAACAAGGGCAAATGAGGTTCCTAACCACAAGAACAAGTGCAATTGAGGTTCATAAGCGCAAGATGAAGCGCAAAAGATGTTGTTAAGCACACGAACAAGGGCAAATGAGGTTCCTAAGCACAAGAACAAGTGCAATTGAGGT
Source organism: Carex scoparia (assembly GCA_024447655.1). Taxonomy (NCBI): domain Eukaryota; kingdom Viridiplantae; phylum Streptophyta; class Magnoliopsida; order Poales; family Cyperaceae; genus Carex; species Carex scoparia. Next base: position 511,321 of record JAJHPE010000003.1, on the reverse strand, counting down.
TCATAAGCACAAGATGAAGCACAAAAGAGGTTGTTAAGCACACGAACAACGCAAATTGAGGTTGTTTAGCACACAAACAAGGGCAAATGAGGTTCCTAACCACAAGAACAAGTGCAAATGAGGTTCATAAGAACAAGATCAAGCGCAAAAAAGAGGTTGTTAAGCACATCAACAACGCAAATTGAGGTTGTTATGCACACAAACAAGGGCAAATGAGGTTCCTAAGCACAAGAACAAGGGCAATTGAGGTTCATAAGCACAAGATGAAGGCAAAAGAGGTTGTTAAGCACATAAAACGAATGGTTGTTAAGCACACAAACAAGGGCAAATGAGGTTCCTAAGCACAAGAACAAGTGCAATTGAGGTTCATAAGCACAAGATGAAGCACAAAAGAGGTTGTTAAGCACACGAACAACGCAAATTGAGGTTGTTTAGCACACAAACAAGGGCAAATGAGGTTCCTAAGCACAAGAACAAGTGCAAATTGAGGTTCATAAGCACAAGATGAAGCGCAAAAGAGGTTGTTAAGCACTCAACGCAAATTGAGGTTGTTAAGCACACAAACAAGGGCAAATGAGGTTCCTAAGCACAAGAACAAGTGCAATTGAGGTTCATAAGCACAACATGAAGCACAAAATAGGATGTTAAGCACAGGAACAACGCAAATTGAGGTTGTTAAGCACACGAACAAGGGAAAATGAGGTTCCTAAGCACAAGACCAAGTGCAAATGAGGTTCAGAAGCACAAGATCAAGCTCAAAAGAGGTTGTTAAGCACATCAACAACGAAAATGGAGGTTGTTAAGCACACAAACAAGGGCAAATGAGGTTCCTAAGCACAAGAACAAGTGTAATTGAGGTTCATAAGCACAAGATGAAGCACAAAAGAGGTTGTTAAGCACACGAACAACGCAAATTGAGGTTGTTTAGCACACAAACAAGGCAAATGAGGTTCCTAACAACAAGAAAAAGTGCAAATGACGTTCATAAGCACAAGATCAATCTCAAAAAAGGTTGTTAAGCACATCAACAACGCAAATTGAGGTTGTTATGCACACAAACAAGGGCAAATGAGGTTCCTAAGCACAAGAACAAGTGCAATTGAGGTTCATAAGCGCAAGATGAAGCGCAAAAGATGTTGTTAAGCACACGAACAAGGGCAAATGAGGTTCCTAAGCACAAGAACAAGTGCAATTGAGGTTCATAAGCACAAGATGAAGCACAAAAGAGGTTGTTAAGCACACGAACAACGCAAATTGAGGTTGTTTAGCACACAAACAAGGGCAAATGAGGTTCCTAACCACAAGAAAAAGTGCAAATGACGTTCATAAGCACAAGATCAATCTCAAAAGAGGTTGTTAAGCACATCAACAACGCAAATTGAGGTTGTTATGCACACAAACAAGGGCAAATGAGGTTCCTAACCACAAGAACAAGTGCAATTGAGGTTCATAAGCGCAAGATCAAGCACAAAAGAGGTTGTTAAGCACGAAAAATTGATGTTGTTAAGCACACGAACAAGGGAAAATGAGGTTCCTAAGCACAAGAACAAGTGCAATTGAGGTTCATAAGCACAAGATGAAGCACAAAAGAGGTTGTTAAGCACACGAACAACGCAAATTGAGGTTGTTTAGCACACAAACAAGGGCAAATGAGGTTCCTAACAACAAGAAAAAGTGCAAATGACATTCATAAGCACATGATCAATCTCTAAAAAGGTTGTTAAGCACATCAACAACGCAAATTGAGGTTGTTAAGCACACGAACAAGGGCAAATGAGGTTCCTAACCAGAAGAACAAGTGCAAATGAGGTTCATAAGAACAACATGAAGCGCAAAAGAGGTTGTTAAGCACATGAACAACGCAAACCGAGGTTGTTAAGCACACAAACAAGGGCAAATGAGGTTCCTAAGCACAAGAACAAGTGCAATTGAGGTTCATAAGCACAAGATGAAGCACAAAAGAGGTTGTTCAAGCACGAACAACGCAAATTGAGGTTGTTTAGCACACAAACAAGGGCAAATGAGGTTCCTAACCACAAGAAAAAGTGCAAATGACGTTCATAAGCACAAGATCAATCTCAAAAGAGGTTGTTAAGCACATCAACAACGCAAATTGAGGTTGTTATGCACACAAACAAGGGCAAATGAGGTTCCTAACCACAAGAACAAGTGCAATTGAGGTTCATAAGTACAAGATGAAGCGCAAAAGATGTTGTTAAGCACACGAACAAGGGAAAATGAGGTTCCTAAGCACAAGAACAAGTGCAATTGAGGTTCATAAGCACAAGATGAAGCACAAAAGAGGTTGTTAAGCACACAAACAACGCAAATTGAGGTTGTTTAGCACACAAACAAGGGCAAATGAGGTTCCTAACAACAAGAAAAAGTGCAAATGACGTTCATAAGCACATGATCAATCTCAAAAAAGGTTGTTAAGCACATCAACAACGCAAATTGAGGTTGTTAAGCACACAAACAAGGGCAAATGAGGTTCCTAAGCACAAGAACAAGTGCAATTGAGGTTCATAAGCACAAGATGAAGCACAAAAGAGGTTGTTAAGCACACGAACAACGCAAATTGAGGTTGTTTAGCACACAAACAAGGGCAAATGAGGTTCCTAACCACAAGAACAAGTGCAAATGAGGTTCATAAGAACAAAGATCAAGCGCAAAAGAGGTTGTTAAGCACATGAACAACGCAAATTGAGGTTGTTAAGCACACAAACAAGGGCAAATGAGGTTCCTAAGCACAAGAACAAGTGCAATTGAGATTCATAAGCACAAGATCAAGCACAAAAGAGGTTAAGCACATGAACAACGCAAATTGAAGGTTTTAAGCACACCAACAAGGGAAAATGAGGTTCCTAACCACAAGAAAAAGTGCAAATGCAAATGATGTTCATAAGTACAAGATCAAGCTCAAAAAAGGTTGTTAAGCACATCAACAACGCAAATTGAGGTTGTTATGCACACAAACAAGGGCAAATGAGGTTCCTAAGCACAAGAACAAGTGCAATTGAGGTTCATAAGCGCAAGATGAAGCGCAAAAGATGTTGTTAAGCACAAGAACAAGGGAAAATGAGGTTCCTAAGCACAAGAACAAGTGCAATTGAGGTTCATAAAAGCACAAGATGAAGGACAAAAGAGGTTGTTAAGCACACGAACAACGCAAATTGAGGTTGTTTAGCACACAAACAAGGGCAAATGAGGTTCCTAACCACAAGAACAAGTGCAAATGAGGTTCATAAGAACAACATCAAGCGCAAAAGAGGTTGTTAAGCACATGAACAACGCAAATTGAGGTTGTTAAGCACACAAACAAGGGCAAATGAGGTTCCTAAGCACAAGAACAAGTGCAATTGAGGTTCATAAGCACAAGATCAAGCACAAAAGAGGTTGTTAAGCACATGAACAACGCAAATTGAAGTTTTTAAGCACACAAAAGAGGGAAAATGAGGTTCCTAAGCACAAGAACAAGTGCAAATGAGGTTCATAAGCACAAGATCAAGCTCAAAAGAGGTTGTTAAGCACATCAACAACGAAAATTGAGGTTGTTAAGCACACAAACAAGGGCAAATGAGGTTCCTAAGCACAAGAACAAGTGTAATTGAGGTTCATAAGCACAAGATGAAGCACAAAAGAGGTTGTTAAGCACACGAACAACGCAAATTGAGGTTGTTTAGCACACAAACAAGGGCAAATGAGGATCCTAACAACAAGAAAAAGTGCAAATGACGTTCATAAGCACAAGATCAATCTCAAAAAAGGTTGTTAAGCACATCAACAACGCAAATTGAGGTTGTTATGCACACAAACAAGGGCAAATGAGGTTCCTAACCACAAGAACAAGTGCAATTGAGGTTCATAAGCGCAAGATGAAGCGCAAAAGATGTTGTTAAGCACACGAACAAGGGCAAATGAGGTTCCTAAGCACAAGAACAAGTGCAATTGAGGTTCATAAGCACAAGATGAAGCACAAAAGAGGTTGTTAAGCACACGAACAACGCAAATTGAGGTTCTTTAGCACACAAACAAGGGCAAATGAGGTTCCTAACCACAAGAAAAAGTGCAAATGACGTTCATAAGCACAAGATCAATCTCAAAAAAGGTTGTTAAGCACATCAACAACGCAAATTGAGGTTGTTATGCACACAAACAAGGGCAAATGAGGTTCCTAAGCACAAGAACAAGTGCAATTGAGGTTCATAAGCGCAAGATGAAGCGCAAAAGATGTTGTTAAGCACACGAACAAGGGCAAATGAGGTTCAAAGCAAATGGGTTCCTAAGCACAAGAACAAGTGCAATTGAGGTTCATAAGCACAAGATGAAGCACAAAAGAGGTTGTTAAGCACACGAACAACGCAAATTGAGGTTGTTTAGCACACAAACAAGGGCAAATGAGGTTCCTAACCACAAGAAAAAGTGCAAATGACGTTCATAAGCACAAGATCAATCTCAAAAGAGGTTGTTAAGCACATCAACAACGCAAATTGAGGTTGTTATGCACACAAACAAGGGCAAATGAGGTTCCTAACCACAAGAACAAGTGCAATTGAGGTTCATAAGCGCAAGATGAAGCGCAAAAAGTTGTTGTTGAAGCACACGAACAAGGGCAAATGAGGTTCCTAAGCACAAGAACAAGTGCAATTGAGGTTCATAAGCACAAGATGAAGCACAAAAGAGGTTGTTAAGCACACGAACAACGCAAATTGAGGTTGTTTAGCACACAAACAAGGGCAAATGAGGTTCCTAACCACAAGAACAAGTGCAAATGAGGTTCATAAGAACAAGATCAAGCGCAAAAGAGGTTGTTAAGCACATCAACAACGCAAATTGAGGTTGTTATGCACACAAACAAGGGCAAATGAGGTTCCTAAGCACAAGAACAAGGGCAATTGAGGTTCATAAGCGCAAGATGAAGCGCAAAAGATGTTGTTAAGCACACGAACAAGGGCAAATGAGGTTCCTAAGCACAAGAACAAGTGCAATTGAGTTTCATAAGCACAAGATGAAGCACAAAAGAGGTTGTTAAGCACACGAACAACGCAAATTGAGGATGTTTAGCACACAAACAAGGGCAAATGAGGTTCCTAAGCACAAGAACAAGTGTAATTGAGGTTCATAAGCGCAAGATGAAGCGCAAAAGATGTTGTTAAGCACATAAAACGCAAATTGAGTTGTTAAGCACACAAACAAGGGCAAATGAGGTTCCTAAGCACAAGAACAAGTGCAATTGAGGTTCATAAGCACAACATGAAGCACAAAATAGGATGTTAAGCACAGGAACAACGCAAATTGAGGTTGTTAAGCACACGAACAAGGCAAAATGAGGTTCCTAAGCACAAGACCAAGTGCAAATGAGGTTCAGAAGCACAAGATCAAGCTCAAAAGAGGTTGTTAAGCACATCAACAACGAAAATGGAGGTTGTTAAGCACACAAACAAGGGCAAATGAGGTTCCTAAGCACAAGAACAAGTGTAATTGAGGTTCATAAGCACAAGATGAAGCACAAAAGAGGTTGTTAAGCACACGAACAACGCAAATTGAGGTTGTTTAGCACACAAACAAGGGCAAATGAGGTTCCTAACAACAAGAAAAAGTGCAAATGACGTTCATAAGCACAAGATCAATCTCAAAAAAGGTTGTTAAGCACATCAACAACGCAAATTGAGGTTGTTATGCACACAAACAAGGGCAAATGAGGTTCCTAAGCACAAGAACAAGTGCAATTGAGGTTCATAAGCGCAAGATGAAGCCAAAGTTGTTAAGCACAAAGATGTTGTTAAGCACACAAACAAGGGCAAATGAGGTTCCTAAGCACAAGAACAAGTGCAATTGAGGTTCATAAGCACAAGATGAAGCACAAAAGAGGTTGTTAAGCACACGAACAACGCAAATTGAGGTTGTTTAGCACACAAACAAGGGCAAATGAGGTTCCTAACCACAAGAACAAGTGCAAATGAGGTTCATAAGAACAACATCAAGCGCAAAAGAGGTTGTTAAGCACATGAACAACGCAAATTGAGGTTGTTAAGCACACAAACAAGGGTAAATGAGGTTCCTAAGCACAAGAACAAGTGCAATTGAGGTTCATAAGCGCAAGATGAAGCGCAAAAGATGTTGTTAAGCACACGAACAAGGGCAAATGAGGTTCCTAAGCACAAGAACAAGTGCAATTGAGGTTCATAAGCACAAGATGAAGCACAAAAGAGGTTGTTAAGCACACGAACAACGCAAATTGAGGTTGTTTAGCACACAAACAAGGGCAAATGAGGTTCCTAACCACAAGAAAAAGTGCAAATGACGTTCATAAGCACAAGATCAATCTCAAAAGAGGTTGTTAAGCACATCAACAACGCAAATTGAGGTTGTTATGCACACAAACAAGGGCAAATGAGGTTCCTAACCACAAGAACAAGTGCAATTGAGGTTCATAAGGCAATGCAAAAGAGGTTGTTAAGCGCAAGAAAGCGCAAATAGATGTTGTTAAGCACACGAACAAGGGAAAATGAGGTTCCTAAGCACAAGAACAAGTGCAATTGAGGTTCATAAGCACAAGATGAAGCACAAAAGAGGTTGTTAAGCACACGAACAACGCAAATTGAGGTTGTTTAGCACACAAACAAGGGCAAATGAGGTTCCTAACCACAAGAAAAAGTGCAAATGACGTTCATAAGCACAAGATCAATCTCAAAAGAGGTTGTTAAGCACATCAACAACGCAAATTGAGGTTGTTATGCACACAAACAAGGGCAAATGAGGTTCCTAACCACAAGAACAAGTGCAATTGAGGTTCATAAGCGCAAGATGAAGCGCAAAAGATGTTGTTAAGCACACGATTGGTTTTAAGCACACAAACAAGGGCAAATGAGGTTCCTAAGCACAAGAACAAGTGCAATTGAGGTTCATAAGCACAAGATGAAGCACAAAAGAGGTTGTTAAGCACACGAACAACGCAAATTGAGGTTGTTTAGCACACAAACAAGGGCAAATGAGGTTCCTAACAACAAGAAAAAGTGCAAATGACGTTCATAAGCACAAGATCAATCTCAAAAAAGGTTGTTAAGCACATCAACAACGCAAATTGAGGTTGTTATGCACACAAACAAGGGCAAATGAGGTTCCTAAGCACAAGAACAAGTGCAATTGAGGTTCATAAGCGCAAGATGAAGCGCAAAAGATGTTGTTAAGCACACGAACAAGGGCAAATGAGGTTCCTAAGCACAAGAACAAGTGCAATTGAGGTTCATAAGCACAAGATGAAGCACAAAAGAGGTTGTTAAGCACACGAACAACGCAAATTGAGGTTGTTTAGCACACAAACAAGGGCAAATGAGGTTCCTAACCACAAGAACAAGTGCAAATGAGGTTCATAAGAACAACATCAAGCGCAAAAGAGATTGTTAAGCACATGAACAACGCAAATTGAGGTTGTTAAGCACACAAACAAGGGCAAATGAGGTTCCTAAGCACAAGAACAAGTGCAATTGAGGTTCATAAGCACAAGATCAAGCACAAAAGAGGTTGTTAAGCACATGAACAACGCAAATTGAAGTTTTTAAGCACACAAAAAGAGGGAAAATGAGGTTCCTAAGCACAAGAACAAGTGCAAATGAGGTTCGTAAGCACAAGATCAAGCTCAAAAGAGGTTGTTAAGCACATCAACAACAAAAATTGAGGTTGTTAAGCACACAAACAAGGGCAAATGAGGTTCCTAAGCACAAGAACAAGTGTAATTGAGGTTCATAAGCACAAGATGAAGCACAAAAGAGGTTGTTAAGCACACGAACAAAGCAAATTGAGGTTGTTTAGCACACAAACAAGGGCAAATGAGGTTCCTAACCACAAGAAAAAGTGCAAATGACGTTCATAAGCACAAGATCAATCTCAAAAGAGGTTGTTAAGCACATCAACAACGCAAATTGAGGTTGTTATGCACACAAACAAGGGCAAATGAGGTTCCTAACCACAAGAACAAGTGCAATTGAGGTTCATAACTGCAAGATTAAGCGCAAAAGATGTTGTTAAGCACAAATGACGTGCATAAGCACATGATCAATCTCAAAAAAGGTTGTTAAGCACATCAACAACGCAAATTGAGGTTGTTATGCACACAAACAAGGGCAAATGAGGTTCCTAAGCACAAGAACAAGTGCAATTGAGGTTCATAAGCGCAAGATGAAGCGCAAAAGATGTTGTTAAGCACACGAACAAGGGCAAATGAGGTTCCTAAGCACAAGAACAAGTGCAATTGAGGTTCATAAGCACAAGATGAAGCACAAAAGAGGTTGTTAAGCACACGAACAACGCAAATTGAGGTTGTTTAGCACACAAACAAGGGCAAATGAGGTTCCTAACCACAAGAACAAGTGCAAATGAGGTTCATAAGAACAACATCAAGCGCAAAAGAGGTTGTTAAGCACATGAACAACGCAAATTGAGGTTGTTAAGCACACAAACAAGGGCAAATGAGGTTCCTAAGCACAAGAACATGTGCAATTGAGGTTCATAAGCACAAGATCAAGCACAAAAGAGGTTGTTAAGCACATGAATAACGCAAATTGAAGTTTTTAAGCACACAAAAGAGGGAAAATGAGGTTCCAAAGCACAAGAACAAGTGCAAATGAGGTTCAGAAGCACAAGATCAAGCTCAAAAGAGGTTGTTAAGCACATCAACAACGAAAATTGAGGTTGTTAAGCACACAAACAAGGGCAAATGAGGGTCCTCCAAAGCACAAGAACAAGTGTAATTGAGGTTCATAAGCACAAGATGAAGCACAAAAGAGGTTGTTAAGCACACGAACAACGCAAATTGAGGTTGTTTAGCACACAAACAAGGGCAAATGAGGTTCCTAACAAGAAGAAAAAGTGCAAATGACGTTCATAAGCACAAGATCAATCTCAAAAAAGGTTTATAAGCACATCAACAACGCAAATTGAGGTTGTTATGCACACAAACAAGGGCAAATGAGGTTCCTAAGCACAAGCAAGTGCACAAGAACAAGTGCAATTGAGGTTCATAAGCGCAAGATGAAGCGCAAAAGATGTTGTTAAGCACACGAACAAGGGCAAATGAGGTTCCTAAGCACAAGAACAAGTGCAATTGAGGTTCATAAGCACAACATGAAGCACAAAAGAGGTTGTTAAGCACACGAACAACGCAAATTGAGGTTGTTAAGCACACAAACAAGGGCAAATGAGGTTCCTAAGCACAAGAACAAGTGCAATTGAGGTTCATAAGCACAAGATGAAGCACAAAAGAGGTTGTTAAGCACACGAACAACGCAAATTGAGGTTGTTTAGCACACAAACAAGGGCAAATGAGGTTCCTAACCACAAGAACAAGTGCAAATGAGGTTCATAAGAACAACATCAAGCGCAAAAGAGGTTGTTAAGCACATGAACAACGCAAATTGAGGTTGTTAAGCACACAAACAAGGGCAAATGAGGTTCCTAAGCACAAGAACAAGTGTAATTGAGGTTCATAAGCACAAGATGAAGCACAAAAGAGGTTGTTAAGCACACGAACAACGCAAATTGAGGTTGTTTAGCACACAAACAAGGGCAAATGAGGTTCCTAACCACAAGAAAAAGTGCAAATGACGTTCATAAGCACAAGATCAATCTCAAAAGAGGTTGTTAAGCACATCAACAACGCAAATTGAGGTTGTTATGCACACAAACAAGGGCAAATGAGGTTCCTAACCACAAGAACAAGTGCAATTGAGGTTCATAAGTACAAGATGAAGCGCAAAAGATGTTGTTAAGCACACGAACAAGGGAAAATGAGGTTCCTAAGCACAAGAACAAGTGCAATTGAGGTTCATAAGCACAAGATGAAGCACAAAAGAGGTTGTTAAGCACACAAACAACGCAAATTGAGGTTGTTTAGCACACAAACAAGGGCAAATGAGGTTCCTAACAACAAGAAAAAGTGCAAATGACATTCATAAGCACATGATCAATCTCTAAAAAGGTTGTTAAGCACATCAACAACGCAAATTGAGGTTGTTAAGCACACGAACAAGGGCAAATGAGGTTCCTAAACACAAGAACAAGTGCAATTGAGGTTCATAAGCACAAGATGAAGCACAAAAGAGGTTGTTAAGCACACGAACAACGCAAATTGAGGTTGTTTAGCACACAAACAAGGGCAAATGAGGTTCCTAACCACAAGAACAAGTGCAAATGAGGTTCATAAGAACAACGTCAAGCGCAAAAGAGGTTGTTAAGCACATGAACAACGCAAATTGAGGTTGTTAAGCACACAAACAAGGGCAAATGAGGTTCCTAAGCACAAGAACAAGTGCAATTGAGGTTCATAAGCACAAGATCAAGCACAAAAGAGGTTGTTAAGCACATGAACAACGCAAATTGAAGTTTTTAAGCACACAAACAAGGGAAAATGAGGTTCCTAAGCACAAGAACAAGTGCAAATGAGGTTCATAACCAGAAGATGAAGCACAAAAGAGGTTGTTAAGCACACGAACAACGCAAATTGAGGTTGTTTAGCACACAAACAAGGGTAAATGAGGTTCCTAACCACAAGAAAAAGTGCAAATGCAAATGACGTTCATAAGTACAAGATCAAGCTCAAAAAGGTTGTTAAGCACATAAACAACGCAAATTGAGGTTGTTATGCACACAAACAAGGGCAAATGAGGTTCCTAAGCACAAGAACAAGTGCAATTGAGGTTCATAAGCGCAAGATGAAGCGCAAAAGATGTTGTTAAGCACAAGAACAAGGGCAAATGAGGTTCCTAAGCACAAGAACAAGTGCAATTGAGGTTCATAAGCACAAGATGAAGGACAAAAGAGGTTGTTAAGCACACGAACAACGCAAATTGAGGTTGTTTAGCACACAAACAAGGGCAAATGAGGTTCCTAACCACAAGAACAAGTGCAAATGAGGTTCATAAGAACAACATCAAGCGCAAAAGAGGTTGTTAAGCACATGAACAACGCAAATTGAGGTTGTTAAGCACACAAACAAGGGCAAATGAGGTTCCTAAGCACAAGAACAAGTGCAATTGAGGTTCATAAGCACAAGATCAAGCACAAAAGAGGTTGTTAAGCACATGAACAATGCAAATTGAAGTTTTTAAGCACACAAAAGAGGGAAAATGAGGTTCCTAAGCACAAGAACAAGTGCAAATGAGGTTCAGAAGCACAAGATCAAGCTCAAAAGAGGTTGTTAAGCACATCAACAACGCAAATTGAGGTTGTTAAGCACACAAACAAGGGCAAATGAGGTTCCCAAGCACAAGAACAAGTGCAATTGAGGCTCATAAGCACAAGATGAAGCACAAAAGAGGTTGTTAAGCACACGAACAACGGAAATTGAGGTTGTTTAGCACAAGAACAAGTGCAATTGAGGTTCATAAGCACAAGATGAAGCACAAAAGAGGTTGTTAAGCACACGAACAACGCAAATTGAGGTTGTTTAGCACACAAACAAGGGCAAATGAGGTTCCTAACCACAAGAAAAAGTGCAAATGACGTTCATAAGCACAAGATCAATCTCAAAAAAGGTTGTTAAGCACATCAACAACGCAAATTGAGGTTGTTATGCACACAAACAAGGGCAAATGAGGTTCCTAAGCACAAGAACAAGTGCAATTGAGGTTCATAAGCACAAGATGAAGCGCAAAAGAGGTTGTTAATGAGGTTGTTAAGCACACAAACAAGGGCAAATGAGGTTCCTAAGCACAAGAACAAGTGCAATTGAGGTTCATAAGCACAAGATGAAGCACAAAAGAGGTTGTTAAGCACACGAACAACGCAAATTGAGGTTGTTTAGCACACAAACAAGGGCAAATGAGGTTCCTAACCACAAGAAAAAGTGCAAATGACGTTCATAAGCACAAGATCAATCTCAAAAGAGGTTGTTAAGCACATCAACAACGCAAATTGAGGTTGTTATGCACACAAACAAGGGCAAATGAGGTTCCTAACCACAAGAACAAGTGCAATTGAGGGTCATAAGCGCAAGATGAAGCGCAAAAGATGTTGTTAAGCACACGAACAAGGGCAAATGAGGTTCCTAAGCACAAGAACAAGTGCAATTGAGGTTCATAAGCACAAGATGAAGCACAAAAGAGGTTGTTAAGCACACGAACAACGCAAATTGAGGTTGTTTAGCACACAAACAAGGGCAAATGAGGTTCCTAACCACAAGAACAAGTGCAAATGAGGTTCATAAGAACAAGATCAAGCGCAAAAGAGGTTGTTAAGCACATGAACAACGCAAATTGAGGTTGTTAAGCACACAAACAAGGGCAAATGAGGTTCCTAAGCACAAGAACAAGTGCAATTGAGGTTCATAAGCACAAGATCAAGCACAAAAGAGGTTGTTAAGCACATGAACAACGCAAATTGAAGTTTTTAAGCACACAAACAAGGGAAAATGAGGTTCCTAAGCACAAGAACAAGTGCAAATGAGGTTGCCAAGTCAAGCTCAAAAGGTTGTTAAGCACAAGATGAAGCGCAAATAGAGGTTGTTAAGCACACAAACAAGGGCAAATGAGGTTCCTAAGCACAAGAACAAGTGCAATTGAGGTTCATAAGCACAAGATGAAGCACAAAAGAGGTTGTTAAGCACACGAACAACGCAAATTGAGGTTGTTTAGCACACAAACAAGGGCAAATGAGGTTCCTAACCACAAGAAAAAGTGCAAATGACGTTCATAAGCACAAGATCAATCTCAAAAGAGGTTGTTAAGCACATCAACAACGCAAATTGAGGTTGTTATGCACACAAACAAGGGCAAATGAGGTTCCTAACCACAAGAACAAGTGCAATTGAGGGTCATAAGCGCAAGATGAAGCGCAAAAGATGTTGTTAATGCACACGAACAAGGGCAAATGAGGTTCCTAAGCACAAGAACAAGTGCAATTGAGGTTCATAAGCACAAGATGAAGCACAAAAGAGGTTGTTAAGCACACGAACAACGCAAATTGAGGTTTTTTAGCACACAAACAAGGGCAAATGAGTTTCCTAACCACAAGAACAAGTGCAAATGAGGTTCATAAGAACAAGATCAAGCGCAAAAGAGGTTGTTAAGCACATGAACAACGCAAATTGAGGTTGTTAAGCACACAAACAAGGGCAAATGAGGTTCCTAAGCACAAGAACAAGTGCAATTGAGGTTCATAAGCACAAGATCAAGCACAAAAGAGGTTGTTAAGCACATGCAACAACGCAAAATTGAGGTTTTTACCACACAAACAAGGGCAAATGAGGTTCCTAAGCACAAGAACAAGTGCAAATGAGGTTCATAAGCACAAGATCAAGCGCAAAAGATGTTGTTAAGCACACAAACAAGGGCAAATGAGGTTCCTAAGCACAAGAACAAGTGCAATTGAGGTTCATAAGCACAAGATGAAGCACAAAAGAGGTTGTTAAGCACACGAACAACGCAAATTGAGGTTGTTTAGCACACAAACAAGGGCAAATGAGGTTCCTAACCACAAGAAAAAGTGCAAATGACGTTCATAAGCACAAGATCAATCTCAAAAGAGGTTGTTAAGCACATCAACAACGCAAATTGAGGTTGTTATGCACACAAACAAGGGCAAATGAGGTTCCTAACCACAAGAACAAGTGCAATTGAGGTTCATAAGCGCAAGATGAAGCGCAAAAGATGTTGTTAAGCACACGAACAAGGGCAAATGAGGTTCCTAAGCACAAGAACAAGTGCAATTGAGGTTCATAAGCACAAGATGAAGCACAAAAGAGGTTGTTAAGCACACGAACAACGCAAATTGAGGTTGTTTAGCACACAAACAAGGGCAAATGAGGTTCCTAACCACAAGAACAAGTGCAAATGAGGTTCATAAGAACAAGATCAAGCGCAAAAGAGGTTGTTAAGCACATGAACAACGCAAATTGAGGTTGTTAAGCACACAAACAAGGGCAAATGAGGTTCCTAAGCACAAGAACAAGTGCAATTGAGGTTCATAAGCACAAGATCAAGCACAAAAGAGGTTGTTAAGCACATGAACAACGCAAATTGAAGTTTTTAAGCACACAAACAAGGGAAAATGAGGTTCCTAAGCACAAGAACAAGTGCAAATGAGGTTCATAAGCACAAGATGAAGCGCAAAAGAGGTTGTTAAGCACACAAACAAGGCAAATTGAGGTTGTTAAGCACACAAACAAGGGCAAATGAGGTTCCCTAAGCACAAGAACAAGTGCAATTGAGGTTCATAAGCACAAGATGAAGCACAAAAGAGGTTGTTAAGCACACGAACAACGCAAATTGAGGTTGTTTAGCACACAAACAAGGGCAAATGAGGTTCCTAACCACAAGAAAAAGTGCAAATGAGGTTCATAAGCACAAGATCAAGCGCAAAAGAGGTTGTTAAGCACATGAACAACGCAAATTGAGGTTGTTAAGCACACAAACAAGGGCAAATGAGGTTCCTAAGCACAAGAACAAGTGCAATTGAGGTTCATAAGCACAAGAGATCAAGCACAAAAGAGGTTGTTAAGCACATGAACAACGCAAATTGAAGTTTTTAAGCACACAAACAAGGGAAAATGAGGTTCCTAAGCACAAGAACAAGTGCAAATGAGGTTCATAAGCACAAGATCAAGCTCAAAAGAGGTTGTTAAGCACATCAACAACGCAAATTGAGGTTGTTAAGCACACAAACAAGGGCAAATGAGGTTCCTAAGCACAAGAACAAGTGCAATTGAGGTTCATAAGCACAAGATGAAGCACAAAAGAGGTTGTTAAGCACACGAACAACGCAAATTGAGGTTGTTTAGCACACAAACAAGGGCAAATGAGGTTCCTAACCACAAGAACAAGTGCAAATGACGTTCATAAGCACAAGATCAAGCTCAAAAGAGGTTGTTAAGCACATGAACAACGCAAATTGAGGTTGTTAACCACACAAACAAGGGCAAATGAGGTTCCTAAGCACAAGAACAAGTGCAATTGAGGTTCATAAGCACAAGATGAAGCGCAAAAGATGTTGTTAAGCACATGAACAAGGGGAAATGAGGTTCCTAAGCACAAGAACAAGTGCAATTGAGGTTCATAAGCACAAGATGAAGCACAAAAGAGGTTGTTAAGCACACGAACAACGCAAATTGAGGTTGTTTAGCACACAAACAAGGGCAAATGAGGTTCCTAACCACAAGAACAAGTGCAAATGAGGTTCATAAGAACAAGATCAAGCGCAAAAGAGGTTGTTAAGCACAAGAACAACGCAAATTGAGGTTGTTAAGCACACAAACAAGGGCAAATGAGGTTCCTAAGCACAAGAACAAGTGCAATTGAGGTTCATAAGCACAAGATGAAGCACAAAAGAGGTTGTTAAGCACACAACAACGCAAATTGAGGTTGTTAAGCACACAAACAAGGGCAAATGAGGTTCCTAAGCACAAGAACAAGTGCAATTGAGGTTCATAAGCACAAGATGAAGCACAAAAGAGGTTGTTAAGCACACGAACAACGCAAATTGAGGTTGTTTAGCACACAAACAAGGGCAAATGAGGTTCCTAACAACAAGAAAAAGTGCAAATGACGTTCATAAGCACAAGATCAATCTCAAAAAAGGTTGTTAAGCACATCAACAACGCAAATTGAGGTTGTTATGCACACAAACAAGGGCAAATGAGGTTCCTAAGCACAAGAACAAGTGCAATTGAGGTTCATAAGCACAAGATGAAGCGCAAAAGAGGTTGTTAAGCACAGCAAAACGCAAATTGAGGTTGTTAAGCACACAAACAAGGGCAAATGAGGTTCCTAAGCACAAGAACAAGTGCAATTGAGGTTCATAAGCACAAGATGAAGCACAAAAGAGGTTGTTAAGCACACGAACAACGCAAATTGAGGTTGTTTAGCACACAAACAAGGGCAAATGAGGTTCCTAACCACAAGAAAAAGTGCAAATGACGTTCATAAGCACAAGATCAATCTCAAAAGAGGTTGTTAAGCACATCAACAACGCAAATTGAGGTTGTTATGCACACAAACAAGGGCAAATGAGGTTCCTAACCACAAGAACAAGTGCAATTGAGGTTCATAAGCGCAAGATGAAGCGCAAAAGATGTTGTTAAGCACACGAACAAGGGCAAATGAGGTTCCTAAGCACAAGAACAAGTGCAATTGAGGTTCATAAGCACAAGATGAAGCACAAAAGAGGTTGTTAAGCACACGAACAACGCAAATTGAGGTTGTTTAGCACACCAAACAAGGGCAAATGAGTTTCCTAACCACAAGAACAAGTGCAAATGAGGTTCATAAGAACAAGATCAAGCGTCAAAAGAGGTTGTTAAGCACATGAACAACGCAAATTGAGGTTGTTAAGCACACAAACAAGGGCAAATGAGGTTCCTAAGCACAAGAACAAGTGCAATTGAGGTTCATAAGCACAAGATCAAGCACAAAAGAGGTTGTTAAGCACATGAACAACGCAAATTGAAGTTTTTAAGCACACAAACAAGGGAAAATGAGGTTCCTAAGCACAAGAACAAGTGCAAATGAGGTTCATAAGCACAAGATGAAGCTCAAAAGAGGTTGTTAAGCACAGCAACAAAATGTTGTTAAGCACACAAACAAGGGCAAATGAGGTTCCTAAGCACAAGAACAAGTGCAATTGAGGTTCATAAGCACAAGATGAAGCACAAAAGAGGTTGTTAAGCACACGAACAACGCAAATTGAGGTTGTTTAGCACACAAACAAGGGCAAATGAGGTTCCTAACCACAAGAAAAAGTGCAAATGACGTTCATAAGCACAAGATCAATCTCAAAAGAGGTTGTTAAGCACATCAACAACGCAAATTGAGGTTGTTATGCACACAAACAAGGGCAAATGAGGTTCCTAACCACAAGAACAAGTGCAATTGAGGGTCATAAGCGCAAGATGAAGCGCAAAAGATGTTGTTAAGCACACGAACAAGGGCAAATGAGGTTCCTAAGCACAAGAACAAGTGCAATTGAGGTTCATAAGCACAAGATGAAGCACAAAAGAGGTTGTTAAGCACACGAACAACGCAAATTGAGGTTGTTTAGCACACAAACAAGGGCAAATGAGGTTCCTAACCACAAGAACAAGTGCAAATGAGGTTCATAAGAACAAGATCAAGCGCAAAAGAGGTTGTTAAGCACATGAACAACGCAAATTGAGGTTGTTAAGCACACAAACAAGGGCAAATGAGGTTCCTAAGCACAAGAACAAGTGCAATTGAGGTTCATAAGCACAAGATCAAGCACAAAAGAGGTTGTTAAGCACATGAACAACGCAAATTGAAGTTTTTAAGCACACAAACAAGGGAAAATGAGGTTCCTAAGCACAAGAACAAGTGCAAATGAGGTTCATAAGCACAAGATGAAGCGCAAAAGAGGTTGTTAAGCACATAACAACGCAAATTGAGGTTGTTAAGCACACAAACAAGGGCAAATGAGGTTCCTAAGCACAAGAACAAGTGCAATTGAGGTTCATAAGCACAAGATGAAGCACAAAAGAGGTTGTTAAGCACACGAACAACGCAAATTGAGGTTGTTTAGCACACAAACAAGGGCAAATGAGGTTCCTAACCACAAGAAAAAGTGCAAATGACGTTCATAAGCACAAGATCAATCTCAAAAGAGGTTGTTAAGCACATCAACAACGCAAATTGAGGTTGTTATGCACACAAACAAGGGCAAATGAGGTTCCTAACCACAAGAACAAGTGCAATTGAGGTTCATAAGCGCAAGATGAAGCGCAAAAGATGTTGTTAAGCACACGAACAAGGGCAAATGAGGTTCCTAAGCACAAGAACAAGTGCAATTGAGGTTCATAAGCACAAGATGAAGCACAAAAGAGGTTGTTAAGCACACGAACAACGCAAATTGAGGTTGTTTAGCACACAAACAAGGGCAAATGAGGTTCCTAACCACAAGAACAAGTGCAAATGAGGTTCATAAGAACAAGATCAAGCGCAAAAAGAGGTTGTTAAGCACATGAACAACGCAAATTGAGGTTGTTAAGCACACAAACAAGGGCAAATGAGGTTCCTAAGCACAAGAACAAGTGCAATTGAGGTTCATAAGCACAAGATCAAGCACAAAAGAGGTTGTTAAGCACATGAACAACGCAAATTGAGGTTTTTAAGCACACAAACAAGGGAAAATGAGGTTCCTAAGCACAAGAACAAGTGCAAATGAGGTTCATAAGCACAAGATGAAGCGCAAAAGAGGTTGTTAAGCACATGAACACAAATGAGGTTGTTAGCACACAAACAAGGGCAAATGAGGTTCCTAAGCACAAGAACAAGTGCAATTGAGGTTCATAAGCACAAGATGAAGCACAAAAGAGGTTGTTAAGCACACGAACAACGCAAATTGAGGTTGTTTAGCACACAAACAAGGGCAAATGAGGTTCCTAACCACAAGAACAAGTGCAAATGAGGTTCATAAGCACAAGATCAAGCGCAAAAGAGGTTGTTAAGCACATGAACAACGCAAATTGAGGTTGTTAAGCACACAAACAAGGGCAAATGAGGTTCCTAAGCACAAGAACAAGTGCAATTGAGGTTCATAAGCACAAGATCAAGCACAAAAGAGGTTGTTAAGCACATGAACAACGCAAATTGAAGTTTTTAAGCACACAAACAAGGGAAAATGAGGTTCCTAAGCACAAGAACAAGTGCAAATGAGGTTCATAAGCACAAGATCAAGCTCAAAAGAGGTTGTTAAGCACATCAACAACGCAAATTGAGGTTGTTAAGCACACAAACAAGGGCAAATGAGGTTCCTAAGCACAAGAACAAGTGCAATTGAGGTTCATAAGCACAAGATGAAGCACAAAAAGAGGTTGTTAAGCACACGAACAACGCAAATTGAGGTTGTTTAGCACACAAACAAGGGCAAATGAGGTTCCTAACCACAAGAACAAGTGCAAATGAGGTTCATAAGCACAAGATCAAGCACAAAAGAGGTTGTTAAGCACACGAACAACGCAAATTGAGGTTGTTAAGCACACAAACAAGGGCAAATGAGGTTCCTAACCACAAGAACAAGTGCAATTGAGGTTCATAAGCACAAGATGAAGCACAAAAGAGGTTGTTAAGCACATGAACAACGCAAATTGAGGTTGTTAAGCACACAAACAAGGGCAAATGAGGTTCCTAAGCACAAGAACAAGTGCAATTGAGGTTCATAAGCACAAGATCAAGCGCAAAAGAGGTTGTTAAGCACACGAACAACGCAAATTGAGGTTGTTAAGCACACAAACAAGGGCAAATGAGGTTCCTAAGCACAAGAACAAGTGCAAATGAGGTCCATAAGCACAAGATCAAGCACATGAACAACGCAAATTGAGGTTGTTAAGCACACAAACAAGGGCAAATGAGGTTCCTAAGCACAAGAACAAGTGCAATTGAGGTTCATAAGCACAAGATCAAGCACAAAAGAGGTTGTTAAGCACATGAACAACGCAAATTGAGGTTGTTTAAGCACACAAACAAGGGCAAATGAGGTTCCTAAGCACAAGAACAAGTGCAAATGAGGTTCATAAGCACAAGATCAAGCGCAAAAGAGGTTGTTAAGCACATGAACAACGCAAATTGAGGTTGTTAAGCACACAAACAAGGGCAAATGAGGTTCCTAAGCACAAGAACAAGTGCAATTGAGGTTCATAAGCACAAGATGAAGCACAAAAGAGGTTGTTAAGCACACGAACAACGCAAATTGAGGTTGTTTAGCACACAAACAAGGGCAAATGAGGTTCCTAACCACAAGAAAAAGTGCAAATGAGGTTCATAAGCACAAGATCAATCTCAAAAGAGGTTGTTAAGCACATCAACAACGCAAATTGAGGTTGTTATGCACACAAACAAGGGCAAATGAGGTTCCTAAGCACAAGAACAAGTGCAATTGAGGTTCATAAGCACAAGATGAAGCGCAAAAGAGGTTGTTAAGCACATCAACGCAAATTGAGTTTTAAGCACACAAACAAGGGCAAATGAGGTTCCTAAGCACAAGAACAAGTGCAATTGAGGTTCATAAGCACAAGATGAAGCACAAAAGGGTTGTTAAGACAAAAGAGGTTGTTAAGCACACGAACAACGCAAATTGAGGTTGTTTAGCACACAAACAAGGGCAAATGAGGTTCCTAACCACAAGAAAAAGTACAAATGACGTTCATAAGCACAAGATCAATCTCAAAAAAGGTTGTTAAGCACATCAACAACGCAAATTGAGGTTGTTATGCACACAAACAAGGGCAAATGAGGTTCCTAACCACAAGAACAAGTGCAATTGAGGGTCATAAGCGCAAGATGAAGCGCAAAAGATGTTGTTAAGCACACGAACAAGGGCAAATGAGGTTCCTAAGCACAAGAACAAGTGCAATTGAGGTTCATAAGCACAAGATGAAGCACAAAAGAGGTTGTTAAGCACACGAACAACGCAAATTGAGGTTGTTTAGCACACAAACAAGGGCAAATGAGGTTCCTAACCACAAGAACAAGTGCAAATGAGGTTCATAAGAACAAGATCAAGCGCAAAAGAGGTTGTTAAGCACATGAACAACGCAAATTGAGGTTGTTAAGCACACAAACAAGGGCAAATGAGGTTCCTAAGCACAAGAACAAGTGCAATTGAGGTTCATAAGCACAAGATCAAGCACAAAAGAGGTTGTTAAGCACATGAACAACGCAAATTGAAGTTTTTAAGCACACAAACAAGGGAAAATGAGGTTCCTAAGCACAAGAACAAGTGCAAATGAGGTTCATAAGCGCAAGATGAAGCGCAAAAGAGGTTGTTAAGCACATACAACGCAAATTGAGGTTGTTAAGCACACAAACAAGGGCAAATGAGGTTCCCAAGCACAAGAACAAGTGCAATTGAGGTTCATAAGCACAAGATGAAGCACAAAAGAGGTTGTTAAGCACACGAACAACGCAAATTGAGGTTGTTTAGCACACAAACAAGGGCAAATGAGGTTCCTAACCACAAGAAAAAGTACAAATGACGTTCATAAGCACAAGATGAATCTCAAAAGAGGTTGTTAAGCACATCAACAACGCAAATTGAGGTTGTTATGCACACAAACAAGGGCAAATGAGGGTCCTAACCACAAGAACAAGTGCAATTGAGGGTCATAAGCGCAAGATGAAGCGCAAAAGATGTTGTTAAGCACACGAACAAGGGCAAATGAGGTTCCCAAGCACAAGAACAAGTGCAATTGAGGTTCATAAGCACAAGATGAAGCACAAAAGAGGTTGTTAAGCACACGAACAACGCAAATTGAGGTTGTTTAGCACACAAACAAGGGCAAATGAGGTTCCTAACCACAAGAAAAAGTACAAATGACGTTCATAAGCACAAGATCAATCTCAAAAAAGGTTGTTAAGCACATCAACAACGCAAATTGAGGTTGTTATGCACACAAACAAGGGCAAATGAGGTTCCTAACCACAAGAACAAGTGCAATTGAGGGTCATAAGCGCAAGATGAAGCGCAAAAGATGTTGTTAAGCACACGAACAAGGGCAAATGAGGTTCCTAAGCACAAGAACAAGTGCAATTGAGGTTCATAAGCACAAGATGAAGCACAAAAGAGGTTGTTAAGCACACGAACAACGCAAATTGAGGTTGTTTAGCACACCAACAAGAGCAAATGAGTTTCCTAACCACAAGAACAAGTGCAAATGAGGTTCATAAGAACAAGATCAAGCGCAAAAGAGGTTGTTAAGCACATGAACAACGCAAATTGAGGTTGTTAAGCACACAAACAAGGGCAAATGAGGTTCCTAAGCACAAGAACAAGTGCAATTGAGGTTCATAAGCACAAGATCAAGCACAAAAGAGGTTGTTAAGCACATGAACAACGCAAATTGAAGTTTTTAAGCACACAAACAAGGGAAAATGAGGTTCCTAAGCACAAGAACAAGTGCAAATGAGGTTCATAAGCCAAGATGCCAAAGAGTGAAGCCGCAAAAGATGTTGTTAAGCACACGAACAAGGGCAAATGAGGTTCCTAAGCACAAGAACAAGTGCAATTGAGGTTCATAAGCACAAGATGAAGCACAAAAGAGGTTGTTAAGCACACGAACAACGCAAATTGAGGTTGTTTAGCACACAAACAAGGGCAAATGAGGTTCCTAACCACAAGAAAAAGTACAAATGACGTTCATAAGCACAAGATGAATCTCAAAAGAGGTTGTTAAGCACATCAACAACGCAAATTGAGGTTGTTATGCACACAAACAAGGGCAAATGAGGGTCCTAACCACAAGAACAAGTGCAATTGAGGGTCATAAGCGCAAGATGAAGCGCAAAAGATGTTGTTAAGCACACGAACAAGGGCAATGGCAAATGAGGTTCCTAAGCACAAGAACAAGTGCAATTGAGGTTCATAAGCACAAGATGAAGCACAAAAGAGGTTGTTAAGCACACGAACAACGCAAATTGAGGTTTTTTAGCACACCAACAAGAGCAAATGAGTTTCCTAACCACAAGAACAAGTGCAAATGAGGTTCATAAGAACAAGATCAAGC
This sequence comes from Carex scoparia, assembly GCA_024447655.1. Taxonomy (NCBI): domain Eukaryota; kingdom Viridiplantae; phylum Streptophyta; class Magnoliopsida; order Poales; family Cyperaceae; genus Carex; species Carex scoparia. The sequence goes on along the minus strand of JAJHPE010000003.1, from coordinate 488,820 downwards.
GCAAAAGAGGTTGTTAAGCACATGAACAACGCAAATTGAGGTTGTTAAGCACACAAACAAGGGCAAATGAGGTTCCTAAGCACAAGAACAAGTGCAATTGAGGTTCATAAGCACAAGATCAAGCACAAAAGAGGTTGTTAAGCACATGAACAACGCAAATTGAAGTTTTTAAGCACACAAACAAGGGAAAATGAGGTTCCTAAGCACAAGAACAAGTGCAAATGAGGTTCATAAGCGCAAGATGAAGCGCAAAAGATGTTGTTAAGCACACAAACAAGGGCAAATGAGGTTCCCAAGCACAAGAACAAGTGCAATTGAGGTTCATAAGCACAAGATGAAGCACAAAAGAGGTTGTTAAGCACACGAACAACGCAAATTGAGGTTGTTTAGCACACAAACAAGGGCAAATGAGGTTCCTAACCACAAGAAAAAGTACAAATGACGTTCATAAGCACAATATCAAGCGCAAAAGAGGTTGTTAAGCACATGAACAACGCAAATTGAGGTTGTTAAGCACACAAACAAGGGCAAATGAGGTTCCTAAGCACAAGAACAAGTGCAATTGAGGTTCATAAGCACAAGATCAAGCACAAAAGAGGTTGTTAAGCACATGAACAACGCAAATTGAAGTTTTTAAGCACACAAACAAGGGAAAATGAGGTTCCTAAGCACAAGAACAAGTGCAATTGAGGTTCAGAAGCACAAGATCAAGCGCAAAAGAGGTTGTTAAGCCACGGGAACAACGCAAATTGAAGTTTTTAAGCACACAAACAAGGGAAAATGAGGTTCCTAAGCACAAGAACAAGTGCAAATGAGGTTCAGAAGCACAAGATCAAGCTCAAAAGAGGTTGTTAAGCACATCAACAACGCAAATTGAGGTTGTTAAGCACACAAACAAGGGCAAATGAGGTTCCTAAGCACAAGAACAAGTGCAATTGAGGTTCATAACCAGAAGATGAAGCACAAAAGAGGTTGTTAAGCACACGAACAACGCAAATTGAGGTTGTTTAGAACACAAACAAGGGCAAATGAGGTTCCTAACCACAAGAACAAGTGCAAATGACGTTCATAAGTACAAGATCAAGCACAAAAGAAGTTGTTAAGCACAGGAACAACGCAAATTGAGGTTGTTAAGCACACAAACAAGGGCAAATGAGGTTCCTAAGCACAAGAACAAGTGCAATTGAGGTTCATAAGCGCAAGATGAAGCGCAAAAGATGTTGTTAAGCACATGAACAAGGGGAAATGAGGTTCCTAAGCACAAGAACAAGTGCAATTGAGGTTCATAAGCACAAAATGAAGGACAAAAGAGGTTGTTAAGCACACGAACAACGCAAATTGAGGTTGTTTAGCACACAAACAAGGGCAAATTTGGTTCCTAACCACAAGAACAAGTGCAAATGAGGTTCATAAGAACAAGATCAAGCGCAAAAGAGGTTGTTAAGCACAAGAACAACGCAAATTGAGGTTGTTAAGGACACAAACAAGGGCAAATTAGGTTCCTAAGCACAAGAACAAGTGCAATTGAGGTTCATAAGCGCAAGATGAAGCGCAAAAGATGTTGTTAGGCACACGAACAAGGGCAAATGAGGTTCCTAAGCACAAGAACAAGTGTAATTGAGGTTCATAAGCACAAGATGAAGCACAAAAGAGGTTGTTAAGCACACGAACAATGCAAATTGAGGTTGTTTAGCACACAAACAAGGGCAAATGAGGTTCCTAACAACAAGATAAAGTGCGAATGACTTTCATAAGCACAAGATCAATCTCAAAAAAGGTTGTTAAGCACATCAACAACGCAAATTGAGGTTGTTATGCACACAAACAAGGGCAAATGAGGTTCCTAAGCACAAGAACAAGTGCAATTGATGTTCATAAGCGCAAGATGAAGCGCAAAAGATGTTGTTAAGCACACGAACAAGGGCAAATGAGGTTCCTAAGCACAAGAACAAGTGCAATAGAGGTTCATAAGAACAAGATGAAGCACAAAAGAGGTTGTTAAGCACACGAACAACGCAAATTGAGGTTGTTTAGCACACAAACAAGGGCAAATGAGGGTCCTAACCACAAGAACAAGTGCAATTGAGGGTCATAAGCGCAAGATGAAGCGCAAAAGATGTTGTTAAGCACATGAACAACAAAAATTCAGGTTGTTCAGCACACAAACAAGGGCAAATGAGGTTCCTAAGCACAAGAACAAGTGCAATTGAGGTTCATAAGCACAAGATGAAGCACAAAAGAGGTTGTTAAGCACATGAACAACGCAAATTGAAGTTTTTAAGCACACAAACAAGGGAAAATGAGGTTCCTAAGCACAAGAACAAGTGCAAATGAGGTTCAGAAGCACAAGATCAAGCTCAAAAGAGGTTGTTAAGCACATCAACAACGCAAATTGAGGTTGTTAAGCACACGAACAAGGGCAAATGAGGTTCCTAAGCACAAGAACAAGTGCAATTGAGGTTCATAAGCACAAGATGAAGCACAAAAGAGGTTGTTAAGCACACGAACAACGCAAATTGAGGTTGTTTAGCACACAAACAAGGGCAAATGAGGGTCCTAACCACAAGAACAAGTGCAATTGAGGGTCATAAGCGCAAGATGAAGCGCAAAAGATGTTGTTAAGCACATGAACAACAAAAATTCAGGTTGTTCAGCACACAAACAAGGGCAAATGAGGTTCCTAAGCACAAGAACAAGTGCAATTGAGGTTCATAAGCACAAGATGAAGCACAAAAGAGGTTGTTAAGCACATGAACAACGCAAATTGAAGTTTTTAAGCACACAAACAAGGGAAAATGAGGTTCCTAAGCACAAGAACAAGTGCAAATGAGGTTCAGAAGCACAAGATCAAGCTCAAAAGAGGTTGTTAAGCACATCAACAACGCAAATTGAGGTTGTTAAGCACACGAACAAGGGCAAATGAGGTTCCTAAGCACAAGAACAAGTGCAATTGAGGTTCATAAGCACAAGATGAAGCACAAAAGAGGTTGTTAAGCACACGAACAACGCAAATTGAGGTTGTTTAGCACACAAACAAGGGCAAATGAGGTTCCTAACCACAAGAAAAAGTGCAAATGACGTTCATAAGCACAAGATCAATCTCAAAAAAGGTTGTTAAGCACATCAACAACGCAAATTGAGGTTGTTATGCACACAAACAAGGGCAAATGAGGTTCCTAAGCACAAGAACAAGTGCAATTGAGGTTCATAAGCGCAAGATGAAGCGCAAAAGATGTTGTTAAGCACACGAACAAGGGCAAATGAGGTTCCTAAGCACAAGAACAAGTGCAATTGAGGTTCATAAGCACAAGATGAAGCACAAAAGAGGTTGTTAAGCACACGAACAACGCAAATTGAGGTTGTTTAGCACACAAACAAGGGCAAATGAGGTTCCTAAGCACAAGAACAAGTGAAATTGAGGTTCATAAGCCCAAGATGAAGCACAAAAGAGGTTGTTAAGCACACGAAAAACGCAAATTGAGGTTGTTTAGCACACAAACAAGGGCAAATGAGGTTCCTAACCACAAGAAAAAGTGCAAATGACGTTCATAAGCACAAGATCAATCTCAAAAGAGGTTGTTAAGCACATCAACAACGCAAATTGAGGTTGTTATGCACACAAACAAGGGCAAATGAGGTTCCTAACCACAAGAACAAGTGCAATTGAGGGTCATAAGCGCAAGATGAAGCGCAAAAGATGTTGTTAAGCACACGAACAAGGGCAAATGAGATTCCTAAGCACAAGAACAAGTGCAATTGAGGTTCATAAGCACAAGATGAAGCACAAAAGAGGTTGTTAAGCACACGAACAACGCAAATTGAGGTTGTTTAGCACACAAACAAGGGCAAATGAGTTTCCTAACCACAAGAACAAGTGCAAATGAGGTTCATAAGAACAAAATCAAGCGCAAAAGAGTTTGTTAAGCACATGAACAACGCAAATTGAGGTTGTTAAGCACACAAACAAGGGCAAATGAGGTTCCTAAGCACAAGAACAAGTGCAATTGAGGTTCATAAGCACAAGATCAACCACAAAAGAGGTTGTTAAGCACATGAACAACGCAAATTGTAGTTTTTAAGCACACAAACAAGGGAAAATGAGGTTCCTAAGCACAAGAACAAGTGCAAATGAGGTTCAGAAGCACAAGATCAAGCTCAAAAGAGGTTGTTAAGCACATCAACAACGCAAATTGAGGTTGTTAAGCACACGAACAAGGGCAAATGAGGTTCCTAAGCACAAGAACAAGTGCAATTGAGGTTCATAACCAGAAGATGAAGCACAAAAGAGGTTGTTAAGCACACGAACAACGCAAATTGAGGTTCTTTAGCACACAAACAAGGGCAAATGAGGTTCCTAACCACAAGAACAAGTGCAAATGAGGTTCATAAGTACAAGATCAAGCGCAAAAGAAGTTGTTAAGCACAGGAACCACGCAAATTGAGGTTGTTAAGCACACAAACAAGGGCAAATGAGGTTCTTAAGCACAAGAACAAGTGCAATTGAGGTTCATAAGCGCAAGATGAAGCGCAAAAGATGTTGTTAAGCACATGAACAAGGGGAAATGAGGTTCCTAAGCACAAGAACAAGTGCAATTGAGGTTCATAAGAACAAGATGAAGGACAAAAGAGGTTGTTAAGCACACGAACAACGCAAATTGAGGTTTCTTAGCACACAAACAAGGGCAAATGAGGTTCCTAACCACAAGAACAAGTGCAAATGAGGTTCATAAGAACAAGATCAAGCGCAAAAGAGGTTGTTAAGCACATGAACAACGCAAATTGAGGTTGTTAAGGACACAAACAAGGGCAAATTAGGTTCCTAAGCACAAGAACAAGTGCAATTGAGGTTCATAAGCGCAAGATGAAGCGCAAAAGATGTTGTTAGGCACACGAACAAGGGCAAATGAGGTTCCTAAGCACAAGAACAAGTGCAATTGAGGTTCCTAAGCACAAGATGAAGCACAAAAGAGGTTGTTAAGCACACGAACAACGCAAATTGAGGTTGTTTAGCACACAAACAAGGGCAAATGAGGTTCCTAAGCACAAGAACAAGTGAAATTGAGGTTCATAACCCCAAGATGAAGCACAAAAGAGGTTGTTAAGCACACGAAAAACGCAAATTGAGGTTGTTTAGCACACAAACAAGGGCAAATGAGGTTCCTAAGCAAAAGAACAAGTGCAATTGAGGTTCATAAGCACAAGATGAAGCACAAAAGAGGTTGTTAAGCACACGAACAATGCAAATTGAGGTTGTTTAGCACACAAACAAGGGCAAATGAGGTTCCTAACAAAAAGAAAAAGTGCAAATGACTTTCATAAGCACAAGATCAATCTCAAAAAAGGTTGTTAAGCACATCAACAACGCAAATTGAGGTTGTTATGTACACAAACAAGGGCAAATGAGGTTCCTAAGCACAAGAACAAGTGCAATTGATGTTCATAAGCGCAAGATGAAGCGCAAAAGATGTTGTTAAGCACACGAACATGGGCAAATGAGGTTCCTAAGCACAAGAACAAGTGCAATTGAGGTTCATAAGCACAAGATGAAGCACAAAAGAGGTTGTTAAGCACACGAACAACGCAAATTGAGGTTGTTTAGCACACAAACAAGGGCAAATGAGGTTCCTAACCACAAGAACAAGTGCAAATGAGGTTCATAAGAACAAGATCAAGCGCAAAAGAGGTTGTTAAGCACATGAACAACGCAAATTCAGGTTGTTAAGCACACAAACAAGGGCAAATGAGGTTCCTAAGCACAAGAACAAGTGCAATTGAGGTTCATAAGCACAAGATCAAGCACAAAAGAGGTTGTTAAGCACATGAACAACGCAAATTGTAGTTTTTAAGCACACAAAGAAGGGAAAATGAGGTTCCTAAGCACAAGAACAAGTGCAAATGAGGTTCAGAAGCACAAGATCAAGCTCAAAAGAGGTTGTTAAGGACATCAACAACGCAAATTGAGGTTGTTAAGCACACGAACAAGGGCAAATGAGGTTCCTAAGCACAAGAACAAGTGCAATTGATGTTCATAAGCGCAAGATGAAGCGCAAAAGATGTTGTTAAGCACACGAACAAGGGCAAATGAGGTTCCTAAGCACAAGAACAAGTGCAATTGAGGTTCATAAGCACAAGATGAAGCACAAAAGAGGTTGTTAAGCACACGAATAACGCAAATTGAGGTTGTTTAGCACACAAACAAGGGCAAATGAGGTTCCTAACCACAAGAACAAGTGCAAATGAGGTTCATAAGAACAAGATCAAGCGCAAAAGAGGTTGTTAAGCACATGAACAACGCAAATTCAGGTTGTTAAGCACACAAACAAGGGCAAATGAGGTTCCTAAGCACAAGAACAAGTGCAATTGAGGTTCATAAGCACAAGATGAAGCACAAAAGAGGTTGTTAAGCACATCAACAACGCAAATTGATGTTTTAAAGCGCACAAACAAGGGAAAATGAGGTTCCTAAGCACAAGAACAAGTGTAAATGAGGTTCAGAAGCACAAGATCAAGCTCAAAAGAGGTTGTTAAGCACATCAACAACGCAAATTGAGGTTGTTAAGCACACAAACAAGGGCAAATGAGGTTCCTAAGCACAAGAACAAGTGCAATTGAGGTTCATAAGCACAAGATGATGCACAAAAGAGGTTGTTAAGCACACGAACAAGGGCAAATGAGGTTGTTTAACACACAAACAAGGGCAAATGAGGTTCCTAACCACAAGAACAAGTGCAAATGAGGTTCATAAGAACAAGATCAAGCGCAAAAGAAGTTGTTACGCACATGAACAACGCAAATTGAGGTTGTTAAGCACACAAACAAGGGCAAATGAGGTTCCTAAGCACAAGAACAAGTGCAAATGAGGTTCCTAAGCACAAGAACAAGTGCAATTGAGGTTCATAAGCACAAGATGAAGCACAAAAGAGGTTGTTAAGCACACGAACAATGCAAATTGAGGTTGTTTAGCACACAAACAAAGGAAAATGAGGTTCCTAAGCACAAGAACAAGTGCAAATGAGGTTCAGAAGCACAAGATCAAGCTCAAAAGAGGTTGTTAAGCACATCAACAACGCAAATTGAGGTTGTTAAGCACACAAACAAGGGCAAATGAGGTTCCGAAGCACAAGAACAAGTGCAATTGAGGTTCATAAGCACAAGATGAAGCACAAAAGAGGTTGTTAAGCACACGAACAACGCAAATTGAGGTTGTTTAGCACACAAACAAGGGCAAATGAGGTTCCTAAGCACAAGAAAAAGTGCAAATGACATTCATAAGCACAAGATCAATCTCAAAAAAGGTTGTTAAGCACATCAACAACGCTAATTGAGGTTGTTATGCACACAAAGAAGGGCAAATGAGGTTCCTAAGCACAAGAACAAGTGCAATTGAGGTTCATAAGCGCAAGATGAAGCGCAAAAGATGTTGTTAAGCACAAGAACAAGGGCAAATGAGGTTCCTAAGCACAAGAACAAGTGCAATTGAGGTTCATAAGCGCAAGATGAAGCGCAAAAGATGTTGTTAAGCACACGAACAAGGGCAAATGAGGTTCCTAAGCACAACAACAAGTGCAATTGAGGTTCATAAGCACAAGATAATGCACAAAAGAGGTTGTTAAGCACACGAACAACGCAAATTGAGGTTGTTTAGCACACAAACAAGGGCAAATGAGGTTCCAAAAAACAAGAAAAACTGCAAATGACGTTCATAATCACAAGATCAATCTCAAAAAAGGTTGTTAAGCACATCAACAACGCAAATTGAGGTTGTTATGCACACAAACAAGGGCGAATGAGGTTCCTAAGCACAAGAACAAGTGCAATTGATGTTCATAAGCGCAAGATGAAGCGCAAAAGATGTTGTTAAGCACACGAACAAGGGCAAATGAGGTTCCTAAGAACTAGAACAAGTGCAATTGAGGTTCATAAGCACAAGATGAAGCACAAAAGAGGTTGTTAAGCACACGAACAACGCAAATTGAGGCTGTTTTGCACACAAACAAGGGCAAATGAGGTTCCTAACCACAAGGAAAAGTGCAAATGACGTTCATAAGCACAAGATCAATCTCAAAAAAGGTTGTTAAGCACATCAACAACGCAAATTGAGGTTGTTCTGCACACAAACAAGGGCAAATGAGGTTCCTAAGCACAAGAACAAGTGCAATTGAGGTTCATAAGCGCAAGATGAAGCGCAAAAGATGTTGTTAAGCACACGAACAAGGGCAAATGAGGTTCCTAAGCACAAGAAAAGGTGCAAATGACGTTCATAAGCACAAGATCAATCTCAAAAAAGGTTGTTAAGCACATCAACAACGCAAATTGAGGTTGTTATGCACACAAACAAGGGCAAATGAGGTTCCTAAGCAAAAGAACAAGTGCAATTGAGGTTCATAAGCGTAAGATGAAACGCAAAAGATGTTGTTAAGCACACGAACAAGGGCAAATGAGGATCCTAAGCACAAGAACAAGTGCAATTGAGGTTCATAAGCACAAGATGAAGCACAAAAGAGGTTGTTAGGCACACGAACAACGCAAATTGAGGTTGTTTAGCACACAAACAAGGGCAAATGAGGTTCCTAACCACAAGAACAAGTGCAAATGAGGTTCATAAGAACAAGATCAAGCGCAAAAGAGGTTGTTACGCACATGAACAATGCAAATTGAGGTTGTTAAGCACACAAACAAGGGCAAATGAGGTTCCTAAGCACAAGAACAAGTGCAATTCAAGTTCATAAGCACAAGATCAAGCACAAAAGAGGTTGTTAAGCACATGAACAACGCAAATTGAAGTTTTAAAGCGCACAAACAAGGGAAAATGAGGTTCCTAAGCACAAGAACAAGTGTAAATGAGGTTCAGAAGCACAAGATCAAGCTCAAAAGAGGTTGTTAAGCACATCAACAACGCAAATTGAGGTTGTTAAGCACACAAACAAGGGCAAATGAGGTTCCTAAGCACAAGAACAAGTGCAATTGAGGTTCATAAGCACAAGATAATGCACAAAAGAGGTTGTTAAGCACACGAACAAGGGCAAATGAGGTTGTTTAACACACAAACAAGGGCAAATGAGGTTCCTAACCACAAGAACAAGTGCAAATGAGGTTCATAAGAACAAGATCAAGCGCAAAAGAGGTTGTTACGCACATGAACAACGCAAATTGAGGTTGTTAAGCACACAAACAAGGGCAAATGAGGTTCCTAAGCACAAGAACAAGTGCAAATGAGGTTCCTAAGCACAAGAACAAGTGCAATTGAGGTTCATAAGCACAAGATGAAGCACAAAAGAGGTTGTTAAGCACACGAACAATGCAAATTGAGGTTGTTTAGCACACAAACAAAGGAAAATGAGGTTCCTAAGCACAAGAACAAGTGCAAATGAGGTTCAGAAGCACAAGATCAAGCTCAAAAGAGGTTGTTAAGCACATCAACAACGCAAATTGAGGTTGTTAAGCACACAAACAAGGGCAAACGAGGTTCCGAAGCACAAGAACAAGTGCAATTGAGGTTCATAAGCACAAGATGAAGCACAAAAGAGGTTGTTAAGCACACGAACAACGCAAATTGAGGTTGTTTAGCACACAAACAAGGGCAAATGAGGTTCCTAACCACAAGAAAAAGTGCAAATGACATTCATAAGCACAAGATCAATCTCAAAAAAGGTTGTTAAGCACATCAACAACGCTAATTGAGGTTGTTATGCACACAAAGAAGGGCAAATGAGGTTCCTAAGCACAAGAACAAGTGCAATTGAGGTTCATAAGCGCAAGATGAAGCGCAAAAGATGTTGTTAAGCACAAGAACAAGGGCAAATGAGGTTCCTAAGCACAAGAACAAGTGCAATTGAGGTTCATAAGCGCAAGATGAAGCGCAAAAGATGTTGTTAAGCACACGAACAAGGGCAAATGAGGTTCCTAAGCACAACAACAAGTGCAATTGAGGTTCATAAGCACAAGATAATGCACAAAAGAGGTTGTTAAGCACACGAACAACGCAAATTGAGGTTGTTTAGCACACAAACAAGGGCAAATGAGGTTCCAAACAACAAGAAAAACTGCAAATGACGTTCATAATCACAAGATCAATCTCAAAAAAGGTTGTTAAGCACATCAACAACGCAAATTGAGGTTGTTATGCACACAAACAAGGGCGAATGAGGTTCCTAAGCACAAGAACAAGTGCAATTGATGTTCATAAGCGCAAGATGAAGCGCAAAAGATGTTGTTAAGCACACGAACAAGGGCAAATGAGGTTCCTAAGAACTAGAACAAGTGCAATTGAGGTTCATAAGCACAAGATGAAGCACAAAAGAGGTTGTTAAGCACACGAACAACGCAAATTGAGGCTGTTTTGCACACAAACAAGGGCAAATGAGGTTCCTAACCACAAGGAAAAGTGCAAATGACGTTCATAAGCACAAGATCAATCTCAAAAAAGGTTGTTAAGCACATCAACAACGCAAATTGAGGTTGTTCCGCACACAAACAAGGGCAAATGAGGTTCCTAAGCACAAGAACAAGTGCAATTGAGGTTCATAAGCGCAAGATGAAGCGCAAAAGATGTTGTTAAGCACACGAACAAGGGCAAATGAGGTTCCTAAGCACAAGAAAAGGTGCAAATGACGTTCATAAGCACAAGATCAATCTCAAAAAAGGTTGTTAAGCACATCAACAACGCAAATTGAGGTTGTTATGCACACAAACAAGGGCAAATGAGGTTCCTAAGCAAAAGAACAAGTGCAATTGAGGTTCATAAGCGTAAGATGAAACGCAAAAGATGTTGTTAAGCACACGAACAAGGGCAAATGAGGATCCTAAGCACAAGAACAAGTGCAATTGAGGTTCATAAGCACAAGATGAAGCACAAAAGAGGTTGTTAGGCACACGAACAACGCAAATTGAGGTTGTTTAGCACACAAACAAGGGCAAATGAGGTTCCTAACCACAAGATCAAGTGCAAATGAGGTTCATAAGAACAAGATCAAGCGCAAAAGAGGTTGTTACGCACATGAACAATGCAAATTGAGGTTGTTAAGCACACAAACAAGGGCAAATGAGGTTCCTAAGCACAAGAACAAGTGCAATTCAAGTTCATAAGCACAAGATCAAGCACAAAAGAGGTTGTTAAGCACATGAACAACGCAAATTGAAGTTTTAAAGCGCACAAACAAGGGAAAATGAGGTTCCTAAGCACAAGAACAAGTGCAAATGAGGTTCAGAAGCACAAGATCAAGCTCAAAAGAGGTTGTTAAGCACATCAACAACGCAAATTGAGGTTGTTAAGCACACAAACAAGGGCAAATGAGGTTCCTAAGCACAAGAACAAGTGCAATTGAGGTTCATAAGCACAAGATGAAGCACAAAAGAGGTTGTTAAGCACACGAACAATGCAAATTGAGGTTGTTTAGCACACAAACAAGGGCAAATGAGGTTCCTAACCACAAGAAAAAGTGCAAATGACGTTCATAAACACAAGATCAATCTCAAAAAAGGTTGTTAAGCACATCAACAAAGCAAATTGAGGTCGTTATGCACACAAACAAGGGCAAATGAGGTTCCTAAGCACAAGATCAAGTGCAATTGAGGTTCATAAGCGCAAGATGAAGCGCAAAAGATGTTGTTAAGCACACGAACAAGGGCAAATGAGGTTCCTAAGCACAAGAACAAGTGCAATTGAGGTTCATAAGCACAAGATGAAGCACAAAAGAGGTTGTTAAGCACACGAACAACGCAAATTGAGGTTGTTTAGCACACAAACAAGAGCAAATGAGTTTCCTAACCACAAGAACAAGTGCAAATGAGGTTCATAAGAACAAGATCAAGCGCAAAAGAGGTTGTTAAGCACATGAACAACGCAAATTGAGGTTGTTAAGCACACAAACAAGGGCAAATGAGGTTCCTAAGCACAAGAACAAGTGCAATTCAGGTTCATAAGCACAAGATCAAGCACAAAAGAGGTTGTTAAGCACATGAACAACGCAAATTGAAGTTTTAAAGCGCACAAACAAGAGAAAATGAGGTTCCTAAGCACAAGAACAAGTGTAAATGAGGTTCAGAAGCACAAGATCAAGCTCAAAAGAGGTTGTTAAGCACATCAACAACGCAAATTGAGGTTGTTAAGCACACAAACAAGGGCAAATGAGGTTCCTAAGCACAAGAACAAGTGCAATTGAGGTTCATAAGCACAAGATGAAGCACAAAAGAGGTTGTTAAGCACACGAACAAGGGCAAATGAGGTTGTTTAACACACAAACAAGGGCAAATGAGGTTCCTAACCACAAGAACAAGTGCAAATGAGGTTCATAAGAACAAGATCAAGCGGAAAAGAGGTTGTTACGCACATGAATAACGCAAATTGAGGTTGTTAAGCACACAAACAAGGGCAAATGAGGTTCCTAAGCACAAGAACAAGTGCAAATGAGGTTCCTAAGCACAAGAAGAAGTGCAATTGAGGTTCATAAGCACAAGATGAAGCACAAAAGAGGTTGTTAAGCACACGAACAATGCAAATTGAGGTTGTTTAGCACACAAACAAAGGAAAATGAGGTTCCTAAGCACAAGAACAAGTGCAAATGAGGTTCCTAAGCACAAGAACAAGTGCAATTGAGGTTCATAAGCACAAGATGAAGCACAAAAGAGGTTGTTAAGCACACGAACAACGGAAATTAAGGTTGTTTAGCACACAAACAAGGGCAAATGAGGTTCCTAACCACAAGAAAAAGTGCAAATGACGTTCATAAACACAAGATCAATCTCAAAAAAGGTTGTTAAGCACATCAACAAAGCAAATTGAGGTCGTTATGCACACAAACAAGGGCAAATGAGGTTCCTAAGCACAAGATCAAGTGCAATTGAGGTTCATAAGCGCAAGATGAAGCGCAAAAGATGTTGTTAAGCACACGAACAAGGGAAAATGAGGTTCCTAAGCACAAGAACAAGTGCAATTGAGGTTCATAAGCACAAGATGAAGCACAAAAGAGGTTGTTAAGCACACGAACAACGCAAATTGAGGTTGTTTAGCACACAAACAAGAGCAAATGAGTTTCCTAACCACAAGAACAAGTGCAAATGAGGTTCATAAGAACAAGATCAAGCGCAAAAGAGGTTGTTAAGCACATGAACAACGCAAATTGAGGTTGTTAAGCACACAAACAAGGGCAAATGAGGTTCCTAAGCACAAGAACAAGTGCAATTCAGGTTCATAAGCACAAGATCAAGCACAAAAGAGGTTGTTAAGCACATGAACAACGCAAATTGAAGTTTTAAAGCGCACAAACAAGGGAAAATGAGGTTCCAAAGCACAAGAACAAGTGTAAATGAGGTTCAGAAGCACAAGATCAAGCTCAAAAGAGGTTGTTAAGCACATCAACAACGCAAATTGAGGTTCTTAAGCACACAAACAAGGGCAAATGAGGTTCCTAAGCACAAGAACAAGTGCAATTGAGGTTCATAAGCAGAAGATGAAGCACAAAAGAGGTTGTTAAGCACACGAACAAGGGCAAATGAGGTTGTTTAACACACAAACAAGGGCAAATGAGGTTCCTAACCACAAAAACAAGTGCAAATGAGGTTCATAAGAACAAGATCAAGCGCAAAAGAGGTTGTTACGCACATGAATAACGCAAATTGAGGTTGTTAAGCACACAAACAAGGGCAAATGAGGTTCCTAAGCACAAGAACAAGTGCAAATGAGGTTCCTAAGCACAAGAACAAGTGCAATTGAGGTTCATAAGCACAAGATGAAGCACAAAAGAGGTTGTTAAGCACACGAACAATGCAAATTGAGGTTGTTTAGCACACTAACAAAGGAAAATGAGGTTCCTAAGCACAAGAACAAGTGCAAATGAGGTTCAGAAGCACAAGATCAAGCTCAAAAGAGGTTGTTAAGCACATCAACAACACAAATTGAGGTTGTTAAGCACACAAACAAGGGCAAATGAGGTTCCTAAGCACAAGAACAAGTGCAATTGAGGTTCATAAGCACAAGATGAAGCACAAAAGAGGTTGTTAAGCACACGAACAAGGGAAAATGAGGTTGTTTAACACACAAACAAGGGCAAATGAGGTTCCTAACCACAAGAAAAAGTGCAAATGACGTTCATAAACACAAGATCAATCTCAAAAAAGGTTGTTAAGCACATCAACAACGCAAATTGAGGTTGTTATGCACACAAACAAGGGCAAATGAGGTTCCTAAGCACAAGAACAAGTGCAATTGAGGTTCATAAGTGCAAGATGAAGCGCAAAAGATGTTGTTAAGCACACGAACAAGGGCAAATGAGGTTCCTAAGCACAAGAACAAGTGCAATTGAGGTTCATAAGCACAAGATGAAGCACAAAAGAGGTTGTTAAGCACACGAACAACGCAAATTAAGGTTGTTTAGCACACAAACAAGGGCAAATGAGGTTCCTAACCACAAGAACAAGTGCAAATGAGGTTCATAAGAACAAGCTCAAGCGCAAAAGTGGTTGGTAAGCACATGAACAACGCAAATTGAGGTTGTTAAGCACACAAACAAGGGCAAATGAGGTTCCTAAGCACAAGAACAAGTGCAATTGAGGTTCATAAGCACAAGATCAAGCACAAAAGATGTTGTTAAGCACATGAACAACGCAAATTGAAGTTTTTCAGCACACAAACAAGAGAAAATGAGGTTCCTAAGCACAAGAACAAGTGCAAATGAGGTTCAGAAGCACAAGATCAAGCTCAAAAGAGGTTGTTAAGCACATCAACAACGCAAATTGAGATTGTTAAGCACACAAACAAGGGCAAATGAGGTTCCTAAGCACAAGAACAAGTGCAATTGAGGTTCATAAGCACAAGATCAAGCACAAAAGATGTTGTTAAGCACATGAACAACGCAAATTGAAGTTTTTCAGCACACAAACAAGAGAAAATGAGGTTCCTAAGCACAAGAACAAGTGCAATTGAGGTTCATAAGCACAAGATGAAGCACAAAAGAGGTTGTTAAGCACACGAACAACGCAAATTGAGGTTGTTTAGCACACAAACAAGGGCAAATGAGGTTCCTAACCACAAGAAAAACTGCAAATGACGTTCATAAACACAAGATCAATCTCAAAAAAGGTTGTTAAGCACATCAACAAAGCAAATTGAGGTCGTTATGCACACAAACAAGGGAAAATGAGGTTCCTAAGCACAAGATCAAGTGCAATTGAGGTTCATAAGCGCAAGATGAAGCGCAAAAGATGTTGTTAAGCACACGAACAAGGGCAAATGAGGTTCCTAAGCACAAGAACAAGTGCAATTGAGGTTCATAAGCACAAGATGAAGCACAAAAGAGGTTGTTAAGCACACGAACAACGCAAATTGAGGTTGTTTAGCACACAAACAAGGGCAAATGAGGTTCCTAACCACAAGAAAAAGTGCAAATGACGTTCATAAACACAAGATCAATCTCAAAAAAGGTTGTTAAGCACATCAACAACGCAAATTGAGGTTGTTATGCACACAAACAAGGGCAAATGAGGTTCCTAAGCACAAGAACAAGTGCAATTGAGGTTCATAAGCACAAGATGAAGCACAAAAGAGGTTGTTAAGCACACGAACAACGCAAATTAAGGTTGTATAGCACACAAACAAGGGCAAATGAGGTTCCTAACCACAAGAACAAGTGCAAATGAGGTTCATAAGAACAAGATCAAGCGCAAAAGTGGTTGTTAAGCACATGAACAACGCAAATTGAGGTTGTTAAGCACACAAACAAGGGCAAATGAGGTTCCTAAGCACAAGAACAAGTGCAATTCAGGTTCATAAGCACAAGATCAAGCACAAAAGAGGTTGTTAAGCACATGAACAACGCAAATTGAAGTTTTTAAGCACACAAACAAGGGAGAATGAGGTTTCTAAGCACAAGAACAAGTGCAAATGAGGTTCAGAAGCACAAGATCAAGCTCAAAAGAGGTTGTTAAGCACATCAACAATGCAAATTGAGGTTGTTAAGCACACAAACAAGGGCAAATGAGGTTCCTAAGCACAAGAACAAGTGCAATTGAGGTTCATAAGCACAAGATGAAGCACAAAAGAGGTTGTTAAGCACACGAACAACGCAAATTGAGGTTGTTTACCACACAAACAAGGGCAAATGAGGTTCCTAACCACAAGAAAAAGTGTAAATGACGTTCATAAGCACAAGATAAATCTCGAAAATTGTTGTTAAGCACATCAACAACGCAAATTGAGGTTGTTATGCACACAAACAAAGGCAAATGAGGTTCCTAAGCACAAGAACAAGTGCAATTGCGGTTCATAAGCGCAAGATGAAGCGCAAAAGATGTTGTTAAGCACACTAACAAGGGCAAATGAGGTTCCTAAGCACAAGAACAAGTGCAATTGAGGTTCATAAGCACAAGATGAAGCACAAAAGAGGTTGTTAAGCACACGAATAACACAAATTGAGGTAGTTTAGCACACAAACAAGGGCAAATGAGGTTCCTAAGCACAAGAACAAGTGCAATTGAGGTTCATAAGCACTAGATCAAGCACAAAAGAGGTTGTTAAGCACATGAACAACGCAAATTGAAGTTTTTAGTCACACAAACAAGGGAAAATGAGTTTCCTAAGCACAAGAACAAGTGCAAATGAGGTTCAGAAGCACAAGATCAAGCTCAAAAGAGGTTGTTAAGCACATCAACAATGCAAATTGAGGTTGTTAAGCACACAAACAAGGGCAAATGAGGTTCCTAAGCACAAGAACAAGTGCAATTGAGGTTCATAAGCACAAGATGAAGCACAAAAGAGGTTGTTAAGCACACGAACAACGCAAATTGAGGTTGTTTAGCACACAAACAAGGGCAAATGAGGTTCCTAACCACAAGAAAAAGTGCAAATGACGTTCATAAGCACAAGATCAATCTCAAAAAAGGTTGTTAAGCACATCAACAACGCAAATTGAGGTTGTTATGCACACAAACAAGGGCAAATGAGGTTCCTAAGCACAAGAACAAGTGCAATTGAGGTTCATAAGCGCAAGATGAAGCGTAAAAGATGTTGTTAAGCACACGAACAAGGGCAAATGAGGTTCCTAAGCACAAGAAAAAGTGCAAATGACGTTCATAAGCACAAGATCAATCTCAAAAAAGGTTGTTAAGCACATCAACAACGCAAATTGAGGTTGTTATGCACACAAACAAGGGCAAATGAGGTTCCTAAGCACAAGAACAAGTGCAATTGAGGTTCATAAGCGCAAGATGAAGCGCAAAAGATGTTGTTAAACACACACGAACAAGGGCAAATGAGGTTCCTAAGCACAAGAACAAGTGCAATTGAGGTTCATAAGCGCAAGATGAAGCGCAAAAGATGTTGTTAAGCACACGAACAAGGGCAAATGAGGTTCCTAAGCACAAGAACAAGTGCAATTGAGGTTCATAAGCACAAGATGAAGCACAAAAGAGGTTGTTAAGCACACGAACAACGCAAATTGAGGTTGTTTAGCACACAAACAAGGGCAAATGAGGTTCCTAACCACAAGAAAAAGTGCAAATGACATTCATAAGCACAAGATCAATCTCAAAAATGGTTGTTAAGCACATCAACAACGCTAATTGAGGTTGTTATGCACACAAAGAAGGGCAAATGAGGTTCCTAAGCACAAGAACAAGTGCAATTGAGGTTCATAAGCGCAAGATGAAGCGCAAAAGATGTTGTTAAGCACAAGAACAAGGGCAAATGAGGTTCCTAAGCACAAGAACAAGTGCAATTGAGGTTCATAAGCGCAAGATGAAGCGCAAAAGATGTTGTTAAGCACACGAACAAGGGCAAATGAGGTTCCTAAGCACAAGAACAAGTGCAATTGAGGTTCATAAGCACAAGATGAAGCCCAAAAGAGGTTGTTAAGCACACGAACAACGCAAATTGAGGTTGTTTAGCACACAAACAAGGGCAAATGAGGTTCCAAACAACAAGAAAAACTGCAAATGACGTTCATAATCACAAGATCAATCTCAAAAAAGGTTGTTAAGCACATCAACAACGCAAATTGAGGTTGTTATGCACACAAACAAGGGCGAATGAGGTTCCTAAGCACAAGAACAAGTGCAATTGAGGTTCATAAGCGCAAGATGAAGCGCAGAAGATGTTGTTAAGCACACGAACAAGGGCAAATGAGGTTCCTAAGCACAAGAACAAGTGCAATTGAGGTTCATAAGCGCAAGATGAAGCGCAAAAGATGTTGTTAAGCACACGAACAAGGGCAAATGAGGTTCCTAAGAACAAGAACAAGTGCAATTGAGGTTCATAAGCACAAGATGAAGCACAAAAGAGGTTGTTAAGCACACGAACAACGCAAATTGAGGTTGTTTTGCACACAAACATGGGCAAAAGAGGTTCCTAACCACAAGAAAAACTGCAAATGACGTTCATAAACACAAGATCAATCTCAAAAAAGGTTGTTAAGCACATCAACAAAGCAAATTGAGGTCGTTATGCACACAAACAAGGGAAAATGAGGTTCCTAAGCACAAGAACAAGTGCAAATGAGGTTCAGAAGCACAAGATCAAGCTCAAAAGAGGTTGTTAAGCACATCAACAACGCAAATTGAGATTGTTAAGCACACAAACAAGGGCAAATGAGGTTCCTAAGCACAAGAACAAGTGCAATTGAGGTTCATAAGCACAAGATGAAGCACAAAAGAGGTTGTTAAGCACACGAACAACGCAAATTGAGGTTGTTTAGCACACAAACAAGGGCAAATGAGGTTCCTAACCACAAGAAAAACTGCAAATGACGTTCATAAACACAAGATCAATCTCAAAAAAGGTTGTTAAGCACATCAACAAAGCAAATTGAGGTCGTTATGCACACAAACAAGGGAAAATGAGGTTCCTAAGGACAAGATCAAGTGCAATTGAGGTTCATAAGCGCAAGATGAAGCGCAAAAGATGTTGTTAAGCACACGAACAAGGGCAAATGAGGTTCCTAAGCACAAGAACAAGTGCAATTGAGGTTCATAAGCACAAGATGAAGCACAAAAGAGGTTGTTAAGCACACGAACAACGCAAATTGAGGTTGTTTAGCACACAAACAAGGGCAAATGAGGTTCCTAACCACAAGAAAAAGTGCAAATGACGTTCATAAACACAAGATCAATCTCAAAAAAGGTTGTTAAGCACATCAACAACGCAAATTGAGGTTGTTATGCACACAAACAAGGGCAAATGAGGTTCCTAAGCACAAGAACAAGTGCAATTGAGGTTCATAAGCACAAGATGAAGCACAAAAGAGGTTGTTAAGCACACGAACAACGCAAATTAAGGTTGTATAGCACACAAACAAGGGCAAATGAGGTTCCTAACCACAAGAACAAGTGCAAATGAGGTTCATAAGAACAAGATCAAGCGCAAAAGTGGTTGTTAAGCACATAAACAACGCAAATTGAGGTTGTTAAGCACACAAACAAGGGCAAATGAGGTTCCTAAGCACAAGAACAAGTGCAATTCAGGTTCATAAGCACAAGATCAAGCACAAAAGAGGTTGTTAAGCACATGAACAACGCAAATTGAAGTTTTTAAGCACACAAACAAGGGAGAATGAGGTTTCTAAGCACAAGAACAAGTGCAAATGAGGTTCAGAAGCACAAGATCAAGCTCAAAAGAGGTTGTTAAGCACATCAACAATGCAAATTGAGGTTGTTAAGCACACAAACAAGGGCAAATGAGGTTCCTAAGCACAAGAACAAGTGCAATTGAGGTTCATAAGCACAAGATGAAGCACAAAAGAGGTTGTTAAGCACACGAACAACGCAAATTGAGGTTGTTTACCACACAAACAAGGGCAAATGAGGTTCCTAACCACAAGAAAAAGTGTAAATGACGTTCATAAGCACAAGATAAATCTCGAAAATTGTTGTTAAGCACATCAACAACGCAAATTGAGGTTGTTATGCACACAAACAAGGGCAAATGAGGTTCCTAAGCACAAGAACAAGTGCAATTGAGGTTCATAAGCGCAAGATGAAGCGTAAAAGATGTTGTTAAGCACACGAACAAGGGCAAATGAGGTTCCTAAGCACAAGAAAAAGTGCAAATGACGTTCATAAGCACAAGATCAATCTCAAAAAAGGTTGTTAAGCACATCAACAACGCAAATTGAGGTTGTTATGCACACAAACAAGGGCAAATGAGGTTCCTAAGCACAAGAACAAGTGCAATTGAGGTTCATAAGCGCAAGATGAAATGCAAAAGATGTTGTTAAGCACACGAACAAGGGCAAATGAGGATCCTAAGCACAAGAACAAGTGCAATTGAGGTTCATAAGCACAAGATGAAGCACAAAAGAGGTTGTTAGGCACACGAACAACGCAAATTGAGGTTGTTTAGCACACAAACAAGGGCAAATGAGGTTCCTAACCACAAGAACAAGTGCAAATGAGGTTCATAAGAACAAGATCAAGCGCAAAAGAGGTTGTTACGCACATGAACAACGCAAATTGAGGTTGTTAAGCACACAAACAAGGGAAAATGAGGTTCCTAAGCACAAGAACAAGTGCAATTGAGGTTCATAAGCACAAGATAATGCACAAAAGAGGTTGTTAAGCACACGAACAAGGGCAAATGAGGTTGTTTAACACACAAACAAGGGCAAATGAGGTTCCTAACCACAAGAACAAGTGCAAATGAGGTTCATAAGAACAAGATCAAGCGCAAAAGAGGTTGTTACGCACATGAACAACGCAAATTGAGGTTGTTAAGCACACAAACAAGGGCAAATGAGGTTCCTAAGCACAAGAACAAGTGCAAATGAGGTTCCTAAGCACAAGAACAAGTGCAATTGAGGTTCATAAGCACAAGATGAAGCACAAAAGAGGTTGTTAAGCACACGAACAATGCAAATTGAGGTTGTTTAGCACACAAACAAAGGAAAATGAGGTTCCTAAGCACAAGAACAAGTGCAAATGAGGTTCAGAAGCACAAGATCAAGCTCAAAAGAGGTTGTTAAGCACATCAACAACGAAAATTGAGGTTGTTAAGCACACAAACAATGGCAAATGAGGTTCCTAAGCACAAGAACAAGTGCAATTGAGGTTCATAAACACAAGATGAAGCACAAAATAGGTTGTTAAGCACACGAACAAGGGCAAATGAGGTTGTTTAACACACAAACAAGGGCAAATGAGGTTCCTAACCACAAGAAAAAGTGCAAATGACGTTCATAAACACAAGATCAATCTCAAAAAAGGTTGTTAAGCACATCAACAACGCAAATTGAGGTTGTTATGCACACAAACAAGGGCAAATGAGGTTCCTAAGCACAAGAACAAGTGCAATTGAGGTTCATAAGTGCAATATGAAGCGCAAAAGATGTTGTTAAGCACACGAACAAGGGCAATTGAGGTTCATAAGCACAAGATGAAGCACAAAAGAGGTTGTTAAGCACACGAACAACGCAAATTAAGGTTGTTTAGCACACAAACAAGGGCAAATGAGGTTCCAAACCATAAGAACAAGTGCAAATGAGGTTCATAAGAACAAGATCAAGCGCAAAAGTGGTTGGTAAGCACATGAACAACGCAAATTGAGGTTGTTAAGCACACAAACAAGGGCAAATGAGGTTCAGAAGCACAAGAACAAGTGCAATTGAGGTTCATAAGCACAAGATCAAGCACAAAAGATGTTGTTAAGCACATGAACAACGCAAATTGAAGTTTTTAAGCACACAAACAAGGGAAAATGAGGTTCCTAAGCACAAGAACAAGTGCAAATGAGGTTCAGAAGCACAAGATCAAGCTCAAAAGAGGTTGTTAAGCACATCAACAACGCAAATTGAGGTTGTTAAGCACACAAACAAGGGCAAATGAGGTTCCTAAGCACAAGAACAAGTGCAATTGAGGTTCATAAGCACAAGATGAAGCACAAAAGAGGTTGTTAAGCACACGAACAACGCAAATTGAGGTTGTTTAGCACACAAACAAGGGCAAATGAGGTTCCTAACCACAAGAAAAAGTGCAAATGACGTTCATAAACACAAGATCAATCTCAAAAAAGGTTGTTAAGCACATCAACAAAGCAAATTGATGTCGTTATGCACACAAACAAGGGCAAATGAGGTTCCTAAGCACAAGATCAAGTGCAATTGAGGTTCATAAGCGCAAGATGAAGCGCAAAAGATGTTGTTAAGCACACGAACAAGGGCAAATGAGGTTCCTAAGCACAAGAACAAGTGCAATTGAGGTTCATAAGCACAAGATGAAGCACAAAAGAGGTTGTTAAGCACACGAACAACGCAAATTGAGGTTGTTTAGCACACAAACAAGAGCAAATGAGTTTCCTAACCACAAGAACAAGTGCAAATGAGGTTCATAAGAACAAGATCAAGCGCAAAAGAGGTTGTTCAGCACATGAACAACGCAAATTGAGGTTGTTAAGCACACAAACAAGGGCAAATGAGGTTCCTAAGCACAAGAACAAGTGCAAATGAGGTTCCTAAGCACAAGAAGAAGTGCAATTGAGGTTCATAAGCACCAGATGAAGCACAAAAGAGGTTGTTAAGCACACGAACAATGCAAATTGAGGATGTTTAGCACACAAAAAAAGGAAAATGAGGTTCCTAAGCACAAGAACAAGTGCAAATGAGGTTCAGAAGCACAAGATCAAGCTCAAAAGAGGTTGTTAAGCACATCAACAACGCAAATTGAGGTTGTTAAGCACACAAACAAAGGCAAATGAGGTTCCTAAGCACAAGAACAAGTGCAGTTGAGGTTCATAAGCACAAGATGAAGCACAAAAGAGGTTGTTAAGCACACGAACAACGCAAATTGAGGTTGTTTAGCACACAAACAAGGGCAAATGAGGTTCCTAACCACAAGAAAAAGTGCAAATGACGTTCATAAACACAAGATCAATCTCAAAAAAGGTTGTTAAGCACATCAACAAAGCAAATTGAGGTCGTTATGCACACAAACAAGGGCAAATGAGGTTCCTAAACACAAGATCAAGTGCAATTGAGGTTCATAAGCGCAAGATGAAGCGCAAAAGATGTTGTTAAGCACACGAACAAGGGCAAATGAGGTTCCTAAGCACAAGAACAAGTGCAATTGAGGTTCATAAGCACAAGATGAAGCACAAAAGAGGTTGTTAAGCACACGAACAACGCAAATTGAGGTTGTTTAGCACACAAACAAGAGCAAATGAGTTTCCTAACCACAAGAACAAGTGCAAATGAGGTTCATAAGAACAAGATCAAGCGCAAAAGAGGTTGTTAAGCACATGAACAACGCAAATTGAGGTTGTTAAGCACACAAACAAGGGCAAATGAGGTTCCTAAGCACAAGAACAAGTGCAATTTAGGTTCATAAGCACAAGATCAAGCACAAAAGAGGTTGTTAAGCACATGAACAACGCAAATTGAAGTTTTAAAGCGCACAAACAAGGGCAAATGAGGTTCCTAACCACAAGAACAAGTGCAAATGAGGTTCATAAGAACAAGATCAAGCGCAAAACAGGTTGTTAAGCACATGAACAACGCAAATTGAGGTTGTTAAGCACACAAACAAGGGCAAATGAGGTTCCTAAGCACAAGAACAAGTGCAATTAAGGTTCATAAGCACAAGATCAAGCACAAAAGAGGTTGTTAAGCACATGAACAACGCAAATTGAAGTTTTTAAGCACACAAACAAGGGAAAATGAGGTTCCTAAGCACAAGAACAAGTGTAAATGAGGTTCAGAAGCACAAGATCAAGCTCAAAAGAGGTTGTTAAGCACATCAACAACGCAAATTGAGGTTGTTAAGCACACAAACAAGGGCAAATGAAGTTCCTAAGCACAAGAACAAGTGCAATTGTGGTTCATAAGCACAAGATGAAGCACAAAAGAGGTTGTTAAGCACACGAACAACGCAAATTCAGGTTGTTTAGCACGCAAACAAGGGCAAATGAGGTTCCTAACCACAAGAAAAAGTGCAAATGACGTTCATAAACACAAGATCAATCTCAAAAAAGGTTGTTAAGCATATCAACAACGCAAATTGAGGTTGTTATGAACACAAGCAAGGGCAAATGAGGTTCCTAAGCACAAGAACAAGTGCAATTGAGGTTCATAAGCGCAAGATGAAGCGCAAAAGATGTTGTGATGCACACAAACAAGGGCAAATGAGGTTCCTAACCACAAGAACAAGTGCAATTGAGGTTCATAAGCGCAAGATGAAGCGCAAAAGATATTGTTAAGCACACGAACAAGGGCAAATGAGGTTCCTAAGCACAAGAACAAGTGCAATTGAGGTTCATCAGCACAAGATGAAGGACAAAAGAGGTTGTTAAGCACACGAACAACGCAAATTAAGGTTGTTTAGCACACAAACAAGGGCAAATGAGGTTCCTAACCACAAGAACAAGTGCAAATGAGGTTCATAAGAACAAGATCAAGCGGAAAAGAGGTTGTTAAGCACATGAACAACGCAAATTGAGGTTGTTAAGCACACAAACAAGGGCAAATGAGGTTCCTAAGCACAAGAACAAGTGCAATTGAGGTTCATAAGCACAAGATCAAGCACAAAAGAGGTTGTTAAGCACATGAACAACGCAAATTGAAGTTCTTAAGCACACAAACAAGGGAGAAAGAGGTTCCTAAGCACAAGAACAAGTGCAAATGAGGTTCAGAAGCACAAGATCAAGCTCAAAAAAGGTTGTTAAGCACATCAACAATGCAAAAAGATGTTGTTAAGCACACGAACAAGGGAAAATGAGGTTCCTAATCACAAGAACAAGTGCAATTGAGGTTCATAAGCACAAGATGAAGCACAAAAGAGGTTGTTAAGCACACGAACAACGCAAATTGAGGTTGTTTAGCACACAAAAAAGGGCAAATGAGGTTCCTAACCACAAGAAAAAGTGCAAATGACGTTCATAAGCACAAGATCAATCTCAAAAAAGGTTGTTAAGCACATCAACAACGCAAATTGAGGTTGTTATGCACACAAACAAGGGCAAATGAGGTTCCTAAGCACAAGAACAAGTGCAATTGAGGTTCATAAGCGCAAGATGAAGCGCAAAAGATGTTGTTAAGCACACGAACAAGGGCAAATGAGGTTCCTAACCACAAGAAAAAGTGCAAATGACGTTCATAAGCACAAGATCAATCTCAAAAAAGGTTGTTAAGCACATCAACAACGCAAATTGAGGTTGTTATGCACACAAACAAGGGCAAATGAGGTTCCTAAGCACAAGAACTAGTGCAATTGAGGTTCATAAGCGCAAGATGAAGCGCAAAAGATGTTGTTAAGCACACGAACAAGGGCAAATGAGGTTCCTAAGCTCAAGAACAAGTGCAATTGAGGTTCATAAGCACAAGATGAAGCACAAAAGAGGTTGTTAGGCACACGAACAACGCAAATTGAGGTTGTTTAGCACACAAACAAGGGCAAATGAGGTTCCTAACCACAAGAACAAGTGCAAATGAGGTTCATAAGAACAAGATCAAGCGCAAAAGAGGTTGTTAAGCACATGAACAACGCAAATTGAGGTTGTTAAGCACACAAACAAGGGCAAATGAGGTTCCTAAGCACAAGAACAAGTGCAATTAAGGTTCATAAGCACAAGATCAAGCACAAAAGAGGTTGTTAAGCACATGAACAACGCAAATTGAAGTTTTTAAGCACACAAACAAGGGAAAATGAGGTTCCTAAGCACAAGAACAAGTGTAAATGAGGTTCAGAAGCACAAGATCAAGCTCAAAAGAGGTTGTTAAGCACATCAACAACGCAAATTGAGGTTGTTAAGCACACAAACAAGGGCAAATGAGGCTCCTAAGCACAAGAACAAGTGCAATTGTGGTTCATAAGCACAAGATGAAGCACAAAAGAGGTTGTTAAGCACACGAACAACGCAAATTCAGGTTGTTTAGCACGCAAACAAGGGCAAATGAGGTTCCTAACCACAAGAAAAAGTGCAAATGACGTTCATAAACACAAGATCAATCTCAAAAAAGGTTGTTAAGCACATCAACAACGCAAATTGAGGTTGTTATGCACACAAACAAGGGCAAATGAGGTTCCTAAGCACAAGAACAAGTGCAATTGAGGTTCATAAGTGCAAGATGAAGCGCAAAAGATGTTGTTAAGCACACGAACAAGGGAAAATGAGGTTCCTAAGCACAAGAACAAGTGCAATTGAGGTTCATAAGCACAAGATGAAGCACAAAAGAGGTTGTTAAGCACATCAACAACGCAAATTGAGGTTGTTATGCACACAAACAAGGGCAAATGAGGTTCCTAAGCTCAAGAACAAGTGCAATTGAGGTTCATAAGCGCAAGATGAAGCGCAAAAGTTGTTGTTATGCACACAAACAAGGGCAAATGAGGTTCCTAACCACAAGAACAAGTGCAATTGAGGTTCATAAGCGCAAGATGAAGCGCAAAAGATATTGTTAAGCACACGAACAAGGGCAAATGAGGTTCCTAAGCACAAGAACAAGTGCAATTGAGGTTCATCAGCACAAGATGAAGGACAAAAGAGGTTGTTAAGCACACGAACAACGCAAATTAAGGTTGTTTAGCACACAAACAAGGGCAAATGAGGTTCCTAACCACAAGAACAAGTGCAAATGAGGTTCATAAGAACAAGATCAAGCGGAAAAGAGGTTGTTAAGCACATGAACAACGCAAATTGAGGTTGTTAAGCACACAAAAAAGGGCAAATGAGGTTCCTAAGCACAAGAACAAGTGCAATTGAGGTTCATAAGCACAAGATCAAGCACAAAAGAGGTTGTTAAGCACATGAACAACGCAAATTGAAGTTCTTAAGCACACAAACAAGGGAGAATGAGGTTCCTAAGCACAAGAACAAGTGCAAATGAGGTTCAGAAGCACAAGATCAAGCTCAAAAAAGGTTGTTAAGCACATCAACAATGCAAAAAGATGTTGTTAAGCACACGAACAAGGGAAAATGAGGTTCCTAAGCACAAGAACAAGTGCAATTGAGGTTCATAAGCACAAGATGAAGCACAAAAGAGGTTGTTAAGCACACGAACAACGCAAATTGAGGTTGTTTAGCACACAAACAAGGGCAAATGAGGTTCCTAACCACAAGAAAAAGTGCAAATGACGATCATAAGCACAAGATCAATCTCAAAAAAGGTTGTTAAGCACATCAACAACGCAAATTGAGGTTGTTATGCACACAAACAAGGGCAAATGAGGTTCCTAAGCACAAGAACAAGTGCAATTGAGGTTCATAAGCGCAAGATGAAGCGCAAAAGATGTTGTTAAGCACACGAACAAGGGCAAATGAGGTTCCTAAGCACAAGAAAAAGTGCAAATGACGTTCATAAGCACAAGATCAATCTCAAAAAAGGTTGTTAAGCACATCAACAACGCAAATTGAGGTTGTTATGCACACAAACATGGGCAAATGAGGTTCCTAAGCACAAGAACTAGTGCAATTGAGGTTCATAAGCGCAAGATGAAGCGCAAAAGATGTTGTTAAGCACACGAACAAGGGCAAATGAGGTTCCTAAGCACAAGAACAAGTGCAATTGAGGTTCATAAGCACAAGATGAAGCACAAAAGAGGTTGCTAGGCACACGAACAACGCAAATTGAGGTTGTTTAGCACACAAACAAGGGCAAATGAGGTTCCTAACCACAAGAACAAGTGCAAATGAGGTTCATAAGAACAAGATCAAGCGCAAAACAGGTTGTCAAGCACATGAACAATGCAAATTGAGGTTTTTAAGCACACAAACAAGGGCAAATGAGGTTCCTAAGCACAAGAACAAGTGCAATTAAGGTTCATAAGCACAAGATCAAGCACAAAAGAGGTTGTTAAGCAGATGAACAACGCAAATTGAAGTTTTTAAGCACACAAACAAGGGAAAATGAGGTTCCTAAGCACAAGAACAAGTGTAAATGACGTTCGTAAGCACAAGATCAAGCTCAAAAGAGGTTGTTAAGCACATCAACAACGCAAATTGAGGTTGTTAAGCACACAAACAAGGGCAAATGAGGTTCCTAAGCACAAGACCAAGTGCAATTGTGGTTCATAAGCACAAGATGAAGCACAAAAGAGGTTGTTAAGCACACGAACAACGCAAATTCAGGTTGTTTAGCACACAAACAAGGGCAAATGAGGTTCCTAACCACAAGAAAAAGTGCAAATGACGTTCATAAACACAAGATCAATCTCAAAAAAGGTTGTTAAGCACATCAACAACGCAAATTGAGGTTGTTATGCACACAAACAAGGGCAAATGAGGTTCCTAAGCACAAGAACAAGTGCAATTGAGGTTCATAAGTGCAAGATGAAGCGCAAAAGATGTTGTTAAGCACACGAACAAGGGAAAATGAGGTTCCTAAGCACAAGAACAAGTGCAATTGAGGTTCATAAGCATAAGATGAAGCACAAAAGAGGTTGTTAAGCACACGAACAACGCAAATTAAGGTTGTTTAGCACACAAACAAGGGCAAATGAGGTTCCTAACCACAAGAACAAGTGCAAGTGAGGTTCATAAGAACAAGATCAAGCGCAAAAGTGGTTGTTAAGCACATGAACAATGCAAATTGAGGTTGTTAAGCACACAAACAAGGGCAAATGAGGTTCCTAAGCACAAGAACAAGTGCAATTGATGTTCATAAGCACAAGATCAAGCACAAAAGATGTTGTTAAGCACATGAACAACGCAAATTGAAGTTTTTCAGCACACAAACAAGGGAAAATGAGGTTCCTAAGCACAAGAACAAGTGCAAATGAGGTTCGGAAGCACAAGATCAAGCTCAAAAAAGGTTGTTAAGCACATCAACAACGCAAATTGAGGTTGTTAAGCACACAAACAAGGGCAAATGAGGTTCCTAAGCACAAGAACAAGTGCAATTGAGGTTCATAAGCACAAGATGAAGCACAAAAGAGGTTGTTAAGCACACCAACAACGCAAATTGAGGTTGTTTAGCACACAAACAAGGGCAAATGAGGTTCCTAACCACAAGAAAAAGTGCAAATGACGTTCATAAACACAAGATCAATCTCAAAAAAGGTTGTTAAGCACATCAACAACGCAAATTGAGGTTGTTATGCACACAAACAAGGGCAAATGAGGTTCCTAAGCACAAGAACAAGTGCAATTGAAGTTCATAAGCGCAAGATGAAGCGCAAAAGATATTGTTAAGCACACGAACAAGGGCAAATGAGGTTCCTAAGCACAAGAACAAGTGCAATTGAGGTTCATCAGCACAAGATGAAGGACAAAAGAGGTTGTTAAGCACACGAACAACGCAAATTAAGGTTGTTTAGCACACAAACAAGGGCAAATGAGGTTCCTAACCACAAGAACAAGTGCAAATGAGGTTCATAAGAACAAGATCAAGCGGAAAAGAGGTTGTTAAGCACATGAACAACGCAAATTGAGGTTGTTAAGCACACAAAAAAGGGC
This sequence comes from Carex scoparia, assembly GCA_024447655.1. Lineage (NCBI taxonomy): Eukaryota > Viridiplantae > Streptophyta > Magnoliopsida > Poales > Cyperaceae > Carex > Carex scoparia. The sequence goes on along the minus strand of JAJHPE010000003.1, from coordinate 459,458 downwards.
AAATGAGGTTCCTAAGCACAAGAACAAGTGCAATTGAGGTTCATAAGCACAAGATCAAGCACAAAAGAGGTTGTTAAGCACATGAACAACGCAAATTGAAGTTCTTAAGCACACAAACAAGGGAGAATGAGGTTCCTAAGCACAAGAACAAGTGCAAATGAGGTTCGAAGCACAAGATCAAGCTCAAAAAAGGTTGTTAAGCACATCAACAATGCAAAAAGATGTTGTTAAGCACACAAACAAGGGAAAATGAGGTTCCTAAGCACAAGAACAAGTGCAATTGAGGTTCATAAGCACAAGATGAAGCACAAAAGAGGTTGTTAAGCACACGAACAACGCAAATTGAGGTTGTTTAGCACACAAACAAGGGCAAATGAGGTTCCTAACCACAAGAAAAAGTGCAAATGACGTTCATAAGCACAAGATCAATCTCAAAAAAGGTTGTTAAGCACATCAACAACGCAAATTGAGGTTGTTATGCACACAAACAAGGGCAAATGAGGTTCCTAAGCACAAGAACAAGTGCAATTGAGGTTCATAAGCGCAAGATGAAGCGCAAAAGATGTTGTTAAGCACACGAACAACGCTTTCACACAAACAAGGGCAAATGAGGTTCCTAAGCACAAGAAAAAGTGCAAATGACGTTCATAAGCACAAGATCAATCTCAAAAAAGGTTGTTAAGCACATCAACAACGCAAATTGAGGTTGTTATGCACACAAACATGGGCAAATGAGGTTCCTAAGCACAAGAACTAGTGCAATTGAGGTTCATAAGCGCAAGATGAAGCGCAAAAGATGTTGTTAAGCACACGAACAAGGGCAAATGAGGTTCCTAAGCACAAGAACAAGTGCAATTGAGGTTCATAAGCACAAGATGAAGCACAAAAGAGGTTGTTAGGCACACGAACAACGCAAATTGAGGTTGTTTAGCACACAAACAAGGGCAAATGAGGTTCCTAACCACAAGAACAAGTGCAAATGAGGTTCATAAGAACAAGATCAAGCGCAAAACAGGTTGTCAAGCACATGAACAATGCAAATTGAGGTTTTTAAGCACACAAACAAGGGCAAATGAGGTTCCTAAGCACAAGAACAAGTGCAATTAAGGTTCATAAGCACAAGATCAAGCACAAAAGAGGTTGTTAAGCAGATGAACAACGCAAATTGAAGTTTTTCAGCACACAAACAAGGGAAAATGAGGTTCCTAAGCACAAGAACAAGTGCAAATGAGGTTCAGAAGCACAAGATCAAGCTCAAAAAAGGTTGTTAAGCACATCAACAACGCAAATTGAAGTTTTTAAGCACACAAACAAGGGAAAATGAGGTTCCTAAGCACAAGAACAAGTGTAAATGACGTTCAGAAGCACAAGATCAAGCTCAAAAGAGGTTGTTAAGCACATCAACAACGCAAATTGAGGTTGTTAAGCACACAAACAAGGGCAAATGAGGTTCCTAAGCACAAGACCAAGTGCAATTGTGGTTCATAAGCACAAGATGAAGCACAAAAGAGGTTGTTAAGCACACGAACAACGCAAATTAAGGTTGTTTAGCACACAAACAAGGGCAAATGAGGTTCCTAACCACAAGAACAAGTGCAAATGAGGTTCATAAGAACAAGATCAAGCGCAAAAGTGGTTGTTAAGCACATGAACAATGCAAATTGAGGTTGTTAAGCACACAAACAAGGGCAAATGAGGTTCCTAAGCACAAGAACAAGTGCAATTGATGTTCATAAGCACAAGATCAAGCACAAAAGATGTTGTTAAGCACATGAACAACGCAAATTGAAGTTTTTCAGCACACAAACAAGGGAAAATGAGGTTCCTAAGCACAAGAACAAGTGCAAATGAGGTTCAGAAGCACAAGATCAAGCTCAAAAAAGGTTGTTAAGCACATCAACAACGCAAATTGAGGTTGTTTAGCACACAAACAAGGGCAAATGAGGTTCCTAACCACAAGAAAAAGTGCAAATGACGTTCATAAACACAAGATCAATCTCAAAAAAGGTTGTTAAGCACATCAACAACGCAAATTGAGGTTGTTATGCACACAAACAAGGGCAAATGAGGTTCTTAAGCACAAGAACAAGTGCAATTGAGGTTCATAAGCGCAAGATGAAGCGCAAAAGATATTGTTAAGCACACGAACAAGGGCAAATGAGGTTCCTAAGCACAAGAACAAGTGCAATTGAGGTTCATAAGCACAAGATGAAGGACAAAAGAGGTTGTTAAGCACACGAACAACGCAAATTAAGGTTGTTTAGCACACAAACAAGGGCAAATGAGGTTCCTAACCACAAGAACAAGTGCAAATGAGGTTCATAAGAACAAGATCAAGCGGAAAAGAGGTTGTTAAGCACATGAACAACGCAAATTGAGGTTGTTAAGCACACAAAAAAGGGCAAATGAGGTTCCTAAGCACAAGAACAAGTGCAATTGAGGTTCATAAGTACAAGATCAAGCACAAAAGAGGTTGTTAAGCACATGAACAACGCAAATTGAAGTTCTTAAGCACACAAACAAGGGAGAATGAGGTTCCTAAGCACAAGAACAAGTGCAAATGAGGTTCAGAAGCACAAGATCAAGCTCAAAAAAGGTTGTTAAGCACATCAACAATGCAAAAAGATGTTGTTAAGCACACGAACAAGGGAAAATGAGGTTCCTAAGCACAAGAACAAGTGCAATTGAGGTTCATAAGCACAAGATGAAGCACAAAAGAGGTTGTTAAGCACACGAACAACGCAAATTGAGGTTGTTTAGCACACAAACAAGGGCAAATGAGGTTCCTAACCACAAGAAAAAGTGCAAATGACGTTCATAAGCACAAGATCAATCTCAAAAAAGGTTGTTAAGCACATCAACAACGCAAATTGAGGTTGTTATGCACACAAACAAGGGCAAATGAGGTTCCTAAGCACAAGAACAAGTGCAATTGAGGTTCATAAGCGCAAGATGAAGCGCAAAAGATGTTGTTAAGAACAACGCAACAAGGGCAAATGAGGTTCCTAAGCACAAGAAAAAGTGCAAATGACGTTCATAAGCAGAAGATCAATCTCAAAAAAGGTTGTTAAGCACATCAACAACGCAAATTGAGGTTGTTATGCACACAAACATGGGCAAATGAGGTTCCTAAGCACAAGAACTAGTGCAATTGAGGTTCATAAGCGCAAGATGAAGCGCAAAAGAGGTTGTTAAGCACACGAACAAGGGCAAATGAGGTTCCTAAGCACAAGAACAAGTGCAATTGAGGTTCATAAGCACAAGATGAAGCACAAAAGAGGTTGTTAGGCACACGAACAACGCAAATTGAGGTTGTTTAGCACACAAACAAGGGCAAATGAGGTTCCTAACCACAAGAACAAGTGCAAATGAGGTTCATAAGAACAAGATCAAGCGCAAAACAGGTTGTTAAGCACATGAACAATGCAAATTGAGGTTTTTAAGCACACAAACAAGGGCAAATGAGGTTCCTAAGCACAAGAACAAGTGCAATTAAGGTTCATAAGCACAAGATCAAGCACAAAAGAGGTTGTTAAGCACATGAACAACGCAAATTGAAGTTTTTAAGCACACAAACAAGGGAAAATGAGGTTCCTAAGCACAAGAACAAGTGTAAATGACGTTCAGAAGCACAAGATCAAGCTCAAAAGAGGTTGTTAAGCACATCAAAAACGCAAATTGAGGTTGTTAAGCACACAAACAAGGGCAAATGAGGTTCCTAAGCACAAGACCAAGTGCAATTGTGGTTCATAAGCACAAGATGAAGCACAAAAGAGGTTGTTAAGCACACGAACAACGCAAATTCAGGTTGTTTAGCACACAAACAAGGGCAAATGAGGTTCCTAACCACAAGAAAAAGTGCAAATGACGTTCATAAACACAAGATCAATCTCAAAAAAGGTTGTTAAGCACATCAACAACGCAAATTGACGTTGTTATGCACACAAACAAGGGCAAATGAGGTTCCTAAGCACAAGAACAAGTGCAATTGAGGTTCATAAGTGCAAGATGAAGCGCAAAAGATGTTGTTAAGCACACGAACAAGGGAAAATGAGGTTCCTAAGCACAAGAACAAGTGCAATTGAGGTTCATAAGCATAAGATGAAGCACAAAAGAGGTTGTTAAGCACACGAACAACGCAAATTAAGGTTGTTTAGCACACAAACAAGGGCAAATGAGGTTCCTAACCACAAGAACAAGTGCAAATGAGGTTCATAAGAACAAGATCAAGCGCAAAAGTGGTTGTTAAGCACATGAACAATGCAAATTGAGGTTGTTAAGCACACAAACAAGGGCAAATGAGGTTCCTAAGCACAAGAACAAGTGCAATTGATGTTCATAAGCACAAGATCAAGCACAAAAGATGTTGTTAAGCACATGAACAACGCAAATTGAAGTTTTTCAGCACACAAACAAGGGAAAATGAGGTTCCTAAGCACAAGAACAAGTGCAAATGAGGTTCAGAAGCACAAGATCAAGCTCAAAAAAGGTTGTTAAGCACATCAACAACGCAAATTGAGGTTGTTAAGCACACAAACAAGGGCAAATGAGGTTCCTAAGCACAAGAACAAGTGCAATTGAGGTTCATAAGCACAAGATGAAGCACAAAAGAGGTTGTTAAGCACACCAACAACACAAATTGAGGTTGTTTAGCACACAAACAAGGGCAAATGAGGTTCCTAACCACAAGAAAAAGGGCAAATGACGTTCATAAACACAAGATCAATCTCAAAAAAGGTTGTTAAGCACATCAACAACGCAAATTGAGGTTGTTATGCACACAAACAAGGGCAAATGAGGTTCCTAAGCACAAGAACAAGTGCAATTGAGGTTTATAAGCGCAAGATGAAGCGCAAAAGATGTTGTTAAGCACACGAACAAGGGCAAATGAGGTTCCTAAGCACAAGAACAAGTGCAATTGAGGTTCATAAGCATAAGATGAAGCACAAAAGAGGTTGTTAAGCACACGAACAACGCAAATTATGGTTGTTTAGCCCACAAACAAGGGCAAATGAGGTTCCTAACCACAAGAACAAGTGCAAATGAGGTTCATAAGAACAAGATCAAGCGCAAAAGTGGTTGTTAAGCACATGAACAACGCAAATTGAGGTTGTTAAGCACACAAACAAGGGCAAATGAGGTTCCTAAGCACAAGAACAAGTGCAATTGAGGTTCATAAGCACAAGATCAAGCACAAAAGATGTTGTTAAGCACATGAACAACGCAAATTGAAGTTTTTCAGCACACAAACAAGGGAAAATGAGGTTCCTAAGCACAAGAACAAGTGCAAATGAGGTTCAGAAGCACAAGATCAAGCTCAAAAGAGGTTGTTAAGCACATGAACAACGCAAATTGAGGTTGTTAAGCACACAAACAAGGGCAAATGAGGTTCCTAAGCACAAGAACAAGTGCAAATGAGGTTCGAAGCACAAGATCAAGCTCAAAAGAGGTTGTTAAGCACATCAACAACGCAAATTGAGGTTGTTAAGCACACAAACAAGGGTAAATGAGGTTCCTAAGCACAAGAACAAGTGCAATTGAGGTTCATAAGCACAAGATGAAGCACAAAAGAGGTTGTTAAGCACACGAACAACGCAAATTGAGGTTGTTTAGCACACAAACAAGGGCAAATGAGGTTCCTAAGCACAAGAAAAAGTGCAAATGACGTTCCTAAGCACAAGATCAATCTCAAAAGAGGTTGTTAAGCACATCAACAACGCAAATTGAGGTTGTTATGCACACAAACAAGGGCAAATGAGGTTCCTAACCACAAGAACAAGTGCAATTGAGGTTCATAAGCGCAAGATGAAGCGCAAAAGATGTTGTTAAGCACACGAACAAGGGCAAATGAGGTTCCTAAGCACAAGAACAAGTGCAATTGAGGTTCATAAGCACAAGATGAAGGACAAAAGAGGTTGTTAAGCATACGAACAACGCAAATTGTGGTTGTTTAGCACACAAACAAGGGCAAATGAGGTTCCTAACCACAAGAACAAGTGCAAATGAGGTTCATAAGAACAAGATCAAGCGCAAAACAGGTTGTTAAGCACATGAACAACGCAAATTGAGGTTGTTAAGCACACAAACAAGGGCAAATGAGGTTCCTAAGCACAAGAACAAGTGCAATTCAGGTTCATAAGCACAAGATCAAGCACAAAAGAGGTTGTTAAGCACATGAACAACGCAAATTGAAGTTTTTAAGCACACAAACAAGGGAGAATGAGGTTCCTAAGCACAAGAACAAGTGCAAATGAGGTTCAGAAGCACAAGATCAAGCTCAAAAGAGGTTGTTAAGCACATCAACAATGCAAATTGAGGTTGTTAAGCACACAAAGAAGGGCAAATGAGGTTCCTAAGCACAAGAACAAGTACAATTGAGGTTCATAAGCACAAGATGAAGCACAAAAGAGGTTGTTAAGCACACGAACAACGCAAATTAAGGTTGTTTAGCACACAAACAAGGGCAAATGAGGTTCCTAACCACAAGAACAAGTGCAAATGAGGTTCATAAGAACAAGATCAAGCGCAAAAGTGGTTGTTAAGCACATGAACAATGCAAATTGAGGTTGTTAAGCACACAAACAAGGGCAAATGAGGTTCCTAAGCACAAGAACAAGTGCAATTGATGTTCATAAGCACAAGATCAAGCACAAAAGATGTTGTTAAGCACATGAACAACGCAAATTGAAGTTTTTCAGCACACAAACAAGGGAAAATGAGGTTCCTAAGCACAAGAACAAGTGCAAATGAGGTTCAGAAGCACAAGATCAAGCTCAAAAAAGGTTGTTAAGCACATCAACAACGCAAATTGAGGTTGTTAAGCACACAAACAAGGGCAAATGAGGTTCCTAAGCACAAGAACAAGTGCAATTGAGGTTCATAAGCACAAGATGAAGCACAAAAGAGGTTGTTAAGCACACCAACAACGCAAATTGAGGTTGTTTAGCACACAAACAAGGGCAAATGAGGTTCCTAACCACAAGAAAAAGTGCAAATGACGTTCATAAACACAAGATCAATCTCAAAAAAGGTTGTTAAGCACATCAACAACGCAAATTGAGGTTGTTATGCACACAAACAAGGGCAAATGAGGTTCCTAAGCACAAGAACAAGTGCTATTGAGGTTTATAAGCGCAAGATGAAGCGCAAAAGATGTTGTTAAGCACACGAACAAGGGCAAATGAGGTTCCTAAGCACAAGAACAAGTGCAATTGAGGTTCATAAGCATAAGATGAAGCACAAAAGAGGTTGTTAAGCACACGAACAACGCAAATTAAGGTTGTTTAGCCCACAAAAAAGGGCAAATGAGGTTCCTAACCACAAGAACAAGTGCAAATGAGGTTCATAAGAACAAGATCAAGCGCAAAAGTGGTTGTTAAGCACATGAACAACGCAAATTGAGGTTGTTAAGCACACAAACAAGGGCAAATGAGGTTCCTAAGCACAAGAACAAGTGCAATTGAGGTTCATAAGCACAAGATCAAGCACAAAAGATGTTGTTAAGCACATGAACAACGCAAATTGAAGTTTTTCAGCACACAAACAAGGGAAAATGAGGTTCCTAAGCACAAGAACAAGTGCAAATGAGGTTCAGAAGCACAAGATCAAGCTCAAAAGAGGTTGTTAAGCACATGAACAACGCAAATTGAGGTTGTTAAGCACACAAACAAGGGCAAATGAGGTTCCTAAGCACAAGAACAAGTGCAAATGAGGTTCAGAAGCACAAGATCAAGCTCAAAAGAGGTTGTTAAGCACATCAACAACGCAAATTGAGGTTGTTAAGCACACAAACAAGGGTAAATGAGGTTCCTAAGCACAAGAACAAGTGCAATTGAGGTTCATAAGCACAAGATGAAGCACAAAAGAGGTTGTTAAGCACACGAACAACGCAAATTGAGGTTGTTTAGCACACAAACAAGGGCAAATGAGGTTCCTAAGCACAAGAAAAAGTGCAAATGACGTTCCTAAGCACAAGATCAATCTCAAAAGAGGTTGTTAAGCACATCAACAACGCAAATTGAGGTTGTTATGCACACAAACAAGGGCAAATGAGGTTCCTAACCACAAGAACAAGTGCAATTGAGGTTCATAAGCGCAAGATGAAGCGCAAAAGAAGTTGTTAAGCACACGAACAAGGGCAAATGAGGTTCCTAAGCACAAGAACAAGTGCAATTGAGGTTCATAAGCACAAGATGAAGGACAAAAGAGGTTGTTAAGCATACGAACAACGCAAATTGTGGTTGTTTAGCACACAAACAAGGGCAAATGAGGTTCCTAACCACAAGAACAAGTGCAAATGAGGTTCATAAGAACAAGATCAAGCGCAAAACAGGTTGTTAAGCACATGAACAACGCAAATTGAGGTTGTTAAGCACACAAACAAGGGCAAATGAGGTTCCTAAGCACAAGAACAAGTGCAATTCAGGTTCATAAGCACAAGATCAAGCACAAAAGAGGTTGTTAAGCACATGAACAACGCAAATTGAAGTTTTTAAGCACACAAACAAGGGAGAATGAGGTTCCTAAGCACAAGAACAAGTGCAAATGAGGTTCAGAAGCACAAGATCAAGCTCAAAAGAGGTTGTTAAGCAGATCAACAATGCAAATTGAGGTTGTTAAGCACACAAAGAAGGGCAAATGAGGTTCCTAAGCACAAGAACAAGTACAATTGAGGTTCATAAGCACAAGATGAAGCACAAAAGAGGTTGTTAAGCACACGAACAACGCAAATTGAGGTTGTTTAGCACACAAACAAGGGCAAATGAGGTTCCTAACCACAAGAAAAAGTGCAAATGACGTTCATAAGCACAAGATAAATCTCAAAAATTGTTGTTAAGCACATCAACAACGCAAATTGAGGTTGTTATGCACACAAACAAGGGCAAATGAGGTTCCTAAGCACAAGAACAAGTGCAATTCAGGTTCATAAGCACAAGATCAAGCACAAAAGAGGTTGTTAAGCACATGAACAACGCAAATTGAGGTTTTTAAGCACACAAACAAGGGCAAATGAGGTTCCTAAGCACAAGAACAAGTGCAATTAAGGTTCATAAGCACAAGATCAAGCACAAAAGAGGTTGTTAAGCAGATGAACAACGCAAATTGAAGTTTTTAAGCACACAAACAAGGGAAAATGAGGTTCCTAAGCACAAGAACAAGTGTAAATGACGTTCAGAAGCACAAGATCAAGCTCAAAAGAGGTTGTTAAGCACATCAACAACGCAAATTGAGGTTGTTAAGCACACAAACAAGGGCAAATGAGGTTCCTAAGCACAAGACCAAGTGCAATTGTGGTTCATAAGCACAAGATGAAGCACAAAAGAGGTTGTTAAGCACACGAACAACGCAAATTCAGGTTGTTTAGCACACAAACAAGGGCAAATGAGGTTCCTAACCACAAGAAAAAGTGCAAATGACGTTCATAAACACAAGATCAATCTCAAAAAAGGTTGTTAAGCACATCAACAACGCAAATTGAGGTTGTTATGCACACAAACAAGGGCAAATGAGGTTCCTAAGCACAAGAACAAGTGCAATTGAGGTTCATAAGTGCAAGATGAAGCGCAAAACATGTTGTTAAGCACACGAACAAGGGAAAATGAGGTTCCTAAGCACAAGAACAAGTGCAATTGAGGTTCATAAGCATAAGATGAAGCACAAAAGAGGTTGTTAAGCACACGAACAACGCAAATTAAGGTTGTTTAGCACACAAACAAGGGCAAATGAGGTTCCTAACCACAAGAACAAGTGCAAATGAGGTTCATAAGAACAAGATCAAGCGCAAAAGTGGTTGTTAAGCACATGAACAATGCAAATTGAGGTTGTTAAGCACACAAACAAGGGCAAATGAGGTTCCTAAGCACAAGAACAAGTGCAATTGATGTTCATAAGCACAAGATCAAGCACAAAAGATGTTGTTAAGCACATGAACAACGCAAATTGAAGTTTTTCAGCACACAAACAAGGGAAAATGAGGTTCCTAAGCACAAGAACAAGTGCAAATGAGGTTCAGAAGCACAAGATCAAGCTCAAAAAAGGTTGTTAAGCACATCAACAACGCAAATTGAGGTTGTTAAGCACACAAACAAGGGCAAATGAGGTTCCTAAGCACAAGAACAAGTGCAATTGAGGTTCATAAGCACAAGATGAAGCACAAAAGAGGTTGTTAAGCACACCAACAACGCAAATTGAGGTTGTTTAGCACACAAACAAGGGCAAATGAGGTTCCTAACCACAAGAAAAAGTGCAAATGACGTTCATAAACACAAGATCAATCTCAAAAAAGGTTGTTAAGCACATCAACAACGCAAATTGAGGTTGTTATGCACACAAACAAGGGCAAATGAGGTTCCTAAGCACAAGAACAAGTGCAATTGAGGTTTATAAGCGCAAGATGAAGCGCAAAAGATGTTGTTAAGCACACGAACAAGGGCAAATGAGGTTCCTAAGCACAAGAACAAGTGCAATTGAGGTTCATAAGCATAAGATGAAGCACAAAAGAGGTTGTTAAGCACACGAACAACGCAAATTAAGGTTGTTTAGCCCACAAAAAAGGGCAAATGAGGTTCCTAACCACAAGAACAAGTGCAAATGAGGTTCATAAGAACAAGATCAAGCGCAAAAGTGGTTGTTAAGCACATGAACAACGCAAATTGAGGTTGTTAAGCACACAAACAAGGGCAAATGAGGTTCCTAAGCACAAGAACAAGTGCAATTGAGGTTCATAAGCACAAGATCAAGCACAAAAGATGTTGTTAAGCACATGAACAACGCAAATTGAAGTTTTTCAGCACACAAACAAGGGAAAATGAGGTTCCTAAGCACAAGAACAAGTGCAAATGAGGTTCGGAAGCACAAGATCAAGCTCAAAAGAGGTTGTTAAGCACATGAACAACGCAAATTGAGGTTGTTAAGCACACAAACAAGGGCAAATGAGGTTCCTAAGCACAAGAACAAGTGCAAATGAGGTTCAGAAGCACAAGATCAAGCTCAAAAGAGGTTGTTAAGCACATCAACAACGCAAATTGAGGTTGTTAAGCACACAAACAAGGGTAAATGAGGTTCCTAAGCACAAGAACAAGTGCAATTGAGGTTCATAAGCACAAGATGAAGCACAAAAGAGGTTGTTAAGCACACGAACAACGCAAATTGAGGTTGTTTAGCACACAAACAAGGGCAAATGAGGTTCCTAAGCACAAGAAAAAGTGCAAATGACGTTCCTAAGCACAAGATCAATCTCAAAAGAGGTTGTTAAGCACATCAACAACGCAAATTGAGGTTGTTATGCACACAAACAAGGGCAAATGAGGTTCCTAACCACAAGAACAAGTGCAATTGAGGTTCATAAGCGCAAGATGAAGCGCAAAAGAAGTTGTTAAGCACACGAACAAGGGCAAATGAGGTTCCTAAGCACAAGAACAAGTGCAATTGAGGTTCATAAGCACAAGATGAAGGACAAAAGAGGTTGTTAAGCATACGAACAACGCAAATTGTGGTTGTTTAGCACACAAACAAGGGCAAATGAGGTTCCTAACCACAAGAACAAGTGCAAATGAGGTTCATAAGAACAAGATCAAGCGCAAAACAGGTTGTTAAGCACATGAACAACGCAAATTGAGGTTGTTAAGCACACAAACAAGGGCAAATGAGGTTCCTAAGCACAAGAACAAGTGCAATTCAGGTTCATAAGCACAAGATCAAGCACAAAAGAGGTTGTTAAGCACATGAACAACGCAAATTGAAGTTTTTAAGCACACAAACAAGGGAGAATGAGGTTCCTAAGCACAAGAACAAGTGCAAATGAGGTTCGAAGCACAAGATCAAGCTCAAAAGAGGTTGTTAAGCAGATCAACAATGCAAATTGAGGTAGTTAAGCACACAAAGAAGGGCAAATGAGGTTCCTAAGCACAAGAACAAGTACAATTGAGGTTCATAAGCACAAGATGAAGCACAAAAGAGGTTGTTAAGCACACGAACAACGCAAATTGAGGTTGTTTAGCACACAAACAAGGGCAAATGAGGTTCCTAACCACAAGAAAAAGTGCAAATGACGTTCATAAGCACAAGATAAATCTCAAAAATTGTTGTTAAGCACATCAACAACGCAAATTGAGGTTGTTATGCACACAAACAAAGGCAAATGAGGTTCCTAAGCACAAGAACAAGTGCAATTGCGGTTCATAAGCGCAAGATTAAGCGCAAAAGATGTTGTTAAGCACACTAACAAGGGCAAATGAGGTTCCTAAGCACAAGAACAAGTGCAATTGAGGTTCATAAGCACAAGATGAAGCACAAAAGAGGTTGTTAAGCACACGAACAACGCAAATTGAGGTAGTTTAGCACACAAACAAGGGCAAATGAGGTTCCTAAGCACAAGAACAAGTGCAATTGAGGTTCATAAGCACTAGATCAAGCACAAAAGAGATTGTTAAGCACATGAACAACGCAAATTGAAGTTTTTAAGCACACAAACAAGGGAAAATGAGGTTCCTAAGCACAAGAACAAGTGCAAATGAGGTTCAGAAGCACAAGATCAAGCTCAAAAGAGGTTGTTAAGCACATCAACAACGCAAATTGAGGTTGTTAAGCACACAAACAAAGGCAAATGAGGTTCCTAAGCACAAGAACAAGTGCAATTGAGGTTCATAAGCACAAGATGAAGCGCAAAAGAGGTTGTTAAGCACACGAACAACGCAAATTGAGATTGTTTAGCACACAAACAAGGGCAAATGAGGTTCCTAACCACAAGAAAAAGTGCAAATGACGTTCATAAGCACAAGATCAATCTCAAAAAAGGTTGTTAAGCACATCAACAACGCAAATTGAGGTTGTTATGCACACAAACAAGGGCAAATGAGGTTCCTAAGCACAAGAACAAGTGCAATTGAGGTTCATAAGCGCAAGATGAAGCGCAAAAGATGTTGTTAAGCACACGAACAAGGGCAAATGAGGTTCCTAAGCACAAGAACAAGTGCAATTGAGGTTCATAAGCACAAGATGAAGCCCAAAAGAGGTTGTTAAGCACACGAACAACGCAAATTGAGCTTGTTTAGCACACAAACAAGGGCAAATGAGGTTCCTAACCACAAGAACAAGTGCAAATGAGGTTCATAAGAACAAGATCAAGCGCAAAAGAGGTTGTTAAGCACATGAACAACGCAAATTGAGGTTGTTAAGCACACAAACAAGGGCAAATGAGGTTCCTAAGCACACGAACAAGGGAAAATGAGGCTCCTAAGCACAAGAACAAGTGCAATTGAGGTTCATAAGCACAAGATGAAGCACAAAAGAGGTTGTTAAGCACACGAACAACGCAAATTGAGGTTGTTTAGCACACAAACAAGGGCAAATGAGGTTCCTAACCACAAGAACAAGTGCAAATGAGGTTCATAAGAACAAGATCAAGCGCAAAAGTGGTTGTTAAGCAAATGAACAACGCAAATTGAGGTTGTTAAGCACACAAATAAGGGCAAATTAGGTTCGTAAGCACAAGAACAAGTGCAATTGAGGTTCATAAGCACAAGATCAAGCACAAAAGAGGTTGTTAAGCACATGAACAACGCAAATTGAAGTTTTTAAGCACACAAACAAGGGAAAATGAGGTTCCTAAGCACAAGAACAAGTGCAATTGAGGTTCATAAGCACAAGATGACGCACAAAAGAGGTTGTTAAGCACACGAACAACGCAAATTGAGTTTGTTTAGCACACAAACAAGGGCAAATGAGGTTCCTAACCACAAGAACAAGTGCAAATGAGGTTCATAAGAACAAGATCAAGCGCAAAAGAGGTTGTTAAGCACATGAACAACGCAAATTGAGGTTGTTAAGCACACAAACAAGGGCAAATGAGGTTCCTAAGCACACGAACAAGGGCAAATGAGGTTCCTAAGCACACGAACAAGTGCAATTGAGGTTCATAAGCACAAGATGAAGCGCAAAAGAGGTTGTTAATCACACGAACAACGCAAATTGAGGTTGTTTAGCACACAAACAAGGGCAAATGAGGTTCCTAACCACAAGAACAAGTGCAAATGAGGTTCATAAGAACAAGATCAAGCGCAAAAGTGGTTGTTAAGCACATGAACAACGCAAATTGAGGTTGTTAAGCACACAAACAAGGGTAAATTAGGTTCCTAAGCACAGGAACAAGTGCAATTGAGGTTCATAAGCACAAGATCAAGCACAAAAGAGGTTGTTAAGCACATGAACAACGCAAATTGAGGTTGTTAAGGACACAAACAAGGGCAAATGAGGATCCTAAGCACAAGAACTAGTGCAATTGAGGTTCATAAGCGCAAGATGAAGCGCAAAAGATGTTGTTAAGCACACGAACAAGGGCAAATGAGGTTCCTAAGCACAAGAACAAGTGCAATTGAGGTTCATAAGCACAAGATGAAGCACAAAAGAGGTTGTTAGGCACACGAACAACGCAAATTGAGGTTGTTTAGCACACAAACAAGGGCAAATGAGGTTCCTAACCACAAGAACAAGTGCAAATGAGGTTCATAAGAACAAGATCAAGCGCAAAACAGGTTGTTAAGCACATGAACAACGCAAATTGAGTTCGTTAAGCACACAAACAAGGGCAAATGAGGTTCCTAAGCACAAGAACAAGTGCAATTAAGGTTCATAAGCACAAGATCAAGCACAAAAGAGGTTGTTAAGCACATGAACAACGCAAATTGAAGTTTTTAAGCACACAAACAAGGGAAAATGAGGTTCCTAAGCACAAGAACAAATGTAAATGAGGTTCAGAAGCACAAGATCAAGCTCAAAAGAGGTTGTTAAGCACACGAACAACGCAAATTCAGGTTGTTTAGCACACAAACAAGGGCAAATGAGGTTCCTAACCACAAGAAAAAGTTCAAATGACGTTCATAAACACAAGATCAATCTCAAAAAAGGTTGTTAAGCACATCAACAACGCAAATTGAGGTTGTTATGCACACAAACAAGGGCAAATGAGGTTCCTAAGCACAAGAACAAGTGCAATTGAGATTCATAAGTGCAAGATGAAGCGCAAAAGATGTTGTTAAGCACACAAACAAGGGAAAATGAGGTTCCTAAGCACAAGAACAAGTGCAATTGAGGTTCATAAGCACAAGATGACGCACAAAAGAGGTTGTTAAGCACACGAACAACGCAAATTGAGATTGTTTAGCACACAAACAAGGGCAAATGAGGTTCCTAACCACAAGAACAAGTGCAAATGAGGTTCATAAGAACAAGATCAAGCGCAAAAGAGGTTGTTAAGCACATGAACAACGCAAATTGAGGTTGTTAAGCACACAAACAAGGGCAAATGAGGTTCCTAAGCACAAGAACAAGTGCAATTGAGGTTCATAAGCACAAGATCAAGCACAAAAGATGTTGTTAAGCACATGAACAATGCAAATTGAAGTTTTTCAGCACACAAACAAGGGAAAATGAGGTTCCTAAGCACAAGAACAAGTGCAAATGAGGTTCAGAAGCACAAGATCAAGCTCAAAAGAGGTTGTTAAGCACATCAACAACGCAAATTGAGGTTGTTAAGCACACAAACAAGGGCAAATGAGGTTCCTAAGCACAAGAACAAGTGCAATTGAGGTTCATAAGCACAAGATGAAGCACAAAAGAGGTTGTTAAGCACACGAACAACGCAAATTGAGGTTGTTTAGCACACAAACAAGGGCAAATGAGGTTCCTAACCACAAGAAAAAGTGCAAATGACGTTCATAAACACAAGATCAATCTCAAAAAAGGTTGTTAAGCACATCAACAACGCAAATTGAGGTTGTTATGCACACAAACAAGGGCAAATGAGGTTCCTAAGCACAAGAACAAGTGCAATTGAGGTTTATAAGCGCAAGATGAAGCGCAAAAGATGTTGTTAAGCACACGAACAAGGGCAAATGATGTTCCTAAGCACAAGAACAAGTGCAATTGAGGTTCATAAGCATAATATGAAGCACAAAAGAGGTTGTTAAGCACACGAACAACGCAAATTAAGGTTGTTTAGCACACAAACAAGGGCAAATGAGGTTCCTAACCACAAGAACAAGTGCAAATGAGGTTCATAAGAACAAGATCAAGCGCAAAAGTGGTTGTTAAGCACATCAACAACGCAAATTGAGGTTGTTAAGCACACAAACAAGGGCAAATGAGGTTCCTAACCACAAGAACAAGTGCAATTGAGGTTCATAAGCACAAGATCAAGCACAAAAGAGGTTGTTAAGCACATGAACAACGCAAATTGAAGTTTTTCAGCACACAAACAAGGGAAAATGAGGTTCCTAACCACAAGAACAAGTGCAAATGAGGTTCATAAGAACAAGATCAAGCGCAAAAGAGGTTGTTAAGCACATGAACAACGCAAATTGAGGTTGTTAAGCACACAAACAAGGGCAAATGAGGTTCCTAAGCACAAGAACAAGTGCAATTGAGGTTCATAAGCACAAGATGAAGCACAAAAGAGGTTGTTAAGCACATGAACAACGCAAATTGAAGTTTTTAAGCACACAAACAAGGGAGAATGAGGTTCCTAAGCACAAGAACAAGTGCAAATGAGGTTCAGAAGCACAAGATCAAGCTCAAAAGAGGTTGTTAAGCACATCAACAATGCAAATTGATGTTGTTAAGCACACAAACAAGGGCAAATGAGGTTCCTAAGCACAAGAACAAGTGCAATTGAGGTTCATAAGCACAAGGTGAAGCACAAAAGAGGTTGTTAAGCACACGAACAACGCAAATTGAGGTTGTTTAGCACACAAACAAGGGCAAATGAGGTTCCTTACCACAAGAAAAAGTGCAAATGACGTTCATAAGCACAAGATAAATCTCAAAAAAGGTTGTTATACACATCAACAACGCAAATTGAGGTTGTTATGAACACAAACAAGGGCAAATGAGGTTCCTAAGCACAAGAACAAGTGCAATTGAGGTTCATAAGCGCAAGATGAAGCGCAAAAGATGTTGTTAAGCACACGAACAAGGGCAAATGAGGTTCCTAAGCACAAGAACAAGTGTAATTGAGGTTCATAAGCACAAGATGAAGCCCAAAAGAGGTTGTTAAGCACACGAACAACGCAAATTGAGGTTGTTTAGCACACAAACAAGGGCAAATGAGGTTCCTAACCACAAGAACAAGTGCAAATGAGGTTCATAAGAACAAGATCAAGCGCAAAAGAGGTTGTTAAGCACATGAACAACGCAAATTGAGGTTGTTAAGGACACAAACAAGGGCAAATGAGGTTCCTAAGCACAGAACAAGTGCAATTGAGGTTCATAAGCACTAGATAAAGCGCAAAAGAGGTTGTTAAGCACATGAACAACGCAAATTGAGGTTGTTAAGGACACAAACAAGGGCAAATGAGGTTCCTAAGCACAAGAACAAGTGCAATTGAGGTTCATAAGCACAAGATGAAGCACAAAAGAGGTTGTTAAGCACACGAACAACGCAAATTGAGGTTGTTTCGCACACAAACAAGGGCAAATGAGGTTCCTAACCACAAGAACAAGTGCAAATGTGGTTCATAAGAACAAGATCAAGCGCAATAGAGGTTGTTAAGCATATGAACAACGCAAATTGAGGTTGTTAAGCACACAAACAAGGGCAAATGAGGTTCCTAAGCACACGAACAAGGGCAAATGAGGTTCCTAAGCACAAGAACAAGTGCAATTGAGGTTCATAAGCAAAAGATGAAGCGCAAAAGAGGTTGTTACGCACACGAACAACGCAAATTGAGGTTGTTTAGCACACAAACAAGGGCAAATGAGGTTCCTAACCACAAGAACAAGTGCAAATGAGGTTCGTAAGAACAAGATCAAGCGCAAAAGTGGTTGTTAAGCACATGAACAATGCAAATTGAGGTTGTTAAGCACACAAACAAGGGCAAATTAGGTTCCTAAGCACAAGAACAAGTGCAATTGAGGTTCATAAGCACAAGATCAAGCACAAAAGAGGTTGTTAAGCACATGAACAACGCAAATTGAAGTTTTTAAGCACACAAACAAGGGAAAATGAGGTTCCTAAGCACAAGAACAAGTGCAAATGAGGTTCAGAAGCACAAGATCAAGCTCAAAAGAGGTTGTTAAGCAGATCATCAACGCAAATTAAGGTTGTTAAGCACACAAACAAGGGCAAATGAGGTTCCTAAGCACAAGAACAAGTGCAAATGAGGTTCAGAAGCACAAGATCAAGCTGAAAAGAGGTTGTTAAGCACATCAACAACGCAAATTGAGGTTGGTAAGCACACAAACAAGGGCAAATGAGGTTCCTAAGCACAAGAACAAGTGCAATTGAGGTTCATAAGCACAAAATGAAGAACAAAAGAGGTTGTTAAGCACACGAACAACGCAAATTGAGGTTGTTTAGCACACAAACAAGGGCAAATGAGGTTCCTAACCACAAGAACAAGTGCAAATGAGGTTCATAAGAACAAGATCAAGCGCAAAAGAGGTTGTTAAGCACATGAACAACGCAAATTGAGGTTGTTAAGCACACAAACAAGGGCAAATGAGGTTCCTAAGCACAAGAACAAGTGCAATTGAGGTTCATAAGCACAAGATCAAGCACAAAAGAGGTTGTTAAGCACATGAACAACGCAAATTGAAGTTTTTAAGCACACAAACAAGGGAGAATGAGGTTCCTAAGCACAAGAACAAGTGCAAATGAGGTTCAGAAGCACAAGATCAAGCTCAAAAGAGGTTGTTAAGCACATCAACAATGCAAATTGAGGTTGTTAAGCACACGAACAAGGGCAAATGAGGTTCCTAAGCACAAGAACAAGTGTAATTGAGGTTCATAAGCACAAGATGAAGCACAAAAGAGGTTGTTAAGCACACGAACAACGCAAATTGAGGTTGTTTAGCACACAAACAAGGGCAAATGAGGTTCCTAACCACAAGAACAAGTGCAAATGAGGTTCATAACAACAAGATCAAGCGCAAAAGAGGTTGTTAAGCACATGAACAACGCAAATTGAGGTTGTTAAGGACACAAAAAAGGGCAAATGAGGTTCCTAAGCACAAGAACAAGTGCAATTGAGGTTCATAAGCACTAGATCAAGCAAAAAAGAGGTTGTTAAGCACATGAACAACGCAAATTGAAGTTTTTAAGCACACAAACAAGGGAAAATGAGGTTCCTAAGCACAAGAACAAGTGCAAATGAGGTTCAGAAGCATAAGATCAAGCTCAAAAGAGGTTGTTAAGCACATCAACAACGCAAATTGAGGTTGAAGCACAAGATCAATCTCAAAAGAGGTTGTTAAGCACATCAACAACGCAAATTGAGGTTGTTATGCACACAAACAAGGGCAAATGAGATTCCTAACCACAAGAACAAGTGCAATTGAGGTTCATAAGCGGAAGACGAAGCGCAAAAGATGTTGTTAAGCACACGAACAAGGGAAAATGAGGTTCCTAAGCACAAGAACAAGTGCAATTGAGGTTCATAAGCACAAGATGAAGCACAAAAGAGGATGTTAAGCACACGAACAACGCAAATTGAGGTTGTTTAGCACACAAACAAGGGCAAATGAGGTTTCTAACAACAAGAAAAAGTGCAAATGACGTTCATAAGCACATGATCAATCTCAAAAAAGGTTGTTAAGGACATCGACAACGCAAATTGAGGTTGTTATGCACACAAACAAGGGCAAATGAGGTTCCTAAGCACAAGAACAAGTGCAATTGAGGTTCATAAGCGCAAGATGAAGCGCAAAAGATGTTGTTAAGCACACGAACAAGGGCAAATGAGGTTCCTAAGCACAAGAACAAGTGCAATTGAGGTTCATAAGCACAAGATGAAGCAGAAAAGAGGTTGTGAAGCACACGAACAACGCAAATTGAGGTTGTTTAGCACATAAACAAGGGCAAATGAGGTTCCTAACCACAAGAACAAGTGCAAATGAGGTTCATAAGAACAACATCAAGCGCAAAAGAGGTTGTTAAGCACATGAACAACGCAAATTGAGGTTGTGCAGCACACAAACAAGGGCAAATGAGGTTCCTAAGCACAAGAACAAGTGCAATTGAGGTTCATAAGCACAAGATCAAGCACAAAAGAGGTTGTTAAGCACATGAACAATGCAAATTGAAGTTTTTAAGCACACAAAAGAGGGCAAATGAGGTTCCTAAGCACAAGAACAAGTGTAATTGAGGTTCATAAGCACAAGATGAAGCACAAAAGAGGTTGTTAAGCACACGAACAACGCAAATTGAGGTTGTTTAGCACACAAACAAGGGCAAATGAGGTTCCTAACAACAAGAAAAAGTGCAAATGACGTTCAGAAGCACAAGATCAATCTCAAAAAAGGTTGTTAAGCACATCAACAACGCAAATTGAGGTTGTTACGCACACAAACAAGGGCAAATGAGGTTCCTAAGCACAAGAACAAGTGCAATTGAGGTTCATAAGCGCAAGATGAAGCGCAAAAGATGTTGTTAAGCACACCAACGAACAAGGGCAAATGAGGTTCCTAAGCACAAGAACAAGTGCAATTGAGGTTCATAAGCACAAGATGAAGCACAAAAGAGGTTGTTAAGCACACGAACAACGCAAATTGAGGTTGTTTAGCACACAAACAAGGGCAAATGAGGTTCCTAACCACAAGAAAAAGTGCAAATGACGTTCATAAGCACAAGATCAATCTCAAAAAAGTTTGTTAAGCACATCAACAACGCAAATTGAGGTTGTTATGCACACAAACAAGGGCAAATGAGGTTCCTAAGCACAAGAACAAGTGCAATTGAGGTTCATAAGCGCAAGATGAAGCGCAAAAGATGTTGTTAAGCACACGAACAAGGGCAAATTATGTTCCTAAGCACAAGAACAAGTGCAATTGAGGTTCATAAGCACAAGATTAAGCACAAAAGAGGTTGTTAAGCACACGAACAACGCAAATTGAGGTTTTTTAGCACACAAACAAGGGCAAGTGAGGTTCCTAAGCACAAGAACAAGTGAAATTGAGGTTCATAAGCCCAAGATGAAGCACAAAAGAGGTTGTTAAGCACACGAACAACGCAAATTGAGGTTGTTTAGCACACAAACAAGGGCAAATGAGGTTCCTAACCACAAGAAAAAGTGCAAATGACGTTCATCAGCACAAGATCAATCTCAAAAGAGGTTGTTAAGCACATCAACAACGCAAATTGAGGTTGTTATGCACACAAACAAGGGCAAATGAGGTAACTAACCACAAGAACAAGCGCAATTGAGGGTCATAAGCGCAAGATGAAGCGCAAAAGATGTTGTTAAGCACACGAACAAGGGCAAATGAGGTTCCTAAGCACAAGAACAAGTGCAATTGAGGTTCATAAGCACAAGATGAAGCACAAAAGAGGTTGTTAAGCACACGAACAACGCAAATTGAGGTTGTTTAGCACACAAACAAGGGCAAATGAGTTTCCTAACCACAATAACAAGTGCAAATGAGGTTCATAAGAACAAGATCAAGCGCAAAAGAGGTTGTTAAGCACATGAACAACGCAAATTGAGGTTGTTAAGCACACAAACAAGGGCAAATGAGGTTCCTAAGCACAAGAACAAGTGCAATTGAGGTTCATAAGCACAAGATCAAGCACAAAAGAGGTTGTTAAGCACATGAACAACGCAAATTGAAGTTTTTAAGCACACAAACAAGGGAAAATGAGGTTCCTAAGCACAAGAACAAGTGCAAATGAGGTTCAGAAGCACAAGATCAAGCTCAAAAGAGGTTGTTAAGCACATCAACAACGCAAATTGAGGTTGTTAAGCACACAAACAAGGGCAAATGAGGTTCCTAAGCACAAGAACAAGTGCAATTGAGGTTCATAAGCACAAGATGAAGCACAAAAGAGGTTGTTAAGCACACGAAGAACGCAAATTGAGGTTGTTTAGCACACAAACAAGGGCAAATGAGGTTCCTAACCACAAGAAAAAGTGCAAATGAGGTTCATAACCAGAAGATGAAGCACAAAAGAGGTTGTTACGCACACGAACAACGCAAATTGAGGTTGTTTAGCACACAAACAAAGGCAAATGAGGTTCCTAACCACAAGAAAAAGTGCAAATGACGTTCATAAGTACAAGATCAAGCTAAAAAAAGGTTGTTAAGCACATCAACAACGCAAATTGAGGTTGTTATGCACACAAACAAGGGCAAATGAGGTTCCTAAGCACAAGAACAAGTGCAATTGAGGTTCATAAGCGCAACATTAAGCGCAAAAGATGTTGTTAAGCACACGAACAAGGGCAAATGAGGTTCCTAAGCACAAGAACAAGTGCAATTGAGGTTCATAAGCACAAGATGAAGGACAAAAGAGGTTGTTAAGCACACGAACAACGCAAATTGAGGTTGTTTAGCACACAAACAAGGGCAAATGAGGTTCCTAACCACAAGAACAAGTGCAAATGAGGTTCATAAGAACAAGATCAAGCGCAAAAGAGGTTGTTAAGCACATGAACAACGCAAATTGAGGTTGTTAAGCACACAAACAAGGGCAAATTAGGTTCCTAAGCACAAGAACAAGTGCAATTGAGGTTCATAAGCACAAGATCAAGCACAAAAGAGGTTGTTAAGCACATGAACAACGCAAATTGAAGTTTTTAAGCACACAAAAGAGGGAAAATGAGGTTCCTAAGCACAAGAACAAGTGCAAATGAGGTTCAGAAGCACAAGATCAAGCTCAAAAGAGGTTGTTAAGCACATCAACAACGCAAATTGAGGTTGTTAAGCACACAAACAAGGGCAAATGAGGTTCCTAAGCACAAGAACAAGTGCAATTGAGGTTCATAAGCACAAGATGAAGCACAAAAGAGATTGTTAAGCACACGAAGAACGCAAATTGAGGTTGTTTAGCACACAAACAAGGGCAAATGAGGTTCCTAACCACAAGAAAAAGTGCAAATGACGTTCATAAGCACAAGATCAATCTCAAAAAAGGTTGTTAAATACATCAACAACGCAAATTGAGGTTGTTATGCACACAAACAAGGGCAAATGAGGTTCCTAAGCACAAGAACAAGTGCAATTGAGGTTCATAAGCGCAACATTAAGCGCAAAAGATGTTGTTAAGCACACGAACAAGGGCAAATGAGGTTCCTAAGCACAAGAACAAGTGCAATTGAGGTTCATAAGCACAAGATGAAGCACAAAAGAGGTTGTTAAGCACACGAACAACGCAAATTGAGGTTGTTTAGCACACAAACAAGGGCAAATGAGGTTCCTAACCATAAGAACAAGTGCAAATGAGGTTCATAAGAACAAGATCAAGCGCAAAAGAGGTTGTTAAGCACATGAACAACGCAAATTGAGGTTGTTAAGCACACAAACAAGGGCAAATGAGGTTCCTAAGCACAAGAACAACTGCAATTGAGGTTCATAAGCACAAGATCAAGCACAAAAGAGGTTGTTAAGCACATGAACAACTCAAATTGAAGTTTTTAAGCACACAAAAGAGGGAAAATGAGGTTCCTAAGCACAAGAACAAGTGCAAATGAGGTTCAGAAGCACAAGATCAAGCTCAAAAGAGGTTGTTAAGCACATCAACAACGCAAATTGAGGTTGTTAAGCACACAAACAAGGGCAAATGAGGTTCCTAAGCACAAGAACAAGTGTAATTGAGTTTCATAAGCACAAGATGAAGCACAAAAGAGGTTGTTAAGCACACGAACAACGCAAATTGAGGTTGTTTAGCACACAAACAAGGGCAAATGAGGTTCCTAAGCACAAGAACAAGTGTAATTGAGGTTCATAAGCACAAGCTCAAAAGAGGTTGTTAAGCACATAACAACGCAAATTGAGGTTGTTAGGCACACAAACAAGGGCAAATGAGGTTCCTAACCACAAGAACAAGTGCAATTGAGGTTCATAAGCGCAAGATCAAGCGCAAAAGATGTTGTTAGGCACACGAACAAGGGCAAATGAGGTTCCTAAGCACAAGAACAAGTGCAATTGAGGTTCATAAGCACAAGATGAAGCACAAAAGAGGTTGTTAAGCACACGAACAAAGCAAATTGAGGTTGTTTGGCACACAAACAAGGACAAATGAGGTTCCTAACAACAAGAAAATGTGCAAATGACTTTCATAAGCACAAGATCAATCTCAAAAAAGGTTGTTAAGCACATCCACAACGCAAATTGAGGTTGCTATGCACACAAACAAGGGCAAATGAGGTTCCTAAGTACAAGAACAAGTGCAATTGAGGTTCATAAGAACAAGATGAAGCACAAAAGAGGTTGTTAAGCACACGAACAACGCAAATTGAGGTTGTTTAGCACACAAACAAGGGCAAATGAGGTTCCTAACCACAAGAAAAAGTGCAAATGACGTTCATAAGCACAAGATCAATCTCAAAAAATGTTGTTAAGCACATCAACAACGCTAATTGAGGTTGTTATGCACACAAACAAGGGCAAATGAGGTTCCTAAGCACAAGAACAAGTGCAATTGAGGTTCATAAGCGCAAGATGAAGCGCAAAAGATGTTGTTAAGCACACGAACAAGGGTAAATGAGGTTCCTAAGCACAAGAACAAGTGCAATTGAGGTTCTCACAAGAAAGCGCAAGATAGAAGTGTAAGGCGCAAAAGATGTTGTTAAGCACACGAACAAGGGCAAATGAGGTTCCTAAGCACAAGAACAAGTGCAATTGAGGTTCATAAGCACAAGATGAAGCACAAAAGAGGTTGTTAAGCACACGAACAACGCAAATTGAGGTTGTTTAGCACACAAACAAGGGCAAATGAGGTTCCTAACCACAAGAACAAGTGCAAATGAGGTTCATAAGAACAAGATCAAGCGCAAAAGAGGTTGTTAAGCACATGAACAACGCAAATTGAGGTTGTTAAGCACACAAACAAGGGCAAATGTGTTCCTAAGCACAAGAACAAGTGCAATTGAGGTTCATAAGCACAAGATCAAGCACAAAAGAGGTTGTTAAGCACATGTACAACGCAAATTGAAGTTTTTAAGCACACAAAAGAGGGAAAATGAGGTTCCTAAGCACAAGAACAAGTGCAAATGAGGTTCAGAAGCACAAGATCAAGCTCAAAAGAGGTTGTTAAGCACATCAACAACGCAAATTGAGGTTGTTAAGCACA
Source organism: Carex scoparia (assembly GCA_024447655.1). Lineage (NCBI taxonomy): Eukaryota > Viridiplantae > Streptophyta > Magnoliopsida > Poales > Cyperaceae > Carex > Carex scoparia. Next base: position 434,398 of record JAJHPE010000003.1, on the reverse strand, counting down.
CAAACAAGGGCAAATGAGGTTCCTAAGCACAAGAACAAGTGCAATTGAGGTTCATAAGCACAAGATGAAGCACAAAAGAGGTTGTTAAGCACACGAACAACGCAAATTGTGGTTGTTTAGCACACAAACAAGGGCAAATGAGGTTCCTAACCACAAGAAAAAGTGCAAATGACGTTCATAAGCAAAAGATCAATCTCAAAAGAGGTTGTTAAGCACATCAACAACGCAAATTGAGGTTGTTATGCACACAAACAAGGGCAAATGAGGTTCCTAAGCACAAGAACAAGTGCAATTGAGGTTCATAAGCGCAAGATGAAGCGCAAAAGATGTTGTTAAGCACACGAACAAGGGCAAATGAGGTTCCTAAGCACAAGAACAAGTGCAATTGAGGTTCATAAGCACAAGATGAAGGACAAAAGAGGTTGTTAAGCACACGAACAACGCAAATTGAGGTTGTTTAGCACACAAACAAGGGCAAATGAGGTTCCTAACCACAAGAACAAGTGCAAATGAGGTTCATAAGAACAAGATCAAGCGCAAAAGAGGTTGTTAAGCACATGAACAACGCAAATTGAGGTTGTTAAGCACACAAACAAGGGCAAATGAGGTTCCTAAGCACAAGAACAAGTGCAATTGAGGTTCATAAGCACAAGATGAAGCACAAAAGAGGTTGTTAAGCACATGAACAACGCAAATTGAAGTTTTTAAGCACACAAACAAGGGCAAATGAGGTTCCTAAGCACAAGAACAAGTGCAAATGAGGTTCAGAAGCACAAGATAAAGCTCAAAAGAGGTTGTTAAGCACATCAACAACGCAAATTGAGGTTGTTAAGCACACAAACAAGGGCAAATGAGGTTCCTAAGCACAAGAACAAGTGCAATTGAGGTTCATAAGCACAAGATCAAGAACAAAAGAGGTTGTTAAGCACGTGAACAACGCAAATTGAAGTTTTTAAGCACACAAACAAGGGAAAATGAGGTTCCTAAGCACAAGAACAAGTGCAAATGAGGTTCATAAGCACAAGATCAAGCTCAAAAGAGGTTGTTAAGCACATCAACAACGCAAATTGAGGTTGTTAAGCACACAAACAAGGGCAAATGAGGTTCCTAAGCACAAGAACAAGTGCAATTGAGGTTCATAAGCACAAGATGAAGGACAAAAGAGGTTGTTAAGCACACGAACAACGCAAATTGAGGTTGTTTAGCACACAAACAAGGGCAAATGAGGTTCCTAACCACAAGAACAAGTGCAAATGAGGTTCATAAGCACAAGATCAATCTCAAAAGAGGTTGTTAAGCACATCAACAACGCAAATTGAGGTTGTTATGCACACAAACAAGGGCAAATGAGGTTCCTAACCACAAGAACAAGTGCAATTGAGGTTCATAAGCGCAAGATCAAGCAAAAGAGTGTTATGAACAACGCAAATAAGATGTTGTCAAGCACACGAACAAGGGCAAATGAGGTTCCTAAGCACAAGAACAAGTGCAATTGAGGTTCATAAGCACAAGATGAAGCACAAAAGAGGTTGTTATGCCCACGAACAACGCAAATTGAGGTTGTTTAGCACACAAACAAGGGCAAATGAGGTTCCTAACAACAAGAAAAACTGCAATTGACGTTCATAATCACAAGATCAATCTCAAAAAAGGTTGTTAAGCACATCAACAACGCAAATTGAGGTTGTTATGCACACAAACAAGGGCAAATGAGGTTCCTAAGCACAAGAACAAGTGCAATTGAGGTTCATAAGCGCAAGATGAAGCGCAAAAGATGTTGTTAAGCACACGAACAAGGGCAAATGAGGTTCCTAAGCACAAGAACAAGTGCAATTGAGGTTCATAAGCACAAGATGAAGCACAAAAGAGGTTGTTAAGCACACGAACAACGCAAATTGAGGTTGTTTAGCACACAAACAAGGGCAAATGAGGTTCCTAACCACAAGAACAAGTGCAAATGAGGTTCATAAGAACAAGATCAAGCGCAAAAGAGGTTTTTAAGCACATGAACAACGCAAATTGAGGTTGTTAAGCACACAAACAAGGGCAAATGAGGTTCCTAAGCACAAGAACAAGTGCAATTGAGGTTCATAAGCACAAGATCAAGCACAAAAGAGGTTGTTAAGCACATGAACAACTCAAATTGAAGTTTTTAAGCACACAAAAGAGGGAAAATGAGGTTCCTAAGCACAAGAACAAGTGCAAATGAGGTTCAGAAGCACAAGATCAAGCTCAAAAGAGGTTGTTAACCACATCAACAACTCAAATTGAGGTTGTTAAGCACACAAACAAGGGCAAATGAGGTTCCTAAGCACAAGAACAAGTGGAATTGAGGTTCATAAGCACAAGATGAAGCACAAAAGAGGTTGTTAAGCACACGAACAACGCAAATTGAGGTTGTTTAGCACACAAACAAGGGCAAATGAGGTTCCTAAACAAAAGAAAATGTGCAAATGACGTTCATAAGCACAAGATCAATCTCAAAAGAGGTTGTTAAGCACATCAACAACGCAAATTGAGGTTGTTATGCACACAAACAAGGGCAAATGAGGTTCCTAACCACAAGAACAAGTGCAATTGAGGTTCATAAGCGCAAGATGAAGCGCAAAAGATGTTGTTAAGCACACGAACAAGGGCAAATGAGGTTCCTAAGCACAAGAACAAGTGCAATTGAGGTTCATAAGCACAAGATGAAGCACAAAAGAGGTTGTTAAGCACACGAACAATGCAAATTGAGGTTGTTTAGCACACAAACAAGGGCAAATGAGGTTCCTAACAACAAGAAAAAGTGCAAATGACTTTCATAAGCACAAGATCAATCTCAAAAAAAGGTTGTTAAGCACATCAACAACGCAAATTGAGGTTGTTATGCACACAAACAAGGGCAAATGAGGTTCCTAAGCACAAGAACAAGTGCAATTGAGGTTCATAAGCGCAAGATGAAGCGCAAGATGAAGCGCAAAAGATGTTGTTAAGCAAACGAACAAGGGCAAATGAGGTTCCTAAGCACAAGAAGAAGTGCAATTGAGGTTCATAAGCACAACATGAAGCACAAAAGAGGTTGTTAAGCACACGAACAATGCAAATTGAGGTTGTTTAGCACACAAACAAGGGCAAATGAGGTTCCTAAGCACAAGAACAAGTGCAATTGAGGTTCATAAGCACAAGATCAAGCACAAAAGAGGTTGTTAAGCACGTGAACAACGCAAATTGAAGTTTTTAAGCACACAAACAAGGGAAAATGAGGTTCCTATGCACAAGAACAAGTGCAAATGAGGTTCAGAAGCACAAGATCAAGCTCAAAAGAGGTTGTTAAGCACATCAACAACGCAAATTGAGGTTGTTAAGCACACAAACAAGGGCAAATGAGGTTCCTAAGCACAAGAACAAGTGCAAATGAGGTTCATAAGCACAAGATCAAGCTCAAAAGAGGTTGTTAAGCACACGAACAACGCAAATTGTGGTTGTTTAGCACCCAAACAAGGGCAAATGAGGTTCCTAACCACAAGAAAAAGTGCAAATGACGTCCATAAGCAAAAGATCAATCTCAAAAGAGGTTGTTAAGCACATCAACAACGAAAATTGAGGTTGTTATGCACACAAACAAGGGAAAATGAGGTTCCTAAGCACAAGAACAAGTGCAATTGAGGTTCATAAGCGCAAGATGAAGTGCAAAAGATGTTGTTAAGCACACGAACAAGGGCAAATGAGGTTCCTAAGCACAAGAACAAGTGCAATTGAGGTTCATAAGCACAAGATGAAGCACAAAAGAGGTTGTTAAGCACACGAACAATGCAAATTGAGGTTGTTTAGCACACAAACAAGGGCAAATGAGGTTCCTAACAACAAGAAAAAGTGCAAATGACGTTCATAAGCACAAGATCAATCTCAAAAAAGGTTGTTAAGCACATCAACAACGCAAATTGAGGTTGTTATGCACACAAACAAGGGCAAATGAGGTTCCTAAGCACAAGAACAAGTGCAATTGAGGTTCATAAGCGCAAGATGAAGCGCAAATTGAGGTTGTTAAGCACACAAACAAGGGCAAATGAGGTTCCTAAGCACAAGAACAAGTGCAATTGAGGTTCATAAGCACAAGATGAAGCGCAAAAGATGTTGTTAAGCACACGAAACAACGCAAATTGAGGTTGTTTAGCACACAAACAAGGGCAAATGAGGTTCCTAACCACAAGAACAAGTGCAAATGAGGTTCATAAGAACAAGATCAAGCGCAAAAGAGGTTGTTAAGCACATGAACAACGCAAATTGAGGTTGTTAAGCACACAAACAAGGGCAAATGAGGTTCCTAAGCACAAGAACAAGTGCAATTGAGGTTCATAAGCACAAGATCAAGCACAAAAGAGGTTGTTAAGCACATGAACAACGCAAATTGAAGTTTTTAAGCACACAAACAAGGGAAAATGAGGTTCCTAAGCACAAGAACAAGTGCAAATGACGTTCAGAAGCACAAGATCAAGCTCAAAAGAGGTTGTTAAGCACATCAACAACGCAAATTGAGGTTGTTAAGCACACAAACAAGGGCAAATGAGGTTCCTAAGCACAAGAACAAGTGCAATTGAGGTTCATAAGCACAAGATGAAGCACAAAAGAGGTTGTTAAGCACACGAACAACGCAAATTGTGGTTGTTTAGCACACAAACAAGGGCAAATGAGGTTCCTAACCACAAGAAAAAGTGCAAATGACGTTCATAAGCAAAAGATCAATCTCAAAAGAGGTTGTTAAGCACATCAACAATGCAAATTGAGGTTGTTATGAACACAAACAAGGGCAAATGAGGTTCCTAAGCATAAGAACAAGTGCAATTGAGGTTCATAAGCGCAAAAGATGTTGTTAAGCACACGAACAAGGGGAAATGAGGTTCCTAAGCACAAGAACAAGTGCAATTGAGGTTCATAAGCACAAGATGAAGGACAAAAGAGGTTGTTAAGCACACGAACAACGCAAATTGAGGTTGTTTAGCACACAAACAAGGGCAAATGAGGTTCCTAACCACAAGAACAAGTGCAAATGAGGTTCATAAGCACAAGATCAATCTCAAAAGAGGTTGTTAAGCACATCAACAACGCAAATTGAGGTTGTTATGCACACAAACAAGGGCAAATGAGGTTCCTAACCACAAGAACAAGTGCAATTGAGGTTCATAAGCACAAGATGAAGCGCAAAAGAGGTTGTTAAGCACACGAACAAGGGCAAATTGAGGTTCCTAAGCACAAGAACAAGTGCAATTGAGGTTCATCAGCACAATAACAAGTGCAAATGTGGTTCAGAAGCACAAGATAAAGCTCAAAAGAGGTTGTTAAGCACATCAACAACGCAAATTGAGGTTGTTAAGCACACAAACAAGGGCAAATGAGGTTCCTAAGCACAAGAACAAGTGCAATTGAGGTTCATAAGCACAAGATCAAGAACAAAAGAGGTTGTTAAGCACATGAACAACGCAAATTGAAGGTTGTTAAGCACACAAACAAGGGAAAATGAGGTTCCTAAGCACAAGAACAAGTGCAAATGAGGTTCATAAGCACAAGATCAAGCTCAAAAGAGGTTGTTAAGCACATCAACAACGCAAATTGAGGTTGTTAAGCACACAAACAAGGGCAAATGAGGTTCCTAAGCACAAGAACAAGTGCAATTGAGGTTCATAAGCACAAGATGAAGCACAAAAGAGGTTGTTAAGCACACGAACAACGCAAATTGAGGTTGTTTAGCACACAAACAAGGGCAAATGAGGTTCCTAACCACAAGAACAAGTGCAAATGAGGTTCATAAGCACAAGATCAATCTCAAAAGAGGTTGTTAAGCACATCAACAACGCAAATTGAGGTTGTTATGCACACAAACAAGGGCAAATGAGGTTCCTAACCACAAGAACAAGTGCAATTGAGGTTCATAAGCCAGATAGGTGTTAAGCGCAAGATGAAGCGCAAAAGATGTTGTTAAGCACACAAACAAGGGCAAATGAGGTTCCTAAGCACAAGAACAAGTGCAATTGAGGTTCATAAGCACAAGATGAAGCACAAAAGAGGTTGTTAAGCACACGAACAACGCAAATTGAGGTTGTTTAGCACACAAACAAGGGCAAATGAGGTTCCTAACAACAAGAAAAAGTGCAAATGACGTTCATAAGCACAAGATCAATCTCAAAAAAGGTTGTTAAGCACATCAACAACGCAAATTGAGGTTGTTATGCACACAAACAAGGGCAAATGAGGTTCCTAAGCACAAGAACAAGTGCAATTGAGGTTCATAAGCGCAAGATGAAGCGCAAAAGATGTTGTTAAGCACCACAACGCAAACAAGGGCAAATGAGGTTCCTAAGCACAAGAACAAGTGCAATTGAGGTTCATAAGCACAAGATGAAGCACAAAAGAGGTTGTTAAGCACACGAACAACGCAAATTGAGGTTGTTTAGCACACAAACAAGGGCAAATGAGGTTCCTAACCACAAGAACAAGTGCAAATGAGGTTCATAAGAACAAGATCAAGCGCAAAAGAGGTTGTTAAGCACATGAACAACGCAAATTGAGGTTGTTAAGCACACAAACAAGGGCAAATGAGGTTCCTAAGCACAAGAACAAGTGCAATTGAGGTTCATAAGCACAAGATCAAGCACAAAAGAGGTTGTTAAGCACATGAACAACGCAAATTGAAGTTTTTAAGCACACAAACAAGGGAAAATGAGGTTCCTAAGCACAAGAACAAGTGCAAATGAGGTTCATAAGCACAAGATCAAGCTCAAAAGAGGTTGTTAAGCACATCAACAACGCAAATTGAGGTTGTTAAGCACACAAACAAGGGCAAATGAGGTTCCTAAGCACAAGAACAAGTGCAATTGAGGTTCATAAGCACAAGATTAAGCACAAAAGAGGTTGTTAAGCACACGAACAACGCAAATTGAGGTTGTTTAGCACACAAACAAGGGCAAATGAGGTTCCTAAACACAAGAACAATGTGCAAATGACGTTCATAAGCACAAGATCAATCTCAAAAGTGGTTGTTAAGCACATCAACAACGCAAATTGAGGTTGTTATGCACACAAACAAGGGCAAATGAGGTTCCTAACCACAAGAACAAGTGCAATTGAGGTTCTAAGCAGATCAAGCGCAAAAGAGGTTGTTAAGCTCGCAAATTGATGTTGTTAAGCACACAAACAAGGGCAAATGAGGTTCCTAAGCACAAGAACAAGTGCAATTGAGGTTCATAAGCACAAGATGAAGCACAAAAGAGGTTGTTAAGCACACGAACAATGCAAATTGAGGTTGTTTAGCACACAAACAAGGGCAAATGAGGTTCCTAACCAACAAGAAAAAGTGCAAATGACGTTCATAAGCACAAGATCAATCTCAAAAAAGGTTGTTAAGCACATCAACAACGCAAATTGAGGTTGTTATGCACACAAACAAGGGCAAATGAGGTTCCTAAGCACAAGAACAAGTGCAATTGAGGTTCATAAGCACAAGATGAAGCACAAAAGAGGTTGTTAAGCACATGACAACGCAAATAGATGTTGTTAAGCACACAAACAAGGGCAAATGAGGTTCCTAAGCACAAGAACAAGTGCAATTGAGGTTCATAAGCACAAGATGAAGCACAAAAGAGGTTGTTAAGCACACGAACAATGCAAATTGAGGTTGTTTAGCACACAAACAAGGGCAAATGAGGTTCCTAAGCACAAGAACAAGTGCAATTGAGGTTCATAAGCACAAGATCAAGCACAAAAGAGGTTGTTAAGCACATGAACAACGCAAATTGAGGTTTTTAAGCACACAAACAAGGGCAAATGAGGTTCCTAAGCACAAGAACAAGTGCAAATGAGGTTCAGAAGCACAAGATCAAGCTCAAAAGAGGTTGTTAAGCACATCAACAACGCAAATTGAGGTTGTTAAGCACACAAACAAGGGCAAATGAGGTTCCTAAGCACAAGAACAAGTGCAAATGAGGTTCAGAAGCACAAGATCAAGCTCAAAAGAGGTTGTTAAGCACACGAACAACGCAAATTGAGGTTGTTTAGCACACAAACAAGGGCAAATGAGGTTCCTAACCACAAGAAAAAGTGCAAATGACGTCCATAAGCAAAAGATCAATCTCAAAAGAGGTTGTTAAGCACATCAACAACGCAAATTGAGGTTGTTATGCACACAAACAAGGGCAAATGAGGTTCCTAACCACAAGAAAAAGTGCAAATGACGTTCATAAGCAAAAGATCAATCTCAAAAGAGGTTGTTAAGCACATCAACAATGCAAATTGAGGTTGTTATGCACACAAACAAGGGCAAATGAGGTTCCTAAGCACAAGAACAAGTGCAATTGAGGTTCATAAGCCAAGTAAGCAAAAGGGTGTTAGCACAACGCAAATAGATGTTGTTAAGCACACAAACAAGGGCAAATGAGGTTCCTAAGCACAAGAACAAGTGCAATTGAGGTTCATAAGCACAAGATGAAGGACAAAAGAGGTTGTTAAGCACACGAACAACGCAAATTGAGGTTGTTTAGCACACAAACAAGGGCAAATGAGGTTCCTAACCACAAGAACAAGTGCAAATGAGGTTCATAAGCACAAGATCAATCTCAAAAGAGGTTGTTAAGCACATCAACAACGCAAATTGAGGTTGTTATGCACACAAACAAGGGCAAATGAGGTTCCTAACCACAAGAACAAGTGCAATTGAGGTTCATAAGCACAAGATGAAGCGCAAAAGAGGTTGTTAAGCACACAACAAGCAAATTGAGGTTGTTAAGCACACAAACAAGGGCAAATGAGGTTCCTAAGCACAAGAACAAGTGCAAATGAGGTTCATAAGCACAAGATCAAGCTCAAAAGAGGTTGTTAAGCACATCAACAACGCAAATTGAGGTTGTTAAGCACACAAACAAGGGCAAATGAGGTTCCTAAGCACAAGAACAAGTGCAATTGAGGTTCATAAGCACAAGATGAAGCACAAAAGAGGTTGTTAAGCACACGAACAACGCAAATTGAGGTTTTTAAGCACACAAACAAGGGAAAATGAGGTTCCTAAGCACAAGAACAAGTGCAAATGAGGTTCATAAGCACAAGATCAAGCTCAAAAGAGGTTGTTAAGCACATCAACAACGCAAATTGAGGTTGTTAAGCACACAAACAAGGGCAAATGAGGTTCCTAAGCACAAGAACAAGTGCAATTGAGGTTCATAAGCACAAGATGAACGCCAAAAGAGGTTGTTAAGCACACGAACAACGCAAATTGAGGTTGTTAAGCACACAAACAAGGGCAAATGAGGTTCCTAAGCACAAGAACAAGTGCAATTGAGGTTCATAAGCACAAGATGAAGCACAAAAGAGGTTGTTAAGCACACGAACAACGCAAATTGAGGTTGTTTAGCACACAAACAAGGGCAAATGAGGTTCCTAACCACAAGAACAAGTGCAAATGAGGTTCATAAGAACAAGATCAAGCGCAAAAGAGGTTGTTAAGCACATGAACAACGCAAATTGAGGTTGTTAAGCACACAAACAAGGGCAAATGAGGTTCCTAAGCACAAGAACAAGTGCAATTGAGGTTCATAAGCACAAGATGAAGCACAAAAGAGGTTGTTAAGCACATGAACAACGCAAATTGAAGTTTTTAAGCACACAAACAAGGGCAAATGAGGTTCCTAAGCACAAGAACAAGTGCAAATGAGGTTCACAAGCACAAGATCAAGCTCAAAAGAGGTTGTTAAGCACATCAACAACGCAAATTGAGGTTGTTAAGCACACAAACAAGGGCAAATGAGGTTCCTAAGCACAAGAACAAGTGCAATTGAGGTTCATAAGCACAAGATCAAGCACAAAAGAGGTTGTTAAGCACATGAACAACGCAAATTGAAGTTTTTAAGCACACAAACAAGGGAAAATGAGGTTCCTAAGCACAAGAACAAGTGCAAATGAGGTTCATAAGCACAAGATCAAGCTCAAAAGAGGTTGTTAAGCACATCAACAACGCAAATTGAGGTTGTTAAGCACACAAACAAGGGCAAATGAGGTTCCTAAGCACAAGAACAAGTGCAATTGAGGTTCATAAGCACAAGATGAAGCACAAAAGAGGTTGTTAAGCACACGAACAACGCAAATTGAGGTTGTTTAGCACACAAACAAGGGCAAATGAGGTTCCTAACCACAAGAAAAAGTGCAAATGACGTTCATAAGCACAAGATCAATCTCAAAAGAGGTTGTTAAGCACATCAACAACGCAAATTGAGGTTGTTATGCACACAAACAAGGGCAAATGAGGTTCCTAACCACAAGAACAAGTGCAATTGAGGTTCATAAGCGCAAGATGAAGCGCAAAAGATGTTGTTAAGCACACGAACAAGGGCAAATGAGGTTCCTAAGCACAAGAACAAGTGCAATTGAGGTTCATAAGCACAAGATGAAGCACAAAAGAGGTTGTTAAGCACACGAACAACGCAAATTGAGGTTGTTTAGCACACAAACAAGGGCAAATGAGGTTCCTAACAACAAGAAAAAGTGCAAATGACGTTCATAAGCACAAGATCAATCTCAAAAGAGGTTGTTAAGCACATCAACAACGCAAATTGAGGTTGTTATGCACACAAACAAGGGCAAATGAGGTTCCTAAGCACAAGAACAAGTGCAATTGAGGTTCATAAGCAGATCAAGCGCAAAAGATGTTAAGCGCAAAAGATGTTGTTAAGCACACAAACAAGGGCAAATGAGGTTCCTAAGCACAAGAACAAGTGCAATTGAGGTTCATAAGCACAAGATGAAGCACAAAAGAGGTTGTTAAGCACACGAACAACGCAAATTGAGGTTGTTTAGCACACAAACAAGGGCAAATGAGGTTCCTAACCACAAGAACAAGTGCAAATGAGGTTCATAAGAACAAGATCAAGCGCAAAAAGAGGTTGTTAAGCACATGAACAACGCAAATTGAGGTTGTTAAGCACACAAACAAGGGCAAATGAGGTTCCTAAGCACAAGAACAAGTGCAATTGAGGTTCATAAGCACAAGATCAAGCACAAAAGAGGTTGTTAAGCACACGAACAACGCAAATTGAGGTTGTTTAGCACACAAACAAGGGCAAATGAGGTTCCTAAACACAAGAAAAGTGCAAATGACGTTCATAAGCACAAGATCAATCTCAAAAGAGGTTGTTAAGCACATCAACAACGCAAATTGAGGTTGTTATGCACACAAACAAGGGCAAATGAGGTTCCTAACCACAAGAACAAGTGCAATTGAGGTTCATAAGCACAAGATGAAGCACAAAGAGGTTGTTAAGCACATGAACAACGCAAATAGATGTTGTTAAGCACACAAACAAGGGCAAATGAGGTTCCTAAGCACAAGAACAAGTGCAATTGAGGTTCATAAGCACAAGATGAAGCACAAAAGAGGTTGTTAAGCACACGAACAATGCAAATTGAGGTTGTTTAGCACACAAACAAGGGCAAATGAGGTTCCTAACCACAAGAAAAAGTGCAAATGACGTTCATAAGCACAAGATCAATCTCAAAAGAGGTTGTTAAGCACATCAACAACGCAAATTGAGGTTGTTATGCACACAAACAAGGGCAAATGAGGTTCCTAAGCACAAGAACAAGTGCAATTGAGGTTCATAAGCACAAGATGAAGCACAAAAGAGGTTGTTAAGCACACGAACAACGCAAATTGAGGTTGTTTAGCACACAAACAAGGGCAAATGAGGTTCCTAACCACAAGAAAATGTGCAAATGACGTTCATAAGCACAAGATCAATCTCAAAAGAGGTTGTTAAGCACATCAACAACGCAAATTGAGGTTGTTATGCACACAAACAAGGGCAAATGAGGTTCCTAACCACAAGAACAAGTGCAATTGAGGTTCATAAGCGCAAGATGAAGCGCAAAAGATGTTGTTAAGGCACACGAACAACAAGGGCAAATGAGGTTCCTAAGCACAAGAACAAGTGCAATTGAGGTTCATAAGCACAAGATGAAGCACAAAAGAGGTTGTTAAGCACACGAACAATGCAAATTGAGGTTGTTTAGCACACAAACAAGGGCAAATGAGGTTCCTAACAACAAGAAAAAGTGCAAATGACTTTCATAAGCACAAGATCAATCTCAAAAAAGGTTGTTAAGCACATCAACAACGCAAATTGAGGTTGTTATGCACACAAACAAGGGCAAATGAGGTTCCTAAGCACAAGAACAAGTGCAATTGAGGTTCATAAGCACAAGATGAAGCGCAAAAGATGTTGTTAAGCACACGAACAAGGGCAAATGAGGTTCTTAAGCACACAAACAAGGGCAATGAGGTTTACACAAGAACAAGTGCAATTGAGGTTCATAAGCACAAGATGAAGCACAAAAGAGGTTGTTAAGCACACGAACAACGCAAATTGAGGTTGTTTAGCACACAAACAAGGGCAAATGAGGTTCCTAACCACAAGAACAAGTGCAAATGAGGTTCATAAGAACAAGATCAAGCGCAAAAGAGGTTGTTAAGCACATGAACAACGCAAATTGAGGTTGTTAAGCACACAAACAAGGGCAAATGAGGTTCCTAAGCACAAGAACAAGTGCAATTGAGGTTCATAAGCACAAGATCAAGCACAAAAGAGGTTGTTAAGCACATGAACAACGCAAATTGAAGTTTTTAAGCACACAAACAAGGGAAAATGAGGTTCCTAAGCACAAGAACAAGTGCAAATGAGGTTCATAAGCACAAGATCAAGCTCAAAAGAGGTTGTTAAGCACATCAACAACGCAAATTGAGGTTGTTAAGCACACAAACAAGGGCAAATGAGGTTCCTAAGCACAAGAACAAGTGCAATTGAGGTTCATAAGCACAAGATGAAGCACAAAAGAGGTTGTTAAGCACAAAAATTGAGGTTGTTAAGCACACAAACAAGGGCAAATGAGGTTCCTAAGCACAAGAACAAGTGCAATTGAGGTTCATAAGCACAAGATGAAGCACAAAAGAGGTTGTTAAGCACACGAACAACGCAAATTGAGGTTGTTTAGCACACAAACAAGGGCAAATGAGGTTCCTAACCACAAGAACAAGTGCAAATGAGGTTCATAAAAACAAGATCAAGCGCAAAAAGAGGTTGTTAAGCACATGAACAACGCAAATTGAGGTTGTTAAGCACACAAACAAGGGCAAATGAGGTTCCTAAGCACAAGAACAAGTGCAATTGAGGTTCATAAGCGCAAGATGAAGCGCAAAAGAGGTTGTTAAGAAAGCAAATTGAGTTGTTAAGCACACAAACAAGGGCAAATGAGGTTCCTAACCACAAGAACAAGTGCAATTGAGGTTCATAAGCACAAGATGAAGCACAAAAGAGGTTGTTAAGCACACGAACAATGCAAATTGAGGTTGTTTAGCACACAAACAAGGGCAAATGAGGTTCCTAACAACAAGAAAAAGTGCAAATGACGTTCATAAGCACAAGATCAATCTCAAAAAGAGGTTGTTAAGCACATCAACAACGCTAATTGAGGTTGTTATGCACACAAACAAGGGCAAATGAGGTTCCTAAGCACAAGAACAAGTGCAATTGAGGTTCATAAGCACAAGATGAAGCGCAAAGAGGTTGTTAAGCACACAAGATCAAGCGCAAAAAGATGTTGTTAAGCACACAAACAAGGGCAAATGAGGTTCCTAAGCACAAGAACAAGTGCAATTGAGGTTCATAAGCACAAGATGAAGCACAAAAGAGGTTGTTAAGCACACGAACAACGCAAATTGAGGTTGTTTAGCACACAAACAAGGGCAAATGAGGTTCCTAACCACAAGAACAAGTGCAATTGAGGTTCATAAGCACAAGATCAAGCACAAAAGAGGTTGTTAAGCACATGAACAACGCAAATTGAGGTTTTTAAGCACACAAACAAGGGCAAATGAGGTTCCTAAGCACAAGAACAAGTGCAAATGAGGTTCATAAGCACAAGATCAAGCTCAAAAGAGGTTGTTAAGCACATCAACAACGCAAATTGAGGTTGTTAAGCACACAAACAAGGGCAAATGAGGTTCCTAAGCACAAGAACAAGTGCAAATGAGGTTCATAAGCACAAGATCAAGCTCAAAAGAGGTTGTTAAGCACACGAACAACGCAAATTGTGGTTGTTTAGCACACAAACAAGGGCAAATGAGGTTCCTAACCACAAGAAAAAGTGCAAATGACGTCCATAAGCACAAGATCAATCTCAAAAGAGGTTGTTAAGCACATCAACAACGCAAATTGAGGTTGTTATGCACACAAACAAGGGCAAATGAGGTTCCTAACCACAAGAAAAAGTGCAAATGACGTTCATAAGCAAAAGATCAATCTCAAAAGAGGTTGTTAAGCACATCAACAATGCAAATTGAGGTTGTTATGCACACAAACAAGGGCAAATGAGGTTCCTAAGCATAAGAACAAGTGCAATTGAGGTTCATAAGCCAAGCTCAAGCGCAAAAGAGGTTGTTAAGCACACGAACAACGCAAATTGAGGTTGTTAAGCACACAACAAGGGCAAATGAGGTTCCTAAGCACAAGAACAAGTGCAATTGAGGTTCATAAGCACAAGATGAAGCACAAAAGAGGTTGTTAAGCACACGAACAACGCAAATTGAGGTTGTTTAGCACACAAACAAGGGAAAATGAGGTTCCTAACCACAAGAACAAGTGCAAATGAGGTTCATAAGCACAAGATCAATCTCAAAAGAGGTTGTTAAGCACATCAACAACGCAAATTGAGGTTGTTATGCACACAAACAAGGGCAAATGAGGTTCCTAACCACAAGAACAAGTGCAATTGAGGTTCATAAGCACAAGATGAAGCGCAAAAGAGGTTGTTAAGCACACGAACAAGCGCAAATTGAGGTTCTTAAGCACACAAAAACAAGTGCAAATGAGGTTCCTAAGCACAAGATCAAGCGCAAAAGAGGTTGTTAAGCACAAGATCAACGCAAATAGAGGTTGTTAAGCACACAAACAAGGGCAAATGAGGTGTTCCTAACAAGGGCACAAGAACAAGTGCAATTGAGGTTCATAAGCACAAGATGAAGCACAAAAGAGGTTGTTAAGCACACGAACAACGCAAATTGAAGTTTTTAAGCACACAAACAAGGGAAAATGAGGTTCCTAAGCACAAGAACAAGTGCAAATGAGGTTCATAAGCACAAGATCAAGCTCAAAAGAGGTTGTTAAGGACATCAACAACGCAAATTGAGGTTGTTAAGCACACAAACAAGGGCAAATGAGGTTCCTAAGCACAAGAACAAGTGCAATTGAGGTTCATAAGCACAAGATGAAGCGCAAAAGAGGTTGTTAAGCACACGAACCGCTTGGGTTGTTAAGCACACAAACAAGGGCAAATGAGGTTCCTAAGCACAAGAACAAGTGCAATTGAGGTTCATAAGCACAAGATGAAGCACAAAAGAGGTTGTTAAGCACACGAACAATGCAAATTGAGGTTGTTTAGCACACAAACAAGGGCAAATGAGGTTCCTAACCACAAGAACAAGTGCAAATGAGGTTCATAAGAACAAGATCAAGCGCAAAAGAGGTTGTTAAGCACATGAACAACGCAAATTGAGGTTGTTAAGCACACAAACAAGGGCAAATGAGGTTCCTAAGCACAAGAACAAGTGCAATTGAGGTTCATAAGCACAAGATGAAGCACAAAAGAGGTTGTTAAGCACATGAACAACGCAAATTGAGGTTTTTAAGCACACAAACAAGGGCAAATGAGGTTCCTAAGCACAAGAACAAGTGCAAATGAGGTTCATAAGCACAAGATCAAGCTCAAAAGAGGTTGTTAAGCACATCAACAACGCAAATTGAGGTTGTTAAGCACACAAACAAGGGCAAATGAGGTTCCTAAGCACAAGAACAAGTGCAATTGAGGTTCATAAGCACAAGATCAAGCACAAAAGAGGTTGTTAAGCACATGAACAACGCAAATTGAAGTTTTTAAGCACACAAAACAAGGGAAAATGAGGTTCCTAAGCACAAGAACAAGTGCAAATGAGGTTCAGAAGCACAAGATCAAGCTCAAAAGAGGTTGTTAAGCACATCAACAACGCAAATTGAGGTTGTTAAGCACACAAACAAGGGCAAATGAGGTTCCTAAGCACAAGAACAAGTGTAATTGAGGTTCATAAGCACAAGATGAAGCACAAAAGAGGTTGTTAAGCACACGAACAACGCAAATTGAGGTTGTTTAGCACACAAACAAGGGCAAATGAGGTTCCTAACCACAAGAAAAAGTGCAAATGACGTTCATAAGCACAAGATCAATCTCAAAAGAGGTTGTTAAGCACATCAACAACGCAAATTGAGGTTGTTATGCACACAAACAAGGGCAAATGAGGTTCCTAACCACAAGAGAACAAGTGCAGATGTGAGGTTCATAAGCGCAAGATGAAGCGCAAAAGATGTTGTTAAGCACACACGAACAAGGGCAAATGAGGTTCCTAAGCACAAGAACAAGTGCAATTGAGGTTCATAAGCACAAGATGAAGCACAAAAGAGGTTGTTAAGCCCACGAACAACGCAAATTGAGGTTGTTTAGCACACAAACTAGGGCAAAGGGGGTTCCTAACAACAAGAAAAACTGCAAATGACGTTCATAATCACAAGATCAATCTCAAAAAAGGTTGTTAAGCACATCAACAACGCAAATTGAGGTTGTTATGCACACAAACAAGGGCAAATGAGGTTCCTAAGCACAAGAACAAGTGCAATTGAGGTTCATAAGCACAAGATGAAGCGCAAAAGATGTTGTTAAGCACACACGAACAAGGGCAAATGAGGTTCCTAAGCACAAGAACAAGTGCAATCTATGAGGTTCATAAGCACAAGATGAAGCACAAAAGAGGTTGTTAAGCACACGAACAACGCAAATTGAGGTTGTTTAGCACACAAACAAGGGCAAATGAGGTTCCTAACCACAAGAACAAGTGCAAATGAGGTTCATAAGAACAAGATCAAGCGCCAAAAGAGGTTTTTAAGCACATGAACAACGCAAATTGAGGTTGTTAAGCACACAAACAAGGGCAAATGAGGTTCCTAAGCACAAGAACAAGTGCAATTGAGGTTCATAAGCACAAGATCAAGCACAAAAGAGGTTGTTAAGCACACGAACAACGCAAATTGAGGTTGTTTAGCACACAAACAAGGGCAAATGAGGTTCCTAAACAAAAGAAAATGTGCAAATGACGTTCATAAGCACAAGATCAATCTCAAAAGAGGTTGTTAAGCACATCAACAACGCAAATTGAGGTTGTTATGCACACAAACAAGGGCAAATGAGGTTCCTAACCACAAGAACAAGTGCAATTGAGGTTCATAAGCGCAAGATGAAGCCCAAAAGAGGTTGTTAAGCCTACAACGCAAATAGATGTTGTTAAGCACACAAACAAGGGCAAATGAGGTTCCTAAGCACAAGAACAAGTGCAATTGAGGTTCATAAGCACAAGATGAAGCACAAAAGAGGTTGTTAAGCACACGAACAACGCAAATTGAGGTTGTTTAGCACACAAACAAGGGCAAATGAGGTTCCTAACAACAAGAAAAAGTGCAAATGAGGTTCATAAGCACAAGATCAATCTCAAAAAAGGTTGTTAAGCACATCAACAACGCAAATTGAGGTTGTTATGCACACAAACAAGGGCAAATGAGGTTCCTAAGCACAAGAACAAGTGCAATTGAGGTTCATAAGCACAAGATGAAGCACAAAAGAGGTTGTTAAGCACACGAACAACGCAAATTGAGGTTGTTTAGCACACAAACAAGGGCAAATGAGGTTCCTAAACAAAAGAAAATGTGCAAATGACGTTCATAAGCACAAGATCAATCTCAAAAGAGGTTGTTAAGCACATCAACAACGCAAATTGAGGTTGTTATGCACACAAACAAGGGCAAATGAGGTTCCTAACCACAAGAACAAGTGCAATTGAGGTTCATAAGCGCAAGATGAAGCGCAAAAGATGTTGTTAGGCACACGAACAAGGGCAAATGAGGTTCCTAAGCACAAGAACAAGTGCAATTGAGGTTCATAAGCACAAGATGAAGCACAAAAGAGGTTGTTAAGCACACGAACAATGCAAATTGAGGTTGTTTAGCACACAAACAAGGGCAAATGAGGTTCCTAACAACAAGAAAAAGTGCAAATGACTTTCATAAGCACAAGATCAATCTCAAAAAAGGTTGTTAAGCACATCAACAACGCAAATTGAGGTTGTTATGCACACAAACAAGGGCAAATGAGGTTCCTAAGCACAAGAACAAGTGCAATTGAGGTTCATAAGCGCAAGATGAAGCGCAAAAGATGTTGTTAAGCAAACGAACAAGGGCAAATGAGGTTCCTAAGCCCACGTGCACAAGAACAAGTGCAATTGAGGTTCATAAGCACAAGATGAAGCACAAAAGAGGTTGTTAAGCACACGAACAACGCAAATTGAGGTTGTTTAGCACACAAACAAGGGCAAATGAGGTTCCTAACCACAAGAACAAGTGCAAATGAGGTTCATAAGAACAAGATCAAGCGCAAAAGAGGTTGTTAAGCACATGAACAAGGCAAATTGAGGTTGTTAAGCACACAAACAAGGGCAAATGAGGTTCCTAAGCACAAGAACAAGTGCAATTGAGGTTCATAAGCACAAGATCAAGCATCAAAAGAGGTTGTTAAGCACATGAACAACGCAAATTGAAGTTTTTAAGCACACAAACAAGGGAAAATGAGGTTCCTAAGCACAAGAACAAGTGCAAATGACGTTCATAAGCACAAGATCAAGCTCAAAAGAGGTTGTTAAGCACATCAACAACGCAAATTGAGGTTGTTAAGCACACAAACAAGGGCAAATGAGGTTCCTAAGCACAAGAACAAGTGCAATTGAGGTTCATAAGCACAAGATGAAGCACAAAAGAGGTTGACACACAAAGCACATTTACGCAAACAAGGGCAAATGAGGTTCCTAAGCACAAGAACAAGTGCAATTGAGGTTCATAAGCACAAGATGAAGGACAAAAGAGGTTGTTAAGCACACGAACAACGCAAATTGAGGTTGTTTAGCACACAAACAAGGGCAAATGAGGTTCCTAACCACAAGAACAAGTGCAAATGAGGTTCATAAAAACAAGATCAAGCGCAAAAGAGGTTGTTAAGCACATGAACAACGCAAATTGAGGTTGTTAAGCACACAAACAAGGGCAAATGAGGTTCCTAAGCACAAGAACAAGTGCAATTGAGGTTCATAAGCACAAGATCAAGCACAAAAGAGGTTGTTAAGCACATGAACAACGCAAATTGAAGTTTTTAAGCACACAAACAAGGGCAAATGAGGTTCCTAAGCACAAGAACAAGTGCAAATGAGGTTCAGAAGCACAAGATCAAGCTCAAAAGAGGTTGTTAAGCACATCAACAACGCAAATTGAGGTTGTTAAGCACACAAACAAGGGCAAATGAGGTTCCTAAGCACAAGAACAAGTGCAATTGAGGTTCATAAGCACAAGATGAAGCACAAAAGAGGTTGTTAAGCACACGAACAACGCAAATTGATGTTTTTAAGCACACAAACAAGGGAAAATGAGGTTCCTAAGCACAAGAACAAGTGCAAATGAGGTTCATAAGCACAAGATCAAGCTCAAAAGAGGTTGTTAAGCACATCAACAACGCAAATTGAGGTTGTTAAGCACACAAACAAGGGCAAATGAGGTTCCTAAGCACAAGAACAAGTGCAATTGAGGTTCATAAGCACAAGATGAAGCGCAAAAGATGTTGTTAAGCACACGAACAAGGGCAAATGAGGTTCCTAAGCACAAGAACAAGTGCAATTGAGGTTCATAAGCACAAGATGAAGCACAAAAGAGGTTGTTAAGCACACGAACAATGAAAATTGAGGTTGTTTAGCACACAAACAAGGGCAAATGAGGTTCCTAACCACAAGAACAAGTGCAAATGAGGTTCATAAGAACAAGATCAAGCGCAAAAGAGGTTGTTAAGCACATGAACAACGCAAATTGAGGTTGTTAAGCACACAAAAAAGGGCAAATGAGGTTCCTAAGCACAAGAACAAGTGCAATTGAGGTTCATAAGCACAAGATCAAGCACAAAAGAGGTTGTTAAGCACATGAACAACGCAAATTGAAGTTTTTAAGCACACAAACAAGGGAAAATGAGGTTCCTAATGCACAAGAACAAGTGCAATTGAGGTTCATAAGCACAAGATGAAGCACAAAAGAGGTTGTTAAGCACACGAACAACGCAAATTGAGGTTGTTTAGCACACAAACAAGGGCAAATGAGGTTCCTAACCACAAGAAAAAGTGCAAATGAGGTTCATAAGCACAAGATCAATCTCAAAAAGAGGTTGTTAAGCACACACAACAACGCAAATTGAGGTTGTTAAGCACACAAACAAGGGCAAATGAGGTTCCTAAGCACAAGAACAAGTGCAATTGAGGTTCATAAGCACAAGATGAACGCAAAAGAGGTTGTTAAGCCTTCAACAACGCAAAGAGGTTGTTAAGCACACAAACAAGGGCAAATGAGGTTCCTAAGCACAAGAACAAGTGCAATTGAGAGATTCATAAGCGCAAGATGAAGCGCAAAAGATGTTGTTAAGCACACAAACAAGGGCAAATGAGGTTCCTAAGCACAAGAACAAGTGCAATTGAGGTTCATAAGCACAAGATGAAGCACAAAAGAGGTTGTTAAGCACACGAACAACGCAAATTGAGGTTGTTTAGCACACAAACAAGGGCAAATGAGGTTCCTAACCATAAGAACAAGTGCAAATGAGGTTCATAAGAACAAGATCAAGCGCAAAAGAGGTTTTTAAGCACATGAACAACGCAAATTGAGGTTGTTAAGCACACAAACAAGGGCAAATGAGGTTCCTAAGCACAAGAACAAGTGCAATTGAGGTTCATAAGCACAAGATCAAGCACAAAAGAGGTTGTTAAGCACATGAACAACGCAAATTGAAGTTTTTAAGCACACAAACAAGGGAAAATGAGGTTCCTAAGCACAAGAACAAGTGCAAATGAGGTTCATAAGCACAAGATCAAGCTCAAAAGAGGTTGTTAAGCACATCAACAACGCAAATTGAGGTTGTTAAGCACACAAACAAGGGCAAATGAGGTTCCTAAGCACAAGAACAAGTGTAATTGAGGTTCATAAGCACAAGATGAAGCACAAAAGAGGTTGTTAAGCACACGAACAACGCAAATTGAGGTTGTTTAGCACACAAACAAGGGCAAATGAGGTTCCTAACCACAAGAAAAAGTGCAAATGACGTTCATAAGCACAAGATCAATCTCAAAAAAGGTTGTTAAGCACAACAACAACGCTAATTGAGGTTGTTATGCACACAAACAAGGGCAAATGAGGTTCCTAAGCACAAGAACAAGTGCAATTGAGGTTCATAAGCGCAAGATTTGGCGCAAAAGATGTTGTTAAGCACACGAACAAGGGCAAATGAGGTTCCTAAGCACAAGAACAAGTGCAATTGAGGTTCATAAGCACAAGATGAAGCGCAAAAGAGGTTGTTAAGCACACGAACAACGCAAATTGGGTTGTTTAGCACACAAACAAGGGCAAATGAGGTTCCTAAGCACAAGAACAAGTGCAATTGAGGTTCATAAGCACAAGATGAAGCCCAAAAGAGGTTGTTAAGCACACGAACAACGCAAATTGAGGTTGTTTAGCACACAAACAAGGGCAAATGAGGTTCCTAAACCACAAGAACAAGTGCAAATGAGGTTCATAAGAACAAGATCAAGCGCAAAAGAGGTTGTTAAGCACATGAACAACGCAAATTGAGGTTGTTAAGCACACAAACAAGGGCAAATGAGGTTCCTAAGCACAAGAACAAGTGCAATTGAGGTTCATAAGCACAAGATCAAGCACAAAAGAGGTTGTTAAGCACATGAACAACGCAAATTGTGGTTGTTTAGCACACAAACAAGGGCAAATGAGGTTCCTAACCACAAGAAAAAGTGCAAATGACGTTCATAAGCAAAAGATCAATCTCAAAAGAGGTTGTTAAGCACATCAACAACGCAAATTGAGGTTGTTATGCACACAAACAAGGGCAAATGAGGTTCCTAAGCACAAGAACAAGTGCAATTGAGGTTCATAAGCACAAGATGAAGCACAAAAGAGGTTGTTAAGCACACGAACAACGCAAATTGAGGTTGTTTAGCACACAAAAAAGGGCAAATGAGGTTCCTAACCACAAGAACAAGTGCAAATGAGGTTCATAAGAACAAGATCAAGCGCAAAAGAGGTTGTTAAGCACATGAACAACGCAAATTGAGGTTGTTAAGCACACAAACAAGGGCAAATGAGGTTCCTAAGCACAAGAACAAGTGCAATTGAGGTTCATAAGCACAAGATCAAGCACAAAAGAGGTTGTTAAGCACATGAACAACGCAAATTGAAGTTTTTAAGCACACAAAAAAGGGAAAATGAGGTTCCTAAGCACAAGAACAAGTGCAAATGAGGTTCATAAGCACAAGATCAAGCTCAAAAGAGGTTGTTAAGCACATCAACAACGCAAATTGAGGTTGTTAAGCACACAAACAAGGGCAAATGAGGTTCCTAAGCACAAGAACAAGTGCAATTGAGGTTCATAAGCACAAGATGAAGCACAAAAGAGGTTGTTAAGCACACGAACAACGCAAATTGAGGTTGTTTAGCACACAAACAAGGGCAAATGAGGTTCCTAAACACAAGAAAAAGTGCAAATGACGTTCATAAGCACAAGATCAATCTCAAAAGAGGTTGTTAAGCACATCAACAACGCAAATTGAGGTTGTTATGCACACAAACAAGGGCAAATGAGGTTCCTAACCACAAGAACAAGTGCAATTGAGGTTCATAAGCGCAAGATGAAGCGCAAAAGATGTTGTTAAGCACACGAACAAGGGCAAATGAGGTTCCTAACCACAAGAACAAGTGCAATTGAGGTTCATAAGCACAAGATGAAGCACAAAAGAGGTTGTTAAGCACACGAACAATGCAAATTGAGGTTGTTTAGCACACAAACAAGGGCAAATGAGGTTCCTAACCACAAGAACAAGTGCAAATGAGGTTCATAAGAACAAGATCAAGCGCAAAAGAGGTTGTTAAGCACATGAACAACGCAAATTGAGGTTGTTAAGCACACAAACAAGGGCAAATGAGGTTCCTAAGCACAAGAACAAGTGCAATTGAGGTTCATAAGCACAAGATCAAGCACAAAAGAGGTTGTTAAGCACATGAACAACGCAAATTGAAGTTTTTAAGCACACAAACAAGGGAAAATGAGGTTCCTAAGCACAAGAACAAGTGCAATTGAGGTTCATAAGCACAAGATGAAGCACAAAAGAGGTTGTTAAGCACACGAACAACGCAAATTGTGGTTGGTTAGCACACAAACAAGGGCAAATGAGGTTCCTAACCACAAGAAAAAGTGCAAATGACGTTCATAAGCAAAAGATCAATCTCAAAAGAGGTTGTTAAGCACATCAACAACGCAAATTGAGGTTGTTAAGCACACAAACAAGGGCAAATGAGGTTCCTAAGCACAAGAACAAGTGCAATTGAGGTTCAAAAGCACAAGATGAAGCACAAAAGAGGTTGTTAAGCACACGAACAACGCAAATTGTGGTTGGTTAGCACACAAACAAGGGCAAAAGAGGTTCCTAACCACAAGAAAAAGTGCAAATGACGTTCATAAGCAAAAGATCAATCTCAAAAGAGGTTGTTAAGCACATCAACAACGCAAATTGAGGTTGTTATGCACACAAACAAGGGCAAATGAGGTTCCTAAGCACAAGAACAAGTGCAATTGAGGTTCATAAGCACAAGATGAAGCACAAAAGAGGTTGTTAAGCACACGAACAACGCAAATTGAGGTTGTTTAGCACACAAACAAGGGCAAATGAGGTTCCTAACAATAAGAACAAGTGCAAATGAGGTTCATAAGAACAAGATCAAGCGCAAAAGAGGTTTTTAAACACATGAACAACGCAAATTGAGGTTGTTAAGCACACAAACAAGGGCAAATGAGGTTCCTAAGCACAAGAACAAGTGTAATTGAGGTTCATAAGCACAAGATGAAGCACAAAAGAGGTTGTTAAGCACACGAACAACGCAAATTGAGGTTGTTTAGCACACAAACAAGGGCAAATGAGGTTCCTAACCACAAGAAAAAGTGCAAATGAGGTTCATAAGCACAAGATCAATCTCAAAAAAGGTTGTTAAGCACAACAACAACGCAAATTGAGGTTGTTATGCACACAAACAAGGGCAAATGAGGTTCCTAAGCACAAGAACAAGTGCAATTGAGGTTCCAAGATCAAGCGCAAAAGAGGTTGTTAAGCACATGAACAACGCAAATAGAGGTTGTTAAGCACACAAACAAAGGGCAAATGAGGTTCCTAAGCACAAGAACAAGTGCAATTGAGGTTCATAAGCACAAGATCAAGCGCAAAAGAGGTTGTTAACATGCAACGCAAATAGAGGTTGTTAAGCACACAAACAAGGGCAAATGAGGTTCCTAAGCACAAGAACAAGTGCAATTGAGGTTCATAAGCACAAGATGAAGCCCAAAAGAGGTTGTTAAGCACACGAACAACGCAAATTGAGGTTGTTTAGCACACAAACAAGGGCAAATGAGGTTCCTAACCACAAGAACAAGTGCAAATGAGGTTCATAAGAACAAGATCAAGCGCAAAAGAGGTTGTTAAGCACATGAACAACGCAAATTGAGGTTGTTAAGCACACAAACAAGGGCAAATGAGGTTCCTAAGCACAAGAACAAGTGCAATTGAGGTTCATAAGCACAAGATCAAGCACAAAAGAGGTTGTTAAGCACATGAACAACGCAAATTGTGGTTGTTTAGCACACAAACAAGGGCAAATGAGGTTCCTAACCACAAGAAAAAGTGCAAATGACGTTCATAAGCAAAAGATCAATCTCAAAAGAGGTTGTTAAGCACATCAACAACGCAAATTGAGGTTGTTATGCACACAAACAAGGGCAAATGAGGTTCCTAAGCACAAGAACAAGTGCAATTGAGGTTCATAAGCACAAGATGAAGCACAAAAGAGGTTGTTAAGCACACGAACAACGCAAATTGAGGTTGTTTAGCACACAAACAAGGGCAAATGAGGTTCCTAACCACAAGAACAAGTGCAAATGAGGTTCATAAGAACAAGATCAAGCGCAAAAGAGGTTTTTAAGCACATGAACAACGCAAATTGAGGTTGTTAAGCACACAAACAAGGGCAAATGAGGTTCCTAAGCACAAGAACAAGTGCAATTGAGGTTCATAAGCACAAGATGAAGCACAAAAGAGGTTGTTAAGCACACGAACAACGCAAATTGAGGTTGGTTAGCACACAAACAAGGGCAAAAGAGGTTCCTAACCACAAGAAAAAGTGCAAATGACGTTCATAAGCAAAAGATCAATCTCAAAAGAGGTTGTTAAGCACATCAACAACGCAAATTGAGGTTGTTATGCACACAAACAAGGGCAAATGAGGTTCCTAAGCACAAGAACAAGTGCAATTGAGGTTCATAAGCACAAGATGAAGCACAAAAGAGGTTGTTAAGCACACGAACAACGCAAATTGAGGTTGTTTAGCACACAAACAAGGGCAAATGAGGTTCCTAACCACAAGAACAAGTGCAAATGAGGTTCATAAGAACAAGATCAAGCGCAAAAGAGGTTGTTAAGCACATGCAACAACGCAAATTGAGGTTGTTAAGCACACAAACAAGGGCAAATGAGGTTCCTAAGCACAAGAACAAGTGCAATTGAGGTTCATAAGCACAAGATCAAGCACAAAAGAGGTTGTTAAGCACATGAACAACGCAAATTGAAGTTTTTAAGCACACAAACAAGGGAAAATGAGGTTCCTAAGCACAAGAACAAGTGCAAATGAGGTTCATAAGCACAAGATCAAGCTCAAAAGAGGTTGTTAAGCACATCAACAACGCAAATTGAGGTTGTTAAGCACACAAACAAGGGCAAATGAGGTTCCTAAGCACAAGAACAAGTGTAATTGAGGTTCATAAGCACAAGATGAAGCACAAAAGAGGTTGTTAAGCACACGAACAACGCAAATTGAGGTTGTTTAGCACACAAACAAGGGCAAATGAGGTTCCTAAACACAAGAAAATGTGCAAATGACGTTCATAAGCACAAGATCAATCTCAAAAGAGGTTGTTAAGCACATCAACAACGCAAATTGAGGTTGTTATGCACACAAACAAGGGCAAATGAGGTTCCTAACCACAAGAACAAGTGCAATTGAGGTTCATAAGCGCAAGATGAAGCGCAAAAGATGTTGTTAGGCACACGAACAAGGGCAAATGAGGTTCCTAAGCACAAGAACAAGTGCAATTGAGGTTCATAAGCACAAGATGAAGCACAAAAGAGGTTGTTAAGCACACGAACAATGCAAATTGAGGTTGTTTAGCACACAAACAAAGGCAAATGAGGTTCCTAACCACAAGAACAAGTGCAAATGAGGTTCATAAGAACAAGATCAAGCGCAAAAGAGGTTGTTAAGCACATGAACAACGCAAATTGAGGTTGTTAAGCACACAAACAAGGGCAAATGAGGTTCCTAAGCACAAGAACAAGTGCAATTGAGGTTCATAAGCACAAGATCAAGCACAAAAGAGGTTGTTAAGCACATGAACAACGCAAATTGAAGTTTTTAAGCACACAAACAAGGGAAAATGAGGTTCCTAAGCACAAGAACAAGTGCAATTGAGGTTCATAAGCACAAGATGAAGCACAAAAGAGGTTGTTAAGCACACGAACAACGCAAATTGTGGTTGTTTAGCACACAAACAAGGGCAAATGAGGTTCCTAACCACAAGAAAAAGTGCAAATGACGTTCATAAGCAAAAGATCAATCTCAAAAGAGGTTGTTAAGCACATCAACAACGCAAATTGAGGTTGTTAAGCACACAAACAAGGGCAAATGAGGTTCCTAAGCACAAGAACAAGTGCAATTGAGGTTCATAAGCACAAGATGAAGCACAAAAGAGGTTGTTAAGCACACGAACAACGCAAATTGTGGTTGGTTAGCACACAAACAAGGGCAAAAGAGGTTCCTAACCACAAGAAAAAGTGCAAATGACGTTCATAAGCAAAAGATCAATCTCAAAAGAGGTTGTTAAGCACATCAACAACGCAAATTGAGGTTGTTATGCACACAAACAAGGGCAAATGAGGTTCCTAAGCACAAGAACAAGTGCAATTGAGGTTCATAAGCGCAAGATGAAGCGCAAAAGATGTTGTTAAGCACACGAACAAGGGCAAATGAGGTTCCTAAGCACAAGAACAAGTGCAATTGAGGTTCAAAAGCACAAGATGAAGGACAAAAGAGGTTGTTAAGCACACGAACAACGCAAATTGAGGTTGTTTAGCACACAAACAAGGGCAAATGAGGTTCCTAACCACAAGAACAAGTGCAAATGAGGTTCATAAGAACAAGATCAAGCGCAAAAGTGGTTGTTAAGCACATGAACAACGCAAATTGAGGTTGTTAAGCACACAAACAAGGGCAAATGAGGTTCCTAAGCACAAGAACAAGTGCAATTGAGGTTCATAAGCACAAGATCAAGCACAAAAGAGGTTGTTAAGCACATGAACAACGCAAATTGAAGTTTTTAAACACACAAACAAGGGAAAATGAGGTTCCTAAACACAAGAACAAGTGCAAATGAGGTTCAGAAGCACAAGATCAAGCTCAAAAGAGGTGGTTAAGCACATCAACAACGCAAATTGAGGTTGTTATGCACACAAACAAGGGCAAATGAGGTTCCTAAGCACAAGAACAAGTGCAATTGAGGTTCATAAGCACAAGATCAAGCACAAAAGAGGTTGTTAAGCACATGAACAACGCAAATTGAGGTTGTTAAGCACACAAACAAGGGCAAATGAGGTTCCTAAGCACAAGAACAAGTGCAATTGAGGTTCATAAGCACAAGATCAAGCACAAAAGAGGTTGTTAAGCACATGAACAACGCAAATTGAGGTTTTTAAGCACACAAACAAGGGAAAATGAGGTTCCTAAACACAAGAACAAGTGCAAATGAGGTTCAGAAGCACAAGATCAAGCTCAAAAGAGGTGGTTAAGCACATCAACAACGCAAATTGAGGTTGCTATGCACACAAACAAGGGCAAATGAGGTTCCTAAGCACAAGAACAAGTGCAATTGAGGTTCATAAGCACAAGATCAAGCACAAAAGAGGTTGTTAAGCACATGAACAACGCAAATTGAGGTTGTTAAGCACACAAACAAGGGCAAATGAGGTTCCTAAGCACAAGAACAAGTGCAATTGAGGTTCATAAGCACAAGATCAAGCACAAAAGAGGTTGTTAAGCACATGAACAACGCAAATTGAAGTTTTTAAGCACACAAACAAGGGAAAATGAGGTTCCTAAGCACAAGAACAAGTGCAAATGAGGTTCAGAAGCACAAGATCAAGCTCAAAAGAGGTTGTTAAGCACATCAACAACGCAAATTGAAGTTGTTAAACACACAAACAAGGGCAAATGAGGTTCCTAAGCACAAGAACAAGTGCAATTGAGGTTCATAAGCACAAGATGAAGCACAAAAGAGGTAGTTAAGCACACGAACAACGCAAATTGAGGTTGTTTAGCACACAAACTAGGGCAAATGAGGCTCCTAACCACAAGAAAAAGAGCAAATGACGTTCATAAGCACAAGATCACTCTCAGAAGAGGTTGTTAAGCACATCAACAACGCAAATTGAGGCTGTTATGCACACAAACAAGGGCAAATGAGGTTCCTAACCACAAGAACAAGTGCAATTGAGGTTCATAAGCACAAGATGAAGCGCAAAAGATGTTGTTAAGCACACACTTTTGCACACAAACAAGGGCAAATGAGGTTCCTAAGCACAAGAACAAGTGCAATTGAGGTTCATAACCACAAGAGGAAGGACAAAAGAGGTTGTTAAGCACACGAACAACGCAAATTGAGGTTGTTTAGCACACAAACAAGGGCAAACGAGGTTCCTAACCACAAGCAAAAGTGCAAATGATGTTCATAAGAACAAGATCAAGCTCAAAAAAGGTTGTTAAGCACATCAACAACGCAAATTGAGGTTGTTATGCACACAAACAAGGGCAAATGAGGTTCCTAAGCACAAGAACAAGTGCAATTGAGGTTCACAAGGGCAAGATGAAGCGCAAAAGATGTTGTTAAGCACACGAACAAGGGAAAATGAGGTTCCTAAGCACAAGAACAAGTGCAATTGAGGTTCGTATGCACAAGATGAAGCACAAAAGAGGTTGTTAAGCACACGAACAACGCAAATTGAGGTTGTTTAGCACACAAACAAGGGCAAATGAGGTTCCTAACCACAAGAACAAGTGCAAATGAGGTTCATAAGAACAAGATCAAGCGCAAAAGAGGTTGTTAAGAACATGAACAACGCAAATTGAGGTTGTTAAGCACACAAACAAGGGCAAATGAGGTTCCTAAGCACAAGAACAAGTGCAATTGAGGTTCATAAGCACAAGATCAAGCACAAAAGAGGTTGTTAAGCACATGAACAACGCAAATTGAAGTTTTTAAGCACACAAACAAGGGAAAATGAGGTTCCTAAGCACAAGAACAAGTGCAAATGAGGTTCAGAAGCACAAGATCAAGCTCAAAAGAGGTTGTTAAACACATCAACAACGCAAATTGAGGTTGTTAAGCACACAAACAAGGGCAAATGAGGTTCCTAAGCACAAGAACAAGTGCAATTGAGGTTCATAAGCACAAGATGAAGCACAAAAAGAGGTTGTTAAGCACACGAACAACGCAAATTGAGGTTGTTTAGCACACAAACAAGGGCAAATGAGGTTCCTACACACAAGAAAAAGTGCAAATGACGTTCATAAGCACAAGATCTATCTCAAAAAAGGTTGTTAAGCACATCAACAACGCAAATTGAGGTTGTTATGCACACAAACAAGGGCAACTCAGGTTCCTAAGCACAAGAACAAGTGCAATTGAGGTTCATAAGCGCAAGATGAAGTGCAAAAGATGTTGTTAAGCACACGAACAAGGGCAAATGAGGTTCCTAAGCACAAGAACAAGTGCAATTGAGGTTCATAAGCACAAGATGAAGCACAAAAGAGGTTGTTAAGCACACGAACAACGCAAATTGAGGTTGTGTAGCACACAAACAAGGGCAAATGAGGTTCCTAACCACAAGAACAAGTGCAAATGAGGTTCATAAGAACAAGATCAAGCGCAAAAGTGGTTGTTAAGCACATGAACAACGCAAATTGAGGTTGTTAAGCACACAAACAAGGGCAAATGAGGTTCCTAAGCACAAGAACAAGTGCAATTGAGGTTCATAAGCACAAGATCAAGCACAAAAGAGGTTGTTAAGCACATGAACAACGCAAATTGAAGTTTTTAAACACACAAACAAGGGAAAATGAGGTTGCTAAACACAAGAACAAGTGCAAATGAGGTTCAGAAGCACAAGATCAAGCTCAAAAGAGGTGGTTAAGCACATCAACAACGCAAATTGAGGTTGTTAAGCACACAAACAAGGGCAAATGAGGTTCCTAAGCACAAGAACAAGTGCAATTGAGGTTCATAAGCACAAGATCAAGCACAAAAGAGGTTGTTAAGCACATGAACAACGCAAATTGAGGTTGTTAAGCACACAAACAAGGGCACATGAGGTTCCTAAGCACAAGAACAAGTGCAATTGAGGTTCATAAGCACAAGATCAAGCACAAAAGAGGTTGTTAAGCACATGAACAACGCAAATTGAAGTTTTTAAGCACACAAACAAGGGAAAATGAGGTTCCTAAGCACAAGAACAAGTGCAAATGAGGTTCAGAAGCACAAGATCAAGCTCAAAAGAGGTTGTTAAGCACATCAACAACGCAAATTGAGGTTGTTAAGGACACAAACACGGGCAAATGAGGTTCCTAAGCACAAGAACAAGTGCAATTGAGGTTCATAAGCACAAGATGAAGCACAAAAGAGGTTGTTAAGCACACGAACAACGCAAATTGAGGTTGTTTAGCACACAAACAAGGGCAAATGAGGCTCGTAACCACAAGAAAAAGTGCAAATGACGTTCATAAGCACAAGATCAATCTCAAAAGAGGTTGTTAAGCACATGAACAACGCAAATTGAAGTTTTTAAGCACACAAACAAGGGAAAATGAGGTTCCTAAGCACAAGAACAAGTGCAAATGAGGTTCAGAAGCACAAGATCAAGCTCAAAAGAGGTTGTTAAGCACATCAACAACGCAAATTGAGCTTGTTAAGCACACAAACAAGGGCAAATGAGGTTCCTAAGCACAAGAACAAGTGCAATTGAGGTTCATAAGCACAAGATGAAGCACAAAAGAGGTTGTTAAGCACACGAACAACGCAAATTGAGGTTTTTTAGCACACAAAAAGGGGCAAATGAGGTTCCTCACCACAAGAAAAAGTGCAAATGACGTTCATAAGCACAAGATCAATCTCAAAAAAGGTTGTTAAGCACATCAACAACGCAAATTGAGGTTGTTATGCACACAAACAAGGGCAAATGAGGTTCCTAAGCACAAGAACAAGTGCAATTGAGGTTCATAAGCGCAAGATGAAGCGCAAAAGATGTTGTTAAGCACACGAACAAGGGCAAATGAGGTTCCTAAGCACAACAACAAGTGCAATTCAGGTTCATAAGCACCAGATGAAGCACAAAAGAGGTTGTTAAGCACACGAACAACGCAAATTGAGGTTGTTTAGCACACAAACAAGGGCAAATGAGGTTCCTAACCACAAGAACAAGTGCAAATGAGATTCATAAGAACAAGATCAAGCGCAAAAGTGGTTGTTAAGCACATGAAAAACGCAAATTGAGGTTGTTAAGCACACAAACAAGGGCAAATGAGGTTCCTAAGCACAAGAACAAGTGCAATTGAGGTTCATAAGCACAAGATGAAGCACAAAAGAGGTTGTTAAGCACATGAACAACGCAAATTGAAATTTTGAAGCACACAAACAAGGGAAAATGAGGTTCCTAAGCACAAGAACAAGTGCAAATGAGGTTCAGAAGC
This sequence comes from Carex scoparia, assembly GCA_024447655.1. Taxonomy (NCBI): domain Eukaryota; kingdom Viridiplantae; phylum Streptophyta; class Magnoliopsida; order Poales; family Cyperaceae; genus Carex; species Carex scoparia. Next base: position 402,326 of record JAJHPE010000003.1, on the reverse strand, counting down.
ACAAGATCAAGCTCAAAAGAGGTTGTTAAGCACATCAACAACGCAAATTGAGGTTGTTAAGCAAAACAAACAAGGGCAAATAAGGTTCCTAAGCACAAGAAGAAGTGCAATTGAGGTTCATAAGCACAAGATCAAACACAAAGGAGGTTGTTAAGCACATGACCAACGCAAATTGAAGTTTTTAAGCACACAAACAAGGGAAAATGAGGTTCCTAAGCACAAGAACAAGTCCAAATGAGGTTCAGAAGCACAAGATCAAGCTCAAAAGAGGTTGTTAAGCACATCAACAACGCAAATTGAGGTTGTTAAGCACACAAACAATGGCAAATGAGGTTCTTAAGCACAAGAACAAGTGCAATTGAGGTTCATAAGCACAAGATGAAGCACAAAAGAGGTTGTTAAGCACACGAACAACGCAAATTGAAGTTGTTTACCACACAAACAAGGGCAAATGAGGCACTTAACCACAATAAAAAGTGCAAATGACGTTCATAAGCACAAGATCAATCTCAAAAGAGGTTGTTAAGCACATGAACAACGCAAATTGAAGTTTTTAAGCCGACAAACAAGGGAAAATGAGGTTCCTAAGCACAAGAACAAGTGCAAATGAGGTTCAGAAGCACAAGATCAAGCTCAAAAGAGGTTGTTAAGCAGATCAACAACGCAAGTTGAGGTTGTTAATCACACAAACAAGGGCAAATGAGGTTCCTAAGCACAAGAACAAGTGCAATTGAGGTTCATAAGCACAAGATGAAGCACAAAAGAGGTTGTTCAGCACACGAACAATGCAAATTGAGGTTGTTTAGCACACAAACAAGGGCAAATGAGGTTCCTCACCACAAGAAAAAGTGCAAATGACGTTCATAAGCACAAGATGAAGCGCAAAAGATGTTGTTAAGCACACGAACAAGGGCAAATGAGGTTCCTAAGCACAAGAACAAGTGCAATTAAGGTTCATAAGCACAAGATGAAGCACAAAAGAGGTTGTTAAGCACACGAACAACGCAAATTGAGGTTGTTTAGCACACAAACAAGGGCAAATGAGGTTCCTAACCACAAGAACAAGTGCAAATGAGGTTCACAAGAACAAGATCAAGCGCAAAAGTGGTTGTTAAGCACATGAACAACGCAAATTGAGGTTGTTAAGCACACAAACAAGGGCAAATGAGGTTCCTAAGCACAAGAAGAAGTGCAATAGAGGTTCATAAGCACAAGATCAAGCACAAAAGAGGTTGTTAAGCACATGAACAACGCCAATTGAAGTTTTGAAGCACACAAACAAGGGCAAATGAGGTTCCTAACCACAAGAACAAGTGCAAATGAGGTTCACAAGAACAAGATCAAGCGCAAAAGTGGTTGTTAAGCACATGAACAACGCAAATTGAGGTTGTTACGCACACAAACAAGGGCAAATGAGGTTCCTAAGCACAAGAAGAAGTGCAATAGAGGTTCATAAGCACAAGATCAAGCACAAAAGAGGTTGTTAAGCACATGAACAACGCCAATTGAAGTTTTTAAGCACACAAACAAGGGAAAATGAGGTTCCTAAGCACAAGAACAAGTGCAAATGAGGTTCAGAAGCACAAGATCAAGCTCAAAAGAGGTTGTTAAGCACATCAACAACGCAAATTGAGGTTGTTAAGCACACAAACAAGGGCAAATGAGGTTCCTAAGCACAAGAAGAAGTGCAATTGAGGTTCATAAGCACAAGATCAAGCACAAAAGAGGTTGTTAAGCACATGAACAACGCAAATTGAAGTTTTGAAGCACACAAACAAGGGAAAATGAGGTTCCTAAGCACAAGAACAAGTGCAAATGAGGTTCAGAAGCACAAGATCAAGCTCAAAAGAGGTTGTTAAGCACATGAACAACGCAAATTGAAGTTTTGCAGCACACAAACAAGGGCAAATGAGGTTCCTAAGCACAAGAACAAGTGCAAATGAGGTTCAGAAGCACAAGATCAAGCTCAAAAGAGGTTGTTAAGCACATCAACAACGCAAATTGAGGTTGTTAAGCACAAAAACAAGGCCAAATGAAGTTCCTAAGCACAAGAAGAAGTGCAATTGAGGTTCATAAGCACAAGATCAAACACAAAAGAGGTTGTTAAGCACATGACCAACGCAAATTGAAGTTTTTATGCACACAAACAAGGGAAAATGAGGTTCCTAAGCACAAGAACAAGTCCAAATGAGGTTCAGAAGCACAAGATCAAGCTCAAAAGAGGTTGTTAAGCACATCAACAACGCAAATTGAGGTTGTTAAGCACACAAACAAGGGCAAATGAGGTTCCTAAGCACAAGAACAAGTGCAATTGAGGTTCATAAGCACAAGATGAAGCACAAAAGAGGTTGTTAAGCACACGAACAACGCAAATTGAGGTTGTTTAGCACACAAACAAGGGCAAATGAGGCTCCTAACCACAATAAAAAGTGCAAATGACGTTCATAAGCACAAGATCAATCTCAAAAGAGGTTGTTAAGCACATGAACAACGCAAATTGAAGTTTTTAAGCCGACAAACAAGGGAAAATGAGGTTCCTAAGCACAAGAACAAGTGCAAATGAGGTTCATAAGCACAAGATGAAGCGCAAAAGATGTTGTTAAGCACACGAACAAGGGCAAATGAGGTTACTAAGCACAAGAACAAGTGCAATTAAGGTTCATAAGCACAAGATGAAGCACAAAAGAGGTTGTTCAGCACACGAACAATGCAAATTGAGGTTGTTTAGCACACAAGCAAGGGCAAATGAGGTTCCTCACCACAAGAAAAAGTGCAAATGACGTTCATAAGCACAAGATGAAGCGCAATTGAGGTTGTTTAGCACACAAACAAGGGCAAATGAGGTTCCTAACCACAAGAACAAGTGCAAATGAGGTTCATAAGAACAAGATCAAGCGCAAAAGTGGTTGTTAAGCACATGAACAACGCAAATTGAGGTTGTTAAGCACACAAACAAGGGCAAATGAGGTTCCTAAGCACAAGAAGAAGTGCAATAGAGGTTCATAAGCACAAGATCAAGCACAAAAGAGGTTGTTAAGCACATGAACAACCCCAATTGAAGTTTTGAAGCACACAAACAAAGGAAAATGAGGTTCCTAAGCACAAGAACAAGTGCAAATGAGGTTCAGAAGCACAAGATCAAGCTCAAAAGAGGTTGTTAAGCACATCAACAACGCAAATTGAGGTTGTTAAGCACACAAACAAGGGCAAATGAGGTTCCTAAGCACAAGAAGAAGTGCAATTGAGGTTCATAAGCACAAGATCAAGCACAAAAGAGGTTGTTAAGCACATGAACAACGCAAATTGAAGTTTTTAAGCACACAAACAAGGGCAAATGAGGTTCCTAACCACAAGAACAAGTGCAAATGAGGTTCATAAGAACAAGATCAAGCACAAAAGTGGTTGTTAAGCACATGAACAACGCAAATTGAGGTTGTTAAGCACACAAACAAGGGCAAATGAGGTTCCTAAGCACAAGAAGAAGTGCAATAGAGGTTCATCAGCACAAGATCAAGCACAAAAGAGGTTGTTAAGCACATGAACAACGCAAATTGAAGTTTTGAAGCACACAAACAAGGGAAAATGAGGTTCCTAAGCACAAGAACAAGTGCAAATGAGGTTCAGAAGCACAAGATCAAGCTCAAAAGAGGTTGTTAAGCACATGAACAACGCAAATTGAAGTTTTGAAGCACACAAACAAGGGCAAATGAGGTTCCTAAGCACAAGAAGAAGTCCAATTGAGGTTCATAAGCACAAGATCAAGCACAAAAGAGGTTGTTAAGCACATGAACAACGCAAATTGAAGTTTTGAAGCACACAAACAAGGGAAAATGAGGTTCCTAAGCACAAGAACAAGTGCAATTAAGGTTCATAAGTACAAGATGAAGCACAAAAGAGGTTGTTTAGCACACAAACAAGGGCAAATGAGGTTCCTAACCACAAGAACAAGTGCAAATGAGGTTCATAAGCACAAGAACAAGTGCAATTAAGGTTCATAAGCACAAGATGAAGCACAAAAGAGGTTGTTTAGCACACAAACAAGGGCAAATGAGGTTCCTAACCAAAAGAACAAGTGCAAATGAGGTTCATAAGAACAAGATCAAGCGCAAAAGTGGTTGCTAAGCACATGAACAACGCAAATTGAGGTTGTTAAGCACACAAACAAGGGCAAATGAGGTTCCTAAGCACAAGAAGAAGTGCAATTGAGGTTCATAAGCACAAGATCAAGCACAAAAGAGGTTGTTAAGCACATGAACAACGCAAATTGAAGTTTTGAAGCACACAAACAAGGGAAAATGAGGTTCCTAAGCACAAGAACAAGTGCAAATGAGGTTCAGAAGCACAAGATCAAGCTGAAAAGAAGTTGTTAAGCACATCAACAACGCAAATTGAGGTTGTTAAGCACACAAACAAGGGCAAATGAGGTTCCTAAGCACAAGAACAAGAGCAATTGAGGTTCATAAGCACAAGATGAAGCACAAAAGAGGTTGTTAAGCACACGAACAACGCAAATTGAAGTTGTTTAGCACACAAACAAGGGCAATTGAGGCTCCTAACAACAAGAAAAAGTGCAAATGACGTTCATAAGCACAAGATCACTCTCAAAAGAGGTTGTTAAGCACATCAACAACGCAAATTGAGGTTGTTATGCACACAAACAAGGGCAAATGAGGTTCCTAACCACAAGAACAAGTGCAATTGAGGTTCATAAGCGCAAGATGAAGCGCAAAAGATGTTGTTAAGCACACGAACAAGGGCAAATGAGGTTCCTAAGCACAAGAACAAGTGCAATTGAGGTTCATAAGCACAAGATGAAGCACAAAAGAGGTTGTTAAGCACACGAACAACGCAAATTGAGGTTGTTTAGCACACAAATAAGGGAAAATGAGGTTCCTAACCACAAGAAGAAGTGCAATTGAGGTTCATAAGCACAAGATCAAGCACAAAAGAGGTTGTTAAGCACATGAACAACGCAAATTGAGGTTGTTAAGCACACAAACAAGGGCAAATGAGGTTCCTAAGCACAAGAACAAGTGCAATTGAGGTTCGTAAGCACAAGATGAAGCACAGAAGAGGTTGTTAAGCACACGAACAACGCAAATTGAAGTTGTTTAGCACACAAACAAGGGCAAATGAGGTTCCTAACCACAAGAACAAGTGCAAATGAGGTTCATAAGAACAAGATCAACCGCAAAAGAGGTTGTTAAGCACATGAACAACGCAAATTGAGGTTGTTAAGCACACAAACAAGGGCAAATGAGGTTCCTCAGCACAAGAAGAAGTGCAATTGAGGTTCATAAGCACAAGATCAAGCACAAAAGAGGTTGTTAAGCACATGAACAACGCAAATTGAAGTTTTTAAGCACACAAACATGGGAAAATGAGGTTCTTAAGCACAAGAACAAGTGCAAATGAGGTTCAGAAGCACAAGATCAAGCTCAAAAGAGGTTGTTAAGCACATCAACAACGCAAATTGAGGTTGTTAAGCACACAAACAAGGGCAAATGAGGTTCCTAAGCACAAGAAGAAGTGCAATTGAGGTTCATAAGCACAAGATCAAGCACAAAAGAGGTTGTTAAGCACATGAACAACGCAAATTGAAGTTTTTAAGCACACAAACAAGGGAAAATGAGGTTCCTAAGCACAAGAACAAGTGCAAATGAGGTTCAGAAGCACAAGATCAAGCTCAAAAGAGGTTGTTAAGCACATCAACAACACAAATTGAGGTTGTTAAGCACACAAACAAGGGCAAATGAGGTTCCTAAGCACAAGAACAAGTGCAATTGAGGTTCATAAGCACAAGATGAAGCACAAAAGAGGTTGTTAAGCACACGAACAACGCAAATTGAGGTTGTTTAGCACACAAACAAGGGCAAATGAGGCTCCTAACCACAAGAAAAAGTGCAAATGACGTTCATAAGCACAAGATCAATCTCAAAAGAGGTTGTTAAGCACATGAACAACGCAAATTGAAGTTTTTAAGCACACAAACAAGGGAAAATGAGGTTCCTAAGCACAAGAACAAGTGAAAATGAGGTTCAGAAGCACAAGATCAAGCTCAAAAGAGGTTGTTAAGCACATCAACAATGCAAATTGAGGTTGTTAAGCACACAAACAAGGGCAAATGAGGTTCCTAAGCACAAGAACAAGTGCAATTGAGGTTCATAAGCACAAGATGAAGCACAAAAGAGGTTGTTAAGCACACGAACAATGCAAATTGAGGTTGTTTAGCACACAAGCAAGGGCAAATGAGGTTCCTCACCACAAGAAAAAGTGCAAATGACATTCATAAGCACAAGATCAATCTCAAAAAAGGTTGTAAAGCACATCAACAACGCAAATTGAGGTTGTTATGCACACAAACAAGGGCAAATGAGGTTCCTAAGCACAAGAACAAGTGCAATTGAGGTTCATAAGCGCAAGATGAAGCGCAAAAGATATTGTTAAGACACACGAACAAGGGCAAATGAGGTTCCTAAGCGAGAAGAACAAGTGCAATTAAGGTTCATAAGCACAAGATGAAGCACAAAAGGGTTTAAGCACAAAAGAGGTTGTTAAGCACACGAACAATGCAAATTGAGGTTGTTTAGCACACAAACAAGGGCAAATGAGGTTCCTAACCACAAGAACAAGTGCAAATGAGGTTCATAAGAACAAGATCAAGCACAAAAGTGGTTGTTAAGGACATGAACAACGCAAATTGAGGTTGTTAAGCACACAAACAAGGGCAAATGAGGTTCCTAAGCACAAGAAGAAGTGCAATAGAGGTTCATCAGCACAAGATCAAGCACAAAAGAGGTTGTTAAGCAGATGAACAACGCAAATTGAAGTTTTGAAGCACACAAACAAGGGAAAATGAGGTTCCCAAGCACAAGAACAAGTGCAAATGAGGTTCAGAAACACAAGATCAAGCTCAAAAGAGGTTGTTAAGCACATCAACAACGCAAATTGAGGTTGTTAAGCACACAAACATGGGCAAATGAGGTTCCTAAGCACAAGAAGAAGTGCAATTGAGGTTCATAAGCACAAGATCAAGCACAAAAGAGGTTGTTAAGCACATAAACAACGCAAATTGATGTTTTTAAGCACACAAACAAGGGAAAATGAGGTTCCTAAGCACAAGAACAAGTGCAAATGAGGTTCAGAAGCACAAGATCAAGCTCAAAAGAGGTTGTTAAGCACATCAACAACGCAAATTGAGGTTGTTAAGCACACAAACAAGGGCAAAAGAGGTTCCTAAGCACAAGAACAAGTACAATTGAGGCTCATAAGCACAAGATCAAGCACAAAAGAGGTTATTAAGCACATGAACAACGCAAATTGAAGTTTTTAAGCACACAAACAAGGGAAAATGAGGTTCCTAAGCACAAGAACAAGTGCAAATGAGGTTCAGAAGCACAAGATCAAGCTCACAAGAGGTTGTTAAGCGCATCAACAACGCAAATTGAGGTTGTTCAGCACACAAACAAGGGCAAATGAGGTTCCTAAGCACAAGAACAAGTGCAATTGAGGTTCATAAGCACAAGATGAAACACAAAAGAGGTTGTTAAGCACACGAACAACGCAAATTGAGGTTGTTTAGCACACAAACAAGGGCAAATGAGGTTCCTATCCACAAGAAAATGTGCAAATGACGTTCATAAGCACAAGATCAAGCTCAAAAAAGGTTGTTAAGCACATCAACAACGCAAATTGAGGTTGTTATGCACACAAACAAGGGCAAATGAGGTTCCTAAGCACAAGAACAAGTGCAATTGAGGTTCATAAGCGCTAGATGAAGCACAAAAGATGTTGTTAAGCACACGAACAAGGGCAAATGAGGTTCCTAAGCACAAGAACAAGTGCAATTGAGGTTCATAAGCACAAGATGAAGGACAAAAGAGGTTGTTCAGCACACGAACAACGCAAATTGAGGTTGTTTAGCACACAAACAATGGCAAATGAGGTTCCTAACCACAAGAAAATGTGCAAATGACGTTCATAAGAACAAGATCAAGCGCAAAAGAGGTTGTTAAGCACATGAACAACGCAAATTGAGGTTGTTATGCACACAAACAAGGGCAAATGAGGTTCCTAAGCACAAGAACAAGTGCAATTGAGGTTCATAAGCGCAAGATGAAGCGCAAAAGATGTTGTTAAGCACACGAACTAGGGCAAATGAGGTTGCTAAGCACAAGAACAAGTGCAATTATGGTTCATAAGCACAAGATGAAGCAGAAAAGAGGTTGTTAAGCACACGAACAACGCAAATTGAGGTTGTTTAGCACACAAACAAGGGCAAATGAGGTTCCTAACCACAAGAACAAGTGCAAATGAGGTTCATAAGAACAAGATCAAGCGCAAAAGTGGTTGTTAAGCACATGAACAACGCAAATTGAGGTTTTTAAGCACACGAACAACGCAAATTGAGGTTGTTTAGCACACAAACAAGGGCAAATGAGGTTCCTAACCACAAGAACAAGTGCAAATGAGGTTCATAAGAACAAGATCAAGCGCAAAAGTGGTTGTTAAGCACATGAACAACGCAAATTGAGGTTGTTAAGCACACAAACAAGGGCAAATGAGGTTCTTAAGCACAAGAAGAAGTGCAATTGAGGTTCGTAAGCACAAGATCAAGCACAAAAGAGGTTGTTAAGCACATGAACAACGCAAATTGAAGTTTTGAAGCACACAAACAAGGGAAAATGAGGTACCTAAGCACAAGAACAAGTGCAAATGAGGTTCAGAAGCACAAGATCAAGCTCAAAAGAGGTTGTTAAGCACATCAACAACGCAAATTGAGGTTGTTAAGCACACAAACAAGGGCAAATGAGGTTCCTAAGCACAAGAAGAAGTGCAATTGAGGTTCATAAGCACAAGATCAAGCAAAAAAGAGGTTGTTAAGCACATGAACAACGCAAATTGAAGTTTTTAAGCACACAAACAAGGGAAAATGAGGCTCCTAACCACAAGAAAAAGTGCAAATGACGTTCATAAGCACAAGATCAATCTCAAAAGAGGTTGTTAAGCACATGAACAACGCAAATTGAAGTTTTTAAGCCGACAAACAAGGGAAAATGAGGTTCCTAAGCACAAGAACAAGTGCAAATGAGGTTCAGAAGCACAAGATCAAGCTCAAAAGAGGTTGTTAAGCAGATGAACAACGCAAATTGAGGTTGTTAAGCACACAAACAAGGGCAAATGAGGTTCCTAAGCACAAGAAGAAGTGCAATAGAGGTTCATCAGCACAAGATCAAGCACAAAAGAGGTTGTTAAGCACATGAACAACGCAAATTGAAGTTTTGAAGCACACAAACAAGGGAAAATGAGGTTCCTAAGCACAAGAACAAGTGCAATTGAGGTTTATAAGCACAAGATGAAGCACAAAAGAGGTTGTTAAGCACACGAACAACGCAAATTGAGATTGTTTAGCACAAAACAAGGGCAAATGAGGCTCCTAACCACAAGAAAAAGTGCAAATGACGTTCATAAGCACAAGATCAATCTCAAAAGATGTTGTTAAGCACATGAACAACGCAAATTGAAGTTTTTAAGCACACAAACAAGGGAAATTGAGGTTCCTAAGCACAAGAACAAGTGAAAATGAGGTTCAGAAGCACAAGATCAAGCTCAAAAGAGGTTGTTAAGCACATCAACAATGCAAATTGAGGTTGTTAAGCACACAAACAAGGGCAAATGAGGTTCCTAAGCACAAGAACAAGTGCAATTGAGGTTCATAAGCACAAGATGAAGCACAAAAGAGGTTGTTAAGCACACGAACAATGCAAATTGAGGTTGTTTAGCACACAAGCAAGGGCAAATGAGGTTCCTCACCACAAGAAAAATTGCAAATGACGTTCATAGGCACAAAATCAATCTCAAAAAAGGTTGTAAAGCACATCAACAACGCAAATTGAGGTTGTTATGCACACAAACAAGGGCAAATGAGGTTCCTAAGCACAAGAACAAGTGCAATTGAGGTTCATAAGCGCAAGATGAAGCGCAAAAGATATTGTTAAGCACACGAACAAGGGCAAATGAGGTTCCTAAGCACAAGAACAAGTGCAATTAAGGTTCATAAGCACAAGATCAAGCTCAAAAGAGGTTGTTAAGCACATCAACAACGCAAATTGAGGTTGTTAAGCACACAAACAAGGGCAAATGAGGTTCCTAAGCACAAGAAGAAGTGCAATTGAGGTTCATAAGCACAAGATCAAGCACAAAAGAGGTTGTTAAGCACATGAACAACGCAAATTGAAGTTTTGAAGCACACAAACAAGGGAAAATGAGGTACCTAAGCACAAGAACAAGTGCAAATGAGGTTCGAAGCACAAGATCAAGCTCAAAAGAGGTTGTTAAGCACATCAACAACGCAAATTGAGGTTGTTAAGCACACGAAACAAGGGCAAATGAGGTTCCTAAGCACAAGAAGAAGTGCAATTGAGGTTCATAAGCACAAGATCAAGCAAAAAAGAGGTTGTTAAGCACATGAATAACGCAAATTGAAGTTTTTAAGCACACAAACAAGGGAAAATGAGGTTCCTAAGCACAAGAACAAATGCAAATGAGGTTCAGAAGCACAAGATCAAGCTCACAAGAGGTTGTTAAGCACATCAACAACGCAAATTGAGGTTGTTAAGCACACAAACAAGGGCAAATGAGGTTCCTAAGCACAAGAACAAGTGCAATTGAGGTTCATAAGCACAAGATCAAACACAAAAGAGGTTGTTAAGCACACGAACAACGCAAATTGAGGTTGTTTAGCACACAAACAAGGGCAAATGAGGTTCCTAAGCACAAGAACAAGTGCAATTGAGGGTCATAAGCGCAAGATGAAGCACAAAAGATGTTGTTAAGCACACGAACAAGGGCAAATGAGATTCCTAAGCACAAGAACAAGTGCAATTGAGGTTCATAAGCACAAGATGAAGGACAAAAGAGGTTGTTAAGCACACGAACAACGCAAATTGAGGTTGTTTAGCACACAAACAATGGCAAATGAGGTTCCTATCCACAAGAAAATGTGCAAATGACGTTCATAAGAACAAGATCAAGCGCAAAAGAGGTTGTTAAGCACATGAACAACGCAAATTGAGGTTGTTATGCACACAAACAAGGGCAAATGAGGTTCCTAAGCACAAGAACAAGTGCAATTGAGGTTCATAAGCGTAAGATGAAGCGCAAAAGATGTTGTTAAGCACACGAACTAGGGCAAATGAGGTTCCTAAGCACAAGAACAAGTGCAATTAAGGTTCATAAGCACAAGATGAAGCCCAAAAGAGGTTGTTAAGCACACGAACAACGCAAATTGAGGTTGTTTAGCACACGAACAAGGGCAAATGAGGTTCCTAACCACAAGAACAAGTGCAAATGAGGTTCATAAGAACAAGATCAATCGCAAAAGTGGTTGTTAAGCACATGAACAACGCAAATTGAGGTTGTTAAGCACACAAACAAGGGCAAATGAGGTTCCTAAGCACAAGAAGAAGTGCAATTGAGGTTCATAAGCACAAGATCAAGCACAAAAGAGGTTGTTAAGCACATGAACAACGCAAATTGAAGTTTTGAAGCACACAAACAAGGGAAAATGAGGTTCCTAAGCACAAGAACAAGTGCAAATGAGGTTCAGAAGCACAAGATCAAGCTGAAAAGAGGTTGTTAAGCACATCAACAACGCAAATTGAGGTTGTGAAGCACACAAACAAGGGCAAATGAGGTTCCTAAGCAAGAGAACAAGAGCAATTGAGGTTCATAAGCACAAGATGAAGCACAAAAGAGGTTGTTAAGCACACGAACAACGCAAATTGAAGTTGTTTAGCACACAAACAAGGGCAATTAAGGCTCCTAACCACAAGAAAAAGTGCAAATGACGTTCATAAGCACAAGATCACTCTCAAAAGAGGTTGTTAAGCACATCAACAACGCAAATTGAGGTTGTTATGCACACAAACAAGGGCAAATGAGGTTCCTAACCACAAGAACAAGTGCAATTGAGGTTCATAAGCGCAAGATGAAGCGCAAAAGATGTTGTTAAGCACACGAACAAGGGCAAATGAGGTTCCTAAGCACAAGAACAAGTGCAATTGAGGTTCATAAGCACAAGATGAAGCACAAAAGAGGTTGTTAAGCACACGAACAACGCAAATTGAGGTTGTTTAGCAGACAAACAAGGGAAAATGAGGTTCCTAACCACAAGAACAAGTGCAAATGAGGTTCATAGGAACAAGATCAAGCGCAAAAAAGGTTGTTAAGCACATGAACAACGCAAATTGAGGTTGTTAAGCACACAAACAAGGGCAAATGAGGTTCCTAAGCACAAGAACAAGTGCAATTGAGGTTCATAAGCACAAGATGAAGCACAAAAGAGGTTGTTAAGCACACGAACAACGCAAATTGAGGTTGTTTAGCACACAAACAAGAGAAAATGAGGTTCCTAACCAAAAGAACAAGTGCAAATGTGGTTCATAAGAACAAGATCAAGCGCAAAAGAGGTTGTTAAGCACAGGAACAACGCAAATTGAGGTTGTTAAGCACACAAACAAGGGCAAATGAGGTTCCTAAGCACAAGAAGAAGTGCAATTGAGGTTCATAAGCACAAGATCAAGCACAAAAGAGGTTGTTAAGCACATGAACAACGCAAATTGAAGTTTTTAAGCACACAAACAAGGGAAAATGAGGTTCCTAAGCACAAGAACAAGTGCAAATGAGGTTCCTAACCACAAGAACAAGTGCAAATGAGGTTCATAAGAACAAGATCAAGCGCAAAAGTGGTTGTTAAGCACATGAACAACGCAAATTGAGGTTGTTAAGCACACAAACAAGGGCAAATGAGGTTGCTAAGCACAAGAAGAAGTGCAATTGAGGTTCATAAGCACAAGATCAAGGACAAAAGAGGTTGTTAAGCACATGAACAACGCAAATTGAAGTTTTGAAGCACACAAACAAGGGAAAATGAGGTTCCTAAGCACAAGAACAAGTGCAAATGAGGTTCAGAAGCACAAGATCAAGCTGAAAAGAGGTTGTTAAGCACATCAACAACGCAAATTGAGGTTGTTAAGCACACAAACAAGGGCAAATGAGGTTCCTAAGCACAAGAACAAGAGCAATTGAGGTTCATATGCACAAGATGAAGCACAAAAGAGGTTGTTAAGCACACGAACAACGCAAATTGAGGTTGTTTAGCACACAAACGAGGGCAATTGAGGCTCCTAACCACAAGAAAAAGTGCAAATGACGTTCATAAGCACAAGATCACTCTCAAAAGAGGTTGTTAAGCACATCAACAACGCAAATTGAGGCTGTTATGCACACAAACAAGGGAAAATGAGGTTCCTAACCACAAGAACAAGTGCAAATGAGGTTCATAGGAGCAAGATCAAGCGCAAAAAAGGTTGTTAAGCACATGAACAACGCAAATTGAGGTTGATAAGCACACAAACAAGGGCAAATGAGGTTCCTAAGCACAAGAACAAGTGCAATTGAGGTTCATAAGCACAAGATCAAGCACAAAAGAGGTTGTTAAGCACATGAACAACGCAAATTGAAGTTTTTAAGCACACAAACAAGGGAAAATGAGGTTCCTAAGCACAAAAACAAGTGCAAATGAGGTTCAGAAGCACAAGATCAAGCTCAAAAGAGGTTGTTAAGCACATCAACAACGCAAATTGAGGTTGTTAAGCACACAAACAAGGGCAAATGAGGTTCCTAAGCACAAGAACAAGTGCAATTGAGGTTCATAAGCACAAGATCAAGCACAAAAGAGGTTGTTAAGAACACGAACAACGCAAATTGAGGTTGTTTAGCACACAAACAAGGGCAAATGAGGCTCCTAACCACAAGAAAAAGTGCAAATGACGTTCATAAGCACAAGATCAATCTCAAAAGAGGTTGTTAAGCACATGAACAACGCAAATTGAAGTTTTTAAGCACACAAACAAGGGAAAATGAGGTTCCTAAGCACAAGAACAAGTGAAAATGAGGTTCAGAAGCACAAGATCTAGCTCAAAAGAGGTTGTTAAGCACATCAAGAATGCAAATTGAGGTTGTTAAGCACACAAACAAGGGCAAATGAGGTTCCTAAGCACAAGAACAAGTGCAATTGAGGTTCATAAGCGCAAGATGAAGCGCAAAAGATATTGTTAAGCACTCGAACAAGGGCAAATGAGGTTCCTAAGCACAAGAACAAGTGCAAATGACGTTCATAAGCACAAGATCAATCTCAAAAGAGGTTGTTAAGCACATGAACAACGCAAATTGAAGTTTTTAAGCACACAAACAAGGGAAAATGAGGTTCCTAAGCACAAGAACAAGTGAAAATGAGGTTCAGAAGCACAAGATCAAGCTCAAAAGAAGTTGTTAAGCACATCAACAATGCAAATTGAGGTTGTTAAGCACACAAACAAGGGCAAATGAGGTTCCTAAGCACAAGAACAAGTGCAATTGAGGTTCATAAGCACAAGATGAAGCACAAAAGAGGTTGTTAAGCACACGAACAAGGCAAATTGAGGTTGTTTAGCACACAAGCAAGGGCAAATGAGGTTCCTCACCACAAGAAAAAGTGCAAATGACGTTCATAGGCACAAAATCAATCTCAAAAAAGGTTGTAAAGCACATCAACAACGCAAATTGAGGTTGTTATGCACACAAACAAGGGCAAATGAGGTTCCTAAGCACAAGAACAAGTGCAATTGAGGTTCATAAGCGCAAGATGAAGCGCAAAAGATATTGTTAAGCACACGAACAAGGGCAAATGAGGTTCCTAAGCACAAGAACAAGTGCAATTCAGGTTCATAAGCACAAGATCATGCTCAAAAGAGGTTGTTAAGCACATCAACAACGCAAATTGAGGTTGTTAAGCACACAAACAAGGGCAAATGAGGTTCCTAAGCACAAGAAGAAGTGCAATTGAGGTTCATAAGCACAAGATCAAGCACAAAAGAGGTTGTTAAGCACATGAACAACGCAAATTGAAGTTTTTAAGCACACAAACAAGGGAAAATGAGGTTCCTAAGCACAAGAACAAGTGCAAATGAGGTTCGAAGCACAAGATCAAGCTCAAAAGAGGTTGTTAAGCACATCAACAACGCAAATTGAGGTTGTTAAGCACACAAACAAGGGCAAATGAGGTTCCTAAGCACAAGAAGAAGTGCAATTGAGGTTCATAAGCACAAGATCAAGCACAAAAGAGGTTGTTAAGCACATGAACAACGCAAATTGAAGTTTTGAAGCACGAAACAAGGGAAAATGAGGTTCCTCAGCACAAGAACAAGTGCAAATGAGGTTCAGAAGCACAAGATCAAGCAGAAAAGAGGTTGTTAAGCACATCAACAACGCAAATTGAGGTTGTTAAGCACACAAACAAGGGCAAATGAGGTTCCTAAGCACAAAAACAAGAGCAATTGAGGTTCATAAGCACAAGATGAAACACAAAAGAGGTTGTTAAGCACACGAACAACGCAAATTGAGGATGTTTAGCACACAAACAAGGGCAAATGAGGTTCCTATCCACAAGAAAATGTGCAAATTACGTTCATAACCACAAGATCAAGCTCAAAAAAGGTTGTTAAGCAAATCAACAATGCAAATTGAGGTTGTTATGCACACAAACAAGGGCAAATGAGGTTCCTAAGCACAAGGACAAGTGCAATTGAGGTTCATAAGCGCAAGATGAAGCGCAAAAGATGTTGTTAAGCACACGAACTAGGGCAAATGAGGTTCCTAAGCACAAGAACAAGTGCAATTCAGGTTCATAAGCACAAGATGAAGCACAAAAGAGGTTGTTAAGCACACGAACAACGCAAATTGAGGTTGTTTAGCACACAAACAAGGGCAAATGAGGTTCCTAACCACAAGAACAAGTGCAAATGAGGATCATAAGAACAAGATCAAGCGCAAAAGTGGTTGTTAAGCACATGAACAATGCAAATTGAGGTTGTTAAGCACACAAACAAGGGCAAATGAGGTTCCTAAGCACAAGAAGAAGTGCAATTGAGGTTCATAAGCACAAGATCAAGCACAAAAGAGGTTGTTAAGCACATGAACAACGCAAATTGAAGTTTTGAAGCACAGAAACAAGGGAAAATGAGGTTCCTAAGCACAAGAACAAGTGCAAATAAGGTTCAGAAGCACAAGATCAAGCAGAAAAGAGGTTGTTAAGCACATCAACAACGCAAATTGAGGTTGTTAAGCACACAAACAAGGGCAAATGAGGTTCCTAACCACAAGAACAAGTGCAAATGAGGTTCATAAGAACAAGATCAAGCGCAAAAGTGGTTGTTAAGCACATGAACAATGCAAATTGAGGTTGTTAAGCACACAAACAAGGGCAAATGAGGTTCCTAAGCACAAGAACAAGTGCAAATGAGGTTCAGAAGCACAAGATCAAGCAGAAAAGAGGTTGTTAAGCACATCAACAACGCAAATTGAGGTTGTTAAGCACACAAACAAGGGCAAATGAGGTTCCTAAGCACAAAAACAAGAGCAATTGAGGTTCATAAGCACAAGATGAAGCACAAAAGAGGTTGTTAAGCAC
Source organism: Carex scoparia (assembly GCA_024447655.1). Taxonomy (NCBI): domain Eukaryota; kingdom Viridiplantae; phylum Streptophyta; class Magnoliopsida; order Poales; family Cyperaceae; genus Carex; species Carex scoparia. Next base: position 385,816 of record JAJHPE010000003.1, on the reverse strand, counting down.
ACGAACAACGCAAATTGAAGTTGTTTAGCACACAAACAAGGGCAATTGAGGCTCCTAACCACAAGAAAAAGTGCAAATGACGTTCATAAGCACAAGATCACTCTCAAAAGTGGTTGTTAAGCACATCAACAACGCAAATTGAGGTTGTTATGCACACAAACAAGGGCAAATGAGGTTCCTAACCACAAGAACAAGTGCAATTGAGGTTCATAAGCGCAAGATGAAGCGCAAAAGATGTTGTTAAGCACACGAACAAGGGCAAATGAGGTTCCTAAGCACAAGAACAAGTGCAATTGAGGTTCATAAGCACAAGATGAAGCACAAAAGAGGTTGTTAAGCACACGAACAACGCAAATTGAGGTTGTTTAGCACACAAACAAGGGAAAATGAGGTTCCTAACCACAAGAACAAGTGCAAATGAGGTTCATAGGAACAAGATCAAGCGCAAAAAAGGTTGTTAAGCACAAGAACAACGCAAATTGAGGTTGTTAAGCACACAAACAAGGGCAAATGAGGTTCCTAAGCACAAGAACAAGTGCAATTGAGGTTCATAAGCACAAGATGAAGCACAAAAGAGGTTGTTAAGCACACGAACAACGCAAATTGAGGTTGTTTAGCACACAAACAAGGGAAAATGAGGTTCCTAACCAAAAGAACAAGTGCAAATGAGTTTCATAAGAACAAGATCAAGCGCAAAAGAGGTTGTTAAGCACCGGAACAACGCAAATTGAGGTTGTTAAGCACACAAACAAGGGCAAATGAGGTTCCTAAGCACAAGAAGAAGTGCAATTGAGGTTCAGAAGCACAAGATCAAGTTCAAAAGAGGTTGTTAAGCACATCAACAACGCAAATTGAGGTTGTTAAGCACACAAACAAGGGCAAATGAGGTTCCTAAGCACAAGAACAAGTGCAATTGAGGTTCATAAGCACAAGATCAAGCGCAAAAGAGGTTGTTAAGCACAGGAACAACGCAAATTGAAGTTTTTAAGCACACAAACAAGGGAAAAATGAGGTTCCTAAGCACAAGAACAAGTGCAAATGAGGTTCAGAAGCACAAGATCAAGCTCAAAAGAGGTTGTTAAGCACATCAACAACGCAAATTGAGGTTGTTAAGCACACAAACAAGGGCAAATGAGGTTCCTAAGCACAAGAACAAGTGCAATTGAGGTTCATAAGCACAAGATGAAGCACAAAAGAGGTTGTTAAGCACACGAACAATGCAAATTGAGGTTGTTTAGCACAGAAGCAAGGGCAAATGAGGTTCCTCACCACAAGAAAAAGTGCAAATGACGTTCATAAGCACAAGATCAATCTCAAAAAAGTTTGTAAAGCACATCAACAACGCAAATTGAGGTTGTTATGCCCACAAACAAGGGCAAATGAGGTTCCTAAGCACAAGAACAAGTGCAATTGAGGTTCATAAGCACAAGATGAAGCGCAAAAGATATTGTTAAGCACACGAACAAGGGCAAATGAGGTTCCTAAGCACAAGAACAAGTGCAATTCAGGTTCATAAGCACAAGATGAAGCACAAAAGAGGTTGTTAAGCACACGAACAACGCAAATTGAGGTTGTTTAGCACACAAACAAGGGCAAATGAGGTTCCTAACCACAAGAACAAGTGCAAATGAGGTTCATAAGAACAAGATCAAGCACAAAAGTGGTTGTTAAGCACATGAACAACGCAAATTGAGGTTGTTAAGCACACAAAAAAGGGCAAATGAGGTTCCTAAGCACAAGAACAAGTACAATTGAGGTTCATAAGCACAAGATCAAGCACAAAATAGGTTGTTAAGCACATGAACAACGCAAATTGAAGTTTTTAAGCACACAAACAAGGGAAAATGAGGTTCCTAAGCACAAGAACAAGTGCAAATGAGGTTCAGAAGCACAAGATCAAGCTCACAAGAGGTTGTTAAGCGCATCAACAACGCAAATTGAGGTTGTTAAGCACACAAACAAGGGCAAATGAGGTTCCTAAGCACAAGAACAAGTGCAATTGAGGTTCATAAGCACAAGATCAAGCACAAAAGAGGTTGTTAAGCACACGAACAATGCAAATTGAGGTTGTTTAGCACACAAACAAGGGCAAATGAGGTTCCTATCCACAAGAAAATGTGCAAATGACGTTCATAAGCACAAGATCAAGCTCAAAAAAGGTTGTTAAGCACATCAACAACGCAAATTGAGGTTGTTATGCACACAAACAAGGGCAAATGAGGTTCCTAAGCACAAGAACAAGTGCAATTGAGGTTCATAAGCGCAAGATGAAGCGCAAAAGATATTGTTAAGCACACGAACAAGGGCAAATGAGGTTCCTAAGCACAAGAACAAGTGCAATTCAGGTTCATAAGCACAAGATGAAGCACAAAAGAGGTTGTTAAGCACACGAACAACGCAAATTGAGGTTGTTTAGCACACAAACAAGGGCAAATGAGGTTCCTAACCACAAGAACAAGTGCAAATGAGGTTCATAAGAACAAGATCAAGCACAAAAGTGGTTGTTAAGCACATGAACAACGCAAATTGAGGTTGTTAAGCACACAAAAAAGGGCAAATGAGGTTCCTAAGCACAAGAACAAGTACAATTGAGGTTCATAAGCACAAGATCAAGCACAAAATAGGTTGTTAAGCACATGAACAACGCAAATTGAAGTTTTTAAGCACACAAACAAGGGAAAATGAGGTTCCTAAGCACAAGAACAAGTGCAAATGAGGTTCAGAAGCACAAGATCAAGCTCACAAGAGGTTGTTAAGCGCATCAACAACGCAAATTGAGGTTGTTAAGCACACAAACAAGGGCAAATGAGGTTCCTAAGCACAAGAACAAGTGCAATTGAGGTTCATAAGCACAAGATCAAGCACAAAAGAGGCTGTTAAGCACATGAACAACGCAAATTGAGGTTGTTAAGCACACAAACAAGGGCAAATGAGGTTCCTAAGCACAAGAACAAGTACAATTGAGGTTCATAAGCACAAGATCAAGCACAAAAGAGGTTGTTAAGCACATGAACAACGCAAATTGAAGTTTTTAAGCACACAAACAAGGGAAAATGAGGTTCCTAAGCACAAGAACAAGTGCAAATGAGGTTCGAAGCACAAGATCAAGCTCACAAGAGGTTGTTAAGCGCATCAACAACGCAAATTGAGGTTGTTAAGCACACAAACAAGGGCAAATGAGGTTCCTAAGCACAAGAACAAGTGCAATTGAGGTTCATAAGCACAAGATGAAACACAAAAGAGGTTGTTAAGCACACGAACAACGCAAATTGAGGTTGTTTAGCACACAAACAAGGGCAAATGAGGTTCCTATCCACAAGAAAATGTGCAAATGACGTTCATAAGCACAAGATCAAGCTCAAAAAAGGTTGTTAAGCACATCAACAACGCAAATTGAGGTTGTTATGCACACAAACAAGGGCAAATGAGGTTCCTAAGCACAAGAACAAGTGCAATTGAGGTTCATAAGCGCAAGATGAAGCACAAAAGATGTTGTTAAGCACACGAACAAGGGCAAATGAGGTTCCTAAGCACAAGAACAAGTGCAATTGAGGTTCATAAGCACAAGATGAATGACAAAAGAGGTTGTTAAGCACACGAACAACGCAAATTGAGGTTGTTTAGCACACAAACAATGGCAAATGAGGTTCCTAACCACAAGAAAATGTGCAAATGACGTTCATAAGAACAAGATCAAGCGCAAAAGAGGTTGTTAAGCACATGAACAACGCAAATTGAGGTTGTTATGCACGAAACAAGGGCAAATGAGGTTCCTAAGCACAAGAACAAGTGCAATTGAGGTTCATAAGCGCAAGATGAAGCGCAAAAGATGTTGTTAAGCACACGAACTAGGGCAAATGAGGTTCCTAAGCACAAGAACAAGTGCAATTAAGGTTCATAAGCACAAGATGAAGCACAAAAGAGGTTGTTAAGCACACGAACAACGCAAATTGAGGTTGTTTAGCACACAAACAAGGGAAAATGAGGTTCCTAACCAAAAGAACAAGTGCAAATGAGGTTCATAAGAACAAGATCAAGCTCAAAAGAGGTTGTTAAGCACATCAACAACGCAAATTGAGGTTGTTAAGCACACAAACAAGGGCAAATGAGGTTCCTAAGCACAAGAACAAGTGCAATTGAGGTTCGAAGCACAAGATGAAGCACAAAAGAGGTTGTTAAGCACACGAACAATGCAAATTGAGGTTGTTTAGCACAGAAGCAAGGGCAAATGAGGTTCCTCACCACAAGAAAAAGTGCAAATGACGTTCATAAGCACAAGATCAATCTCAAAAAAGTTTGTAAAGCACATCAACAACGCAAATTGAGGTTGTTATGCCCACAAACAAGGGCAAATGAGGTTCCTAAGCACAAGAACAAGTGCAAATGAGGTTCAGAAGCACAAGATCAAGCTCAAAAGAGGTTGTTAAGCACATCAACAACGCAAATTGAGGTTGTTAAGCACACAAACAAGGGCAAATGAGGTTCCTAAGCACAAGAACAAGTGCAATTGAGGTTCATAAGCACAAGATGAAGCACAAAAGAGGTTGTTAAGCACACGAACAATGCAAATTGAGGTTGTTTAGCACAGAAGCAAGGGCAAATGAGGTTCCTCACCACAAGAAAAAGTGCAAATGACGTTCATAAGCACAAGATCAATCTCAAAAAAGTTTGTAAAGCACATCAACAACGCAAATTGAGGTTGTTATGCCCACAAACAAGGGCAAATGAGGTTCCTAAGCACAAGAACAAGTGCAATTGAGGTTCATAAGCGCAAGATGAAGCGCAAAAGATATTGTTAAGCACACGAACAAGGGCAAATGAGGTTCCTAAGCACAAGAACAAGTGCAATTAAGGTTCATAAGCACAAGATGAAGCACAAAAGAGGTTGTTAAGCACACGAACAACGCAAATTGAGGTTGTTTAGCACACAAACAAGGGCAAATGAGGTTCCTAACCACAAGAACAAGTGCAAATGAGGTTCATAAGAACAAGATCAAGCACAAAAGTGGTTGTTAAGCACATGAACAACGCAAATTGAGGTTGTTAAGCACACAAAAAAGGGCAAATGACGTTCCTAAGCACAAGAACAAGTACAATTGAGGTTCATAAGCACAAGATCAAGCACAAAATAGGTTGTTAAGCACATGAACAACGCAAATTGAAGTTTTTAAGCACACAAACAAGGGAAAATGAGGTTCCTAAGCACAAGAACTAGTGCAAATGAGGTTCGAAGCACAAGATCAACCTCACAAGAGGTTGTTAAGCGCATCAACAACGCAAATTGAGGTTGTTAAGCACACAAACAAGGGCAAATGAGGTTCCTAAGCACAAGAACAAGTGCAATTGAGGTTCATAAGCACAAGATGAAGCACAAAAGAGGTTGTTAAGCACATCAACAACGCAAATTGAGGTTGTTAAGCACACAAACAAGGGCAAATGAGGTTCCTAAGCACAAGAACAAGTACAATTGAGGTTCATAAGCACAAGATCAAGCACAAAAGAGGTTGTTAAGCACATGAACAACGCAAATTGAAGTTTTTAAGCACACAAACAAGGGAAAATGAGGTTCCTAAGCACAAGAACAAGTGCAAATGAGGTTCGAAGCACAAGATCAAGCTCACAAGAGGTTGTTAAGCGCATCAACAACGCAAATTGAGGTTGTTAAGCACACAAACAAGGGCAAATGAGGTTCCTAAGCACAAGAACAAGTGCAATTGAGGTTCATAAGCACAAGATGAAACACAAAAGAGGTTGTTAAGCACACGAACAACGCAAATTGAGGTTGTTTAGCACACAAACAAGGGCAAATGAGGTTCCTATCCACAAGAAAATGTGCAAATGACGTTCATAAGCACAAGATCAAGCTCAAAAAAGGTTGTTAAGCACATCAACAACGCAAATTGAGGTTGTTATGCACACAAACAAGGGCAAATGAGGTTCCTAAGCACAAGAACAAGTGCAATTGAGGTTCATAAGCGCAAGATGAAGCACAAAAGATGTTGTTAAGCACACGAACAAGGGCAAATGAGGTTCCTAAGCACAAGAACAAGTGCAATTGAGGTTCATAAGCACAAGATGAATGACAAAAGAGGTTGTTAAGCACACGAACAACGCAAATTGAGGTTGTTTAGCACACAAACAATGGCAAATGAGGTTCCTAACCACAAGAAAATGTGCAAATGACGTTCATAAGAACAAGATCAAGCGCAAAAGAGGTTGTTAAGCACATGAACAACGCAAATTGAGGTTGTTATGCACAGAAACAAGGGCAAATGAGGTTCCTAAGCACAAGAACAAGTGCAATTGAGGTTCATAAGCGCAAGATGAAGCGCAAAAGATGTTGTTAAGCACACGAACTAGGGCAAATGAGGTTCCTAAGCACAAGAACAAGTGCAATTAAGGTTCATAAGCACAAGATGAAGCACAAAAGAGGTTGTTAAGCACACGAACAACGCAAATTGAGGTTGTTTAGCACACAAACAAGGGAAAATGAGGTTCCTAACCAAAAGAACAAGTGCAAATGAGGTTCATAAGAACAAGATCAAGCGCAAAAGAGGTTGTTAAGCACAGGAACAACGCAAATTGAGGTTGTTAAGCACACAAACAAGGGCAAATGAGGTTCCTAAGCACAAGAAGAAGTGCAATTGAGGTTCAGAAGCACAAGATCAAGCTCAAAAGAGGTTGTTAAGCACATCAACAACGCAAATTGAGGTTGTTAAGCACACAAACAAGGGCAAATGAGGTTCCTAAGCACAAGAACAAGTGCAATTGAGGTTCATAAGCACAAGATCAAGCGCAAAAGAGGTTGTTAAGCACAGGAACAACGCAAATTGAAGTTTTTAAGCACACAAACAAGGGAAAATGAGGTTCCTAAGCACAAGAACAAGTGCAAATGAGGTTCAGAAGCACAAGATCAAGCTCAAAAGAGGTTGTTAAGCACATCAACAACGCAAATTGAGGTTGTTAAGCACACAAACAAGGGCAAATGAGGTTCCTAAGCACAAGAACAAGTGCAATTGAGGTTCATAAGCACAAGATGAAGCACAAAAGAGGTTGTTAAGCACACGAACAATGCAAATTGAGGTTGTTTAGCACAGAAGCAAGGGCAAATGAGGTTCCTCACCACAAGAAAAAGTGCAAATGACGTTCATAAGCACAAGATCAATCTCAAAAAAGTTTGTAAAGCACATCAACAACGCAAATTGAGGTTGTTATGCCCACAAACAAGGGCAAATGAGGTTCCTAAGCACAAGAACAAGTGCAATTGAGGTTCATAAGCGCAAGATGAAGCGCAAAAGATATTGTTAAGCACACGAACAAGGGCAAATGAGGTTCCTAAGCACAAGAACAAGTGCAATTAAGGTTCATAAGCACAAGATGAAGCACAAAAGAGGTTGTTAAGCACACGAACAACGCAAATTGAGGTTGTTTAGCACACAAACAAGGGCAAATGAGGTTCCTAACCACAAGAACAAGTGCAAATGAAGTTCATAAGAACAAGATCAAGCACAAAAGTGGTTGTTAAGCACATGAACAACGCAAATTGAGGTTGTTAAGCACACAAAAAAGGGCAAATGACGTTCCTAAGCACAAGAACAAGTACAATTGAGGTTCATAAGCACAAGATCAAGCACAAAATAGGTTGTTAAGCACATGAACAACGCAAATTGAAGTTTTTAAGCACACAAACAAGGGAAAATGAGGTTCCTAAGCACAAGAACTAGTGCAAATGAGGTTCAGAAGCACAAGATCAACCTCACAAGAGGTTGTTAAGCGCATCAACAACGCAAATTGAGGTTGTTAAGCACACAAACAAGGGCAAATGAGGTTCCTAAGCACAAGAACAAGTGCAATTGAGGTTCATAAGCACAAGATGAAGCACAAAAGAGGTTGTTAAGCACATCAACAACGCAAATTGAGGTTGTTAAGCACACAAACAAGGGCAAATGAGGTTCCTAAGCACAAGAACAAGTACAATTGAGGTTCATAAGCACAAGATCAAGCACAAAAGAGGTTGTTAAGCACATGAACAACGCAAATTGAAGTTTTTAAGCACACAAACAAGGGAAAATGAGGTTCCTAAGCACAAGAACAAGTGCAAATGAGGTTCAGAAGCACAAGATCAAGCTCACAAGAGGTTGTTAAGCGCATCAACAACGCAAATTGAGCTTGTTAAGCACACAAACAAGGGCAAATGAGGTTCCTAAGCACAAGAACAAGTGCAATTGAGGTTCATAAGCACAAGATGAAACACAAAAGAGGTTGTTAAGCACACGAATAACGCAAATTGAGGTTGTTTAGCACACAAACAATGGCAAATGAGGTTCCTAACCACAAGAAAATGTGCAAATGACGTTCATAAGAACAAGATCAAGCGCAAAAGAGGTTGTTAAGCACATGAACAACGCAAATTGAGGTTGTTATGCACAGAAACAAGGGCAAATGAGGTTCCTAAGCACAAGAACAAGTGCAATTGAGGTTCATAAGCGCAAGATGAAGCGCAAAAGATGTTGTTAAGCACACGAACTAGGGCAAATGAGGTTCCTAAGCACAAGAACAAGTGCAATTAAGGTTCATAAGCACAAGATGAAGCACAAAAGAGGTTGTTAAGCACACGAACAACGCAAATTGAGGTTGTTTAGCACACAAACAAGGGAAAATGAGGTTCCTAACCAAAAGAACACGTGCAAATGAGGTTCATAAGAACAAGATCAAGCGCAAAAGAGGTTGTTAAGCACAGGAACAACGCAAATTGAGGTTGTTAAGCACACAAACAAGGGCAAATGAGGTTCCTAAGCACAAGAAGAAGTGCAATTGAGGTTCAGAAGCACAAGATCAAGCTCAAAAGAGGTTGTTAAGCACATCAACAACGCAAATTGAGGTTGTTAAGCACACAAACAAGGGCAAATGAGGTTCCTAAGCACAAGAACAAGTGCAATTGAGGTTCATAAGCACAAGATCAAGCGCAAAAGAGGTTGTTAAGCACAGGAACAACGCAAATTGAAGTTTTTAAGCACACAAACAAGGGAAAATGAGGTTCCTAAGCACAAGAACAAGTGCAAATGAGGTTCAGAAGCACAAGATCAAGCTCAAAAGAGGTTGTTAAGCACATCAACAACGCAAATTGAGGTTGTTAAGCACACAAACAAGGGCAAATGAGGTTCCTAAGCACAAGAACAAGTGAAAATGAGGTTCAGAAGCACAAGATCAAGCTCAAAAGAAGTTGTTAAGCACATCAACAACGCAAATTGAGGTTGTTAAGCACACAAACAAGGGCAAATGAGGTTCCTAAGCACAAGAAGAAGTGCAATTGAGGTTCAGAAGCACAAGATCAAGCTCAAAAGAGGTTGTTAAGCACATCAACAACGCAAATTGAGGTTGTTAAGCACACAAACAAAGGCAAATGAGGTTCCTAAGCACAAGAACAAGTGCAATTGAGGTTCATCAGCACAAGATCAAGCGCAAAAGAGGTTGTTAAGCACAGGAACAACGCAAATTGAAGTTTTTAAGCACACAAACAAGGAAAAATGAGGTTCCTAAGCACAAGAACAAGTGCAAATGAGGTTCAGAAGCACAAGATCAAGCTCAAAAGAGGTTGTTAAGCACATCAACAACGCAAATTGAGGTTGTTAAGCACACAAACAAGGGCAAATGAGGTTCCTAAGCACAAGAACAAGTGAAAATGAGGTTCAGAAGCACAAGATCAAGCTCAAAAGAAGTTGTTAAGCACATCAACAATGCAAATTGAGGTTGTTAAGCACACAAACAAGGGCAAATGAAGTTCCTAAGCACAAGAACAAGTGCAATTGAGGTTCATAAGCACAAGATGAAGCACAAAAGAGGTTGTTAAGCACACGAACAAGGCAAATTGAGGTTGTTTAGCACACAAGCAAGGGCAAATGAGGTTCCTCACCACAAGAAAAAGTGCAAATGACGTTCATAGGCACAAAATCAATCTCAAAAAAGGTTGTAAAGCACATCAACAACGCAAATTGAGGTTGCTATGCACACAAACAAGGGCAAATGAGGTTCCTAAGCACAAGAACAAGTGCAATTGAGGTTCATAAGCGCAAGATGAAGCGCAAAAGATATTGTTAAGCACACGAACAAGGGCAAATGAGGTTCCTAAGCACAAGAACAAGTGCAATTAAGGTTCATAAGCACAAGATGAAGCACAAAAGAGGTTGTTAAGCACACGAACAACGCAAATTGAGGTTGTTTAGCACACAAACAAGGGCAAATGAGGTTCCTAACCACAAGAACAAGTGCAAATGAGGTTCATAAGAACAAGATCAAGCACAAAAGTGGTTGTTAAGCACATGAACAACGCAAATTGAGGTTGTTAAGCACACAAACAAGGGCAAATGAGGTTCCTAAGCACAAGAACAAGTACAATTGAGGTTCATAAGCACAAGATCAAGCACAAAATAGGTTGTTAAGCACATGAACAACGCAAATTGAAGTTTTTAAGCACACAAACAAGGGAAAATGAGGTTCCTAAGCACAAGAACAAGTGCAAATGAGGTTCAAAAGCACAAGATCAAGCTCACAAGAGGTTGTTAAGCGCATCAACAACGCAAATTGAGGTTGTTAAGCACACAAACAAGGGCAAATGAGGTTCCTAAGCACAAGAACAAGTGCAATTGAGGTTCATAAGCACAAGATGAAGCACAAAAGAGGTTGTTAAGCACATCAACAACGCAAATTGAGGTTGTTAAGCACACAAACAAGGGCAAATGAGGTTCCTAAGCACAAGAACAAGTACAATTGAGGTTCATAAGCACAAGATCAAGCACAAAAGAGGTTGTTAAGCACATGAACAACGCAAATTGAAGTTTTTAAGCACACAAACAAGGGAAAATGAGGTTCCTAAGCACAAGAACAAGTGCAAATGAGGTTCGAAGCACAAGATCAAGCTCACAAGAGGTTGTTAAGCGCATCAACAACGCAAATTGAGGTTGTTAAGCACACAAACAAGGGCAAATGAGGTTCCTAAGCACAAGAACAAGTGCAATTGAGGTTCATAAGCACAAGATGAAACACAAAAGAGGTTGTTAAGCACACGAACAACGCAAATTGAGGTTGTTTAGCACACAAACAAGGGCAAATGATGTTCCTATCCACAAGAAAATGTGCAAATGACGTTGATAAGCACAAGATCAAGCTCAAAAAAGGTTGTTAAGCACATCAACAACGCAAATTGAGGTTGTTATGCACACAAACAAGGGCAAATGAGGTTCCTAAGCACAAGAAGAAGTGCAATTGAGGTTCATAAGCGCAAGATGAAGCTCAAAAGATGTTGTTAAGCACACGAACAAGGGCAAATGAGGTTCCTAAGCACAAGAACAAGTGCAATTGAGGTTCATAAGCACAAGATGAATGACAAAAGAGGTTGTTAAGCACACGAACAACGCAAATTGAGGTTGTTTAGCACACAAACAATGGCAAATGAGGTTCCTAACCACAAGAAAATGTGCAAATGACGTTCATAAGAACAAGATCAAGCGCAAAAGAGGTTGTTAAGCACATGAACAACGCAAATTGAGGTTGTTATGCACACAAACAAGGGCAAATGAGGTTCCTAAGCACAAGAACAAGTGCAATTGAGGTTCATAAGCGCAAGATGAAGCGCAAAAGATGTTGTTAAGCACACGAACTAGGGCAAATGAGGTTCCTAAGCACAAGAACAAGTGCAATTAAGGTTCATAAGCACAAGATGAAGCACAAAAGAGGTTGTTAAGCACACGAACAACGCAAATTGAGGTTGTTTAGCACACAAACAAGGGCAAATGAGGTTCCTAACCACAAGAACAAGTGCAAATGAGGTTCATAAGAACAAGATCAAGCGCAAAAGTGGTTGTTAAGCACAAGATCAAGCACAAAAGAGGTTGTTAAGCACATGAACAACGCAAATTGAAGTTTTGAAGCACACAAACAAGGCAAAATGAGGTTCCTAAGCACAAGAACAAGTGCAAATGAGGTTCAGAAGCACAAGATCAAGCTCAAAAGAGGTTGTTAAGCACATCAACAACGCAAATTGAGGTTGTTAAGCACACAAACAAGGGCAAATGAGGTTCCTAAGCAGAAGAAGAAGTGCAATTGAGGTTCATAAGCACAAGATCAAGCACAAAAGAGGTTGTTAAGCACATGAACAACGCAAATTGAAGTTTTTCAGCACACAAACAAGGGAAAATGAGGTTCCTAAGCACAAGAACAAGTGCAAATGAGGATCAGAAGCACAAGATCAAGCTCAAAAGAGGTTGTTAAGCACATCAACAACGCAAATTGAGGTTGTTAAGCACACAAACAAGGGCAAATGAGGTTCCTAAGCACAAGAACAAGTACAATTGAGGTTCATAAGCACAAGATCAAGCACAAAAGAGGTTGTTAAGCACATGAACAATGCAAATTGAAGTTTTTAAGCACACAAACAAGGGAAAATGAGGTTCCTAAGCACAAGAACAAGTGCAAATGAGGGTCGAAGCACAAGATCAAGCTCACAAGAGGTTGTTAAGCGCATCAACAACGCAAATTGAGGTTGTTAAGCACACAAACAAGGGCAAATGAGGTTCCTAAGCACAAGAACAAGTTCAATTGAGGTTCATAAGCACAAGATCAAGCACAAAAGAGGTTGTTAAGCACATCAACAACGCAAATTGAGGTTGTTAAGCACACAAACAAGGGCAAATGAGGTTCCTAAGCACAAGAACAAGTACAATTGAGGTTCATAAGCACAAGATCAAGCACAAAAGAGGTTGTTAAGCACATGAACAACGCAAATTGAAGTTTTTAAGCACACAAACAAGGGAAAATGAGGTTCCTAAGCACAAGAACAAGTGCAAATGAGGTTCGAAGCACAAGATCAAGCTCACAAGAGGTTGTTAAGCGCATCAACAACGCAAATTGAGGTTGTTAAGCACACAAACAAGGGCAAATGAGGTTCCTAAGCACAAGAACAAGTGCAATTGAGGTTCATAAGCACAAGATGAAACACAAAAGAGGTTGTTAAGCACACGAACAACGCAAATTGAGGTTGTTTAGCACACAAACAAGGGCAAATGATGTTCCTATCCACAAGAAAATGTGCAAATGACGTTGATAAGCACAAGATCAAGCTCAAAAAAGGTTGTTAAGCACATCAACAACGCAAATTGAGGTTGTTATGCACACAAACAAGGGCAAATGAGGTTCCTAAGCACAAGAAGAAGTGCAATTGAGGTTCATAAGCGCAAGATGAAGCTCAAAAGATGTTGTTAAGCACACACGAACAAGGGCAAATGAGGTTCCTAAGCACAAGAACAAGTGCAATTGAGGTTCATAAGCACAAGATGAATGACAAAAGAGGTTGTTAAGCACACGAACAACGCAAATTGAGGTTGTTTAGCACACAAACAATGGCAAATGAGGTTCCTAACCACAAGAAAATGTGCAAATGACGTTCATAAGAACAAGATCAAGCGCAAAAGAGGTTGTTAAGCACATGAACAACGCAAATTGAGGTTGTTATGCACACAAACAAGGGCAAATGAGGTTCCTAAGCACAAGAACAAGTGCAATTGAGGTTCATAAGCGCAAGATGAAGCGCAAAAGATGTTGTTAAGCACACGAACTAGGGCAAATGAGGTTCCTAAGCACAAGAACAAGTGCAATTAAGGTTCATAAGCACAAGATGAAGCACAAAAGAGGTTGTTAAGCACACGAACAACGCAAATTGAGGTTGTTTAGCACACAAACAAGGGCAAATGAGGTTCCTAACCACAAGAACAAGTGCAAATGAGGTTCATAAGAACAAGATCAAGCGCAAAAGTGGTTGTTAAGCACAAGATCAAGCACAAAAGAGGTTGTTAAGCACATGAACAACGCAAATTGAAGTTTTGAAGCACACAAACAAGGCAAAATGAGGTTCCTAAGCACAAGAACAAGTGCAAATGAGGTTCAGAAGCACAAGATCAAGCTCAAAAGAGGTTGTTAAGCACATCAACAACGCAAATTGAGGTTGTTAAGCACACAAACAAGGGCAAATGAGGTTCCTAAGCAGAAGAAGAAGTGCAATTGAGGTTCATAAGCACAAGATCAAGCACAAAAGAGGTTGTTAAGCACATGAACAACGCAAATTGAAGTTTTTCAGCACACAAACAAGGGAAAATGAGGTTCCTAAGCACAAGAACAAGTGCAAATGAGGATCAGAAGCACAAGATCAAGCTCAAAAGAGGTTGTTAAGCACATCAACAACGCAAATTGAGGTTGTTAAGCACACAAACAAGGGCAAATGAGGTTCCTAAGCACAAGAACAAGTACAATTGAGGTTCATAAGCACAAGATCAAGCACAAAAGAGGTTGTTAAGCACATGAACAATGCAAATTGAAGTTTTTAAGCACACAAACAAGGGAAAATGAGGTTCCTAAGCACAAGAACAAGTGCAAATGAGGGTCAGAAGCACAAGATCAAGCTCACAAGAGGTTGTTAAGCGCATCAACAACGCAAATTGAGGTTGTTAAGCACACAAACAAGGGCAAATGAGGTTCCTAAGCACAAGAACAAGTTCAATTGAGGTTCATAAGCACAAGATCAAGCACAAAAGAGGTTGTTAAGCACATCAACAACGCAAATTGAGGTTGTTAAGCACACAAACAAGGGCAAATGAGGTTCCTAAGCACAAGAACAAGTACAATTGAGGTTCATAAGCACAAGATCAAGCACAAAAGAGGTTGTTAAGCACATGAACAACGCAAATTGAAGTTTTTAAGCACACAAACAAGGGAAAATGAGGTTCCTAAGCACAAGAACAAGTGCAAATGAGGTTCGAAGCACAAGATCAAGCTCACAAGAGGTTGTTAAGCGCATCAACAACGCAAATTGAGGTTGTTAAGCACACAAACAAGGGCAAATGAGGTTCCTAAGCACAAGAACAAGTGCAATTGAGGTTTATAAGCACAAGATGAAACACAAAAGAGGTTGTTAAGCACACGAACAACGCAAATTGAGGTTGTTTAGCACACAAACAAGGGCAAATGATGTTCCTATCCACAAGAAAATGTGCAAATGACGTTGATAAGCACAAGATCAAGCTCAAAAAAGGTTGTTAAGCACATGAACAACGCAAATTGAGGTTGTTAAGCACACAAACAAGGGCAAATGAGGTTCCTAAGCACAAGAAGAAGTGCAATTGAGGTTCATAAGCGCAAGATGAAGCACAAAAGATGTTGTTAAGCACACGAACAAGGGCAAATGAGGTTCCTAAGCACAAGAACAAGTGCAATTGAGGTTCATAAGCACAAGATGAATGACAAAAGAGGTTGTTAAGCACACGAACAACGCAAATTGAGGTTGTTTAGCACACAAACAATGGCAAATGAGGTTCCTAACCACAAGAAAATGTGCAAATGACGTTCATAAGAACAAGATCAAGCGCAAAAGAGGTTGTTAAGCACATGAACAACGCAAATTGAGGTTGTTATGCACACAAACAAGGGCAAATGAGGTTCCTAAGCACAAGAACAAGTGCAATTGAGGTTCATAAGCGCAAGATGAAGCGCAAAAGATGTTGTTAAGCACACGAACTAGGGCAAATGAGGTTCCTAAGCACAAGAACAAGTGCAATTCAGGTTCATAAGCACAAGATGAAGCACAAAAGAGGTTGTTAAGCACACGAACAACGCAAATTGAGGTTGTTTAGCACACAAACAAGGACAAATGAGGTTCCTAACCACAAGAACAAGTGCAAATGAGGTTCATAAGAACAAGATCAAGCGCAAAAGTGGTTGTTAAACACAAGATCAAGCACAAAAGAGGTTGTTAAGCACATGAACAACGCAAATTGAAGTTTTGAAGCACACAAACAAGGGAAAATGAGGTTCCTAAGCACAAGAACAAGTGCAAATGAGGTTCAGAAGCACAAGATCAAGCTCAAAAGAGGTTGTTAAGCACATCAACAACGCAAATTGAGGTTGTTAAGCACACAAACAAGGGCAAATGAGGTTCCTAAGCAGAAGAAGAAGTGCAATTGAGGTTCATAAGCACAAGATCAAGCACAAAAGAGGTTGTTAAGCACATGAACAACGCAAATTGAAGTTTTTCAGCGCACAAACAAGGGAAAATGAGGTTCCTAAGCACAAGAACAAGTGCAAATGAGGATCAGAAGCACAAGATCAAGCTCAAAAGAGGTTGTTAAGCACATCAACAACGCAAATTGAGGTTGTTAAGCACACAAACAAGGGCAAATGAGGTTCCTAAGCACAAGAACAAGTACAATTGAGGTTCATAAGCACAAGATCAAGCACAAAAGAGGTTGTTAAGCACATGAACAATGCAAATTGAAGTTTTTAAGCACACAAACAAGGGAAAATGAGGTTCCTAAGCACAAGAACAAGTGCAAATGAGGTTCAAAAGCACAAGATCAAGCTCACAAGAGGTTGTTAAGCGCATCAACAACGCAAATTGAGGTTGTTAAGCACACAAACAAGGGCAAATGAGGTTCCTAAGCACAAGAACAAGTGCAATTGAGGTTCATAAGCACAAGATGAAGCACAAAAGAGGTTGTTAAGCACATCAACAACGCAAATTGAGGTTGTTAAGCACACAAACAAGGGCAAATGAGGTTCCTAAGCACAAGAACAAGTACAATTGAGGTTCATAAGCACAAGATCAAGCACAAAAGAGGTTGTTAAGCACATGAACAACGCAAATTGAAGTTTTTAAGCACACAAACAAGGGAAAATGAGGTTCCTAAGCACAAGAACAAGTGCAAATGAGGTTCGAAGCACAAGATCAAGCTCACAAGAGGTTGTTAAGCGCATCAACAACGCAAATTGAGGTTGTTAAGCACACAAACAAGGGCAAATGAGGTTCCTAAGCACAAGAACAAGTGCAATTGAGGTTCATAAGCACAAGATGAAACACAAAAGAGGTTGTTAAGCACACGAACAACGCAAATTGAGGTTGTTTAGCACACAAACAAGGGCAAATGATGTTCCTATCCACAAGAAAATGTGCAAATGACGTTGATAAGCACAAGATCAAGCTCAAAAAAGGTTGTTAAGCACATCAACAACGCAAATTGAGGTTGTTATGCACACAAACAAGGGCAAATGAGGTTCCTAAGCACAAGAAGAAGTGCAATTGAGGTTCATAAGCGCAAGATGAAGCTCAAAAGATGTTGTTAAGCACACGAACAAGGGCAAATGAGGTTCCTAAGCACAAGAACAAGTGCAATTGAGGTTCATAAGCACAAGATGAATGACAAAAGAGGTTGTTAAGCACACGAACAACGCAAATTGAGGTTGTTTAGCACACAAACAATGGCAAATGAGGTTCCTAACCACAAGAAAATGTGCAAATGACGTTCATAAGAACAAGATCAAGCGCAAAAGAGGTTGTTAAGCACATGAACAACGCAAATTGAGGTTGTTATGCACACAAACAAGGGCAAATGAGGTTCCTAAGCACAAGAACAAGTGCAATTGAGGTTCATAAGCGCAAGATGAAGCGCAAAAGATGTTGTTAAGCACACGAACTAGGGCAAATGAGGTTCCTAAGCACAAGAACAAGTGCAATTAAGGTTCATAAGCACAAGATGAAGCACAAAAGAGGTTGTTAAGCACACGAACAACGCAAATTGAGGTTGTTTAGCACACAAACAAGGGCAAATGAGGTTCCTAACCACAAGAACAAGTGCAAATGAGGTTCATAAGAACAAGATCAAGCGCAAAAGTGGTTGTTAAGCACAAGATCAAGCACAAAAGAGGTTGTTAAGCACATCAACAACGCAAATTGAGGTTGTTAAGCACACAAACAAGGGCAAATGAGGTTCCTAAGCACAAGAACAAGTGCAATTGAGGTTCATAAGCACAAGATCAAGCACAAAAGAGGTTGTTAAGCACATCAACAACGCAAATTGAGGTTGTTAAGCACACAAACAAGGGCAAATGAGGTTCCTAAGCACAAGAACAAGTACAATTGAGGTTCATAAGCACAAGATCAAGCACAAAAGAGGTTGTTAAGCACATGAACAACGCAAATTGAAGTTTTTAAGCACACAAACAAGGGAAAATGAGGTTCCTAAGCACAAGAACAAGTGCAAATGAGGTTCAGAAGCACAAGATCAAGCTCACAAGAGGTTGTTAAGCGCATCAACAACGCAAATTGAGGTTGTTAAGCACACAAACAAGGGCAAATGAGGTTCCTAAGCACAAGAACAAGTGCAATTGAGGTTTATAAGCACAAGATGAAACACAAAAGAGGTTGTTAAGCACACGAACAACGCAAATTGAGGTTGTTTAGCACACAAACAAGGGCAAATGATGTTCCTATCCACAAGAAAATGTGCAAATGACGTTGATAAGCACAAGATCAAGCTCAAAAAAGGTTGTTAAGCACATGAACAACGCAAATTGAGGTTGTTAAGCACACAAACAAGGGCAAATGAGGTTCCTAAGCACAAGAAGAAGTGCAATTGAGGTTCATAAGCGCAAGATGAAGCACAAAAGATGTTGTTAAGCACACGAACAAGGGCAAATGAGGTTCCTAAGCACAAGAACAAGTGCAATTGAGGTTCATAAGCACAAGATGAATGACAAAAGAGGTTGTTAAGCACACGAACAACGCAAATTGAGGTTGTTTAGCACACAAACAATGGCAAATGAGGTTCCTAACCACAAGAAAATGTGCAAATGACGTTCATAAGAACAAGATCAAGCGCAAAAGAGGTTGTTAAGCACATGAACAACGCAAATTGAGGTTGTTATGCACACAAACAAGGGCAAATGAGGTTCCTAAGCACAAGAACAAGTGCAATTGAGGTTCATAAGCGCAAGATGAAGCGCAAAAGATGTTGTTAAGCACACGAACTAGGGCAAATGAGGTTCCTAAGCACAAGAACAAGTGCAATTAAGGTTCATAAGCACAAGATCAAGCACAAAAGAGGTTGTTAAGCACATGAACAACGCAAATTGAAGTTTTTCAGCGCACAAACAAGGGAAAATGAGGTTCCTAAGCACAAGAACAAGTGCAAATGAGGATCAGAAGCACAAGATCAAGCTCAAAAGAGGTTGTTAAGCACATCAACAACGCAAATTGAGGTTGTTAAGCACACAAACAAGGGCAAATGAGGTTCCTAAGCAGAAGAAGAAGTGCAATTGAGGTTCATAAGCACAAGATCAAGCACAAAAGAGGTTGTTAAGCACATGAACAATGCAAATTGAAGTTTTTAAGCACACAAACAAGGGAAAATGAGGTTCCTAAGCACAAGAACAAGTGCAAATGAGGGTCGAAGCACAAGATCAAGCTCAAAAGAGGTTGTTAAGCACATCAACAACGCAAATTGAGGTTGTTAAGCACACAAACAAGGGCAAATGAGGTTCCTAAGCACAAGAACAAGTACAATTGAGGTTCATAAGCACAAGATCAAGCACAAAAGAGGTTGTTAAGCACATGAACAATGCAAATTGAAGTTTTTAAGCACACAAACAAGGGAAAATGAGGTTCCTAAGCACAAGAACAAGTGCAAATGAGGGTCAGAAGCACAAGATCAAGCTCACAAGAGGTTGTTAAGCGCATCAACAACGCAAATTGAGGTTGTTAAGCACACAAACAAGGGCAAATGAGGTTCCTAAGCACAAGAACAAGTGCAATTGAGGTTCATAAGCACAAGATCAAGCACAAAAGAGGTTGTTAAGCACATCAACAACGCAAATTGAGGTTGTTAAGCACACAAACAAGGGCAAATGAGGTTCCTAAGCACAAGAACAAGTACAATTGAGGTTCATAAGCACAAGATCAAGCACAAAAGAAGTTGTTAAGCACATGAACAACGCAAATTGAAGTTTTTAAGCACACAAACAAGGGAAAATGAGGTTCCTAAGCACAAGAACAAGTGCAAATGAGGTTCGAAGCACAAGATCAAGCTCACAAGAGGTTGTTAAGCGCATCAACAACGCAAATTGAGGTTGTTAAGCACACAAACAAGGGCAAATGAGGTTCCTAAGCACAAGAACAAGTGCAATTGAGGTTCATAAGCACAAGATGAAACACAAAAGAGGTTGTTAAGCACACGAACAACGCAAATTGAGGTTGTTTAGCACACAAACAAGGGCAAATGAGGTTCCTATCCACAAGAAAATGTGCAAATGACGTTCATAAGCACAAGATCAAGCTCAAAAAAGGTTGTTAAGCATATCAATAACGCAAATTGAGGTTGTTATGCACACAAACAAGGGCAAATGAGGTTCCTAAGCACAAGAACAAGTGCAATTGAGGTTCATAAGCGCAAGATGAAGCACAAAAGATGTTGTTAAGCACACGAACAAGGGCAAATGAGGTTCCTAAGCACAAGAACAAGTGCAATTGAGGTTCATAAGCACAAGATGAAGGACAAAAGAGGTTGTTAAGCACACAAACAATGGCAAATGAGGTTCCTAACCACAAGAAAATGTGCAAATGACGTTCATCAGAACAAGATCAAGCGCAAAAGAGGTTGTTAACCACATGAACAATGCAAATTGAGGTTGTTATGCACACAAACAAGGGCAAATGAGGTTCCTAAGCACAAGAACAAGTGCAATTGAGGTTCATAAGCGCAAGATGAAGCGCAAAAGATGTTGTTAAGCACACGAACTAGGGCAAATGAGGTTCCTAAGCACAAGAACAAGTGCAATTAAGGTTCATAAGCACAAGATGAAGCACAAAAGAGGTTGTTAAGCACACGAACAACGCAAATTGAGGTTGTTTAGCACACAAACAAGGGCAAATGAGGTTCCTAACCACAAGAACAAGTGCAAATGAGGTTCATAAGAACAAGATCAAGCGCAAAAGAGGTTGTTAAGCACATGAACAACGCAAATTGAGGTTGTTAAGCACACAAACAAGGGCAAATGAGGTTCCTAAGCACAAGAAGAAGTGCAATTGAGGTTCATAAGCACAAGATCAAGCACAAAAGAATTTGTTAAGCACATGAACAACGCAAATTGAAGTTTTGAAGCACACAAACAAGGGAAAATGAGGTTCCTAAGCCCAAGAACAAGTGCAAATGAGGTTCAGAAGCACAAGATCAAGCTGAAAAGAGGTTGTTAAGCACATCAACAAGACAAATTGAGGTTGTTAAGCACACAAACAAGGGCAAATGAGGTTCCTAAGCACAAGAACAAGAGCAATTGAGGTTCATAAGCACAAGATGAAGCACAAAAGAGGTTGTTAAGCACACGAACAACGCAAATTGAAGTTGTTTAGCACACAAACAAGGGCAATTGAGGCTCCTAACCACAAGAAAAAGTGCAAATGACGTTCATAAGCACAAGATCACTCTCAAAAGAGGTTGTTAAGCACATCAACAACGCAAATTGAGGTTCTTATGCACACAAACACGGGCAAATGAGGTTCCTAACCACAAGAACAAGTGCAATTGAGGTTCCTAAGCGCAAGATGAAGCGCAAAAGATGTTGTTAAACACACGAACAAGGGCAAATGAGGTTCCTAAGCACAAGAACAAGTGCAATTGAGGTTCATAAGCACAAGATGAAGCACAAAAGAGGTTGTTAAGCACACGAACAACGCAAATTGAGGTTGTTTAGCACACAAACAAGGGCAAATGAGGTTCCTATCCACAAGAAAATGTGCAAATGACGTTCATAAGCACAAGATCAAGCTCAAAAAAGGTTGTTAAGCATATCAACAACGCAAATTGAGGTTGTTATGCACACAAACAAGGGCAAATGAGGTTCCTAAGCACAAGAACAAGTGCAATTGAGGTTCATAAGCGCAAGATGAAGCACAAAAGATGTTGTTAAGCACACGAACAAGGGCAAATGAGGTTCCTAAGCACAAGAACAAGTGCAATTGAGGTTCATAAGCACAAGATGAAGGACAAAAGAGGTTGTTAAGCACACGAACAATGCAAATTGAGGTTGTTTAGCACACAAACAATGGCAAATGAGGTTCCTAACCACAAGAAAATGTGCAAATGACGTTCATCAGAACAAGATCAAGCGCAAAAGAGGTTGTTAACCACATGAACAATGCAAATTGAGGTTGTTATGCACACAAACAAGGGCAAATGAGGTTCCTAAGCACAAGAACAAGTGCAATTGAGGTTCATAAGCGCAAGATGAAGCGCAAAAGATGTTGTTAAGCACACGAACTAGGGCAAATGAGGTTCCTAAGCACAAGAACAAGTGCAATTCAGGTTCATAAGCACAAGATGAAGTACAAAAGAGGTTGTTAAGCACACGAACAACGCAAATTGAGGTTGTTTAGCACACAAACAAGGGCAAATGAGGTTCCTAACCACAAGAACAAGTGCAAATGAGGTTCATAAGAACAAGATCAAGCGCAAAAGTGGTTGTTAAGCACATGAACAACGCAAATTGAGGTTGTTAAGCACACAAACAAGGGCAAATGAGGTTCCTAAGCACAAGAAGAAGTGCAATTGAGGTTCATAAGCACAAGATCAAGCACAAAAGAATTTGTTAAGCACATGAACAACGCAAATTGAAGTTTTGAAGCACACAAACAAGGGAAAATGAGGTTCCTAAGCCGAAGAACAAGTGCAAATGAGGTTCAGAAGCACAAGATCAAACTGAAAAGAGGTTGTTAAGCACATCAACAAGACAAATTGAGGTTGTTAAGCACACAAACAAGGGCAAATGAGGTTCCTAAGCACAAGAACAAGAGCAATTGAGGTTCATAAGCACAAGATGAAGCACAAAAGTGGGTGTTAAGCACACGAACAACGCAAATTGAAGTTGTTTAGCACACAAACAAGGGCAATTGAGGCTCCTAACCACAAGAAAAAGTGCAAATGACGTTCATAAGCACAAGATCACTCTCAAAAGAGGTTGTTAAGCACATCAACAACGCAAATTGAGGTTGTTATGCACACAAACACGGGCAAATGAGGTTCCTAACCACAAGAACAAGTGCAATTGAGGTTCCTAAGCGCAAGATGAAGCGCAAAAGATGTTGTTAAACACACGAACAAGGGCAAATGAGGTTCCTAAGCACAAGAACAAGTGCAATTGAGGTTCATAAGCACAAGATGAAGCACAAAAGAGGTTGTTAAGCACACGAACAACGCAAATTGAGGTTGTTTAGCACACAAACAAGGGAAAATGAGGTTCCTAACCACAAGAACAAGTGCAAATGAGGTTCATAGGAACAAGATCAAGCGCAAAAAGGTTGTTAAGCACATGAACAACGCAAATTGAGGTTGTTAAGCACACAAACAAGGGCAAATGAGGTTCCTAAGCACAAGAACAAGTGCAATTGAGGTTCATAAGCACAAGATGAAGCACAAAAGAGGTTGTTAAGCACACGAACAACGCAAATTGAGGTTGTTTAGCACACAAACAATGGAGGATGAGGTTCCTAACCACAAGTACAAGTGCAAATGAGGTTCATAAGAACAAGATCAAGCGCAAAAGAGGTTGTTAAGCACATGAACAACGCAAATTGAGGTTGTTAAGCACACAAAAAAGGGCAAATGAGGTTCCTAAGCACAAGAACAAGTACAATTGAGGTTCATAAGCACAAGATCAAGCACAAAAGAGGTTGTTAAGCACATCAACAACGCAAATTGAAGTTTTTAAGCACACAAACAAGGGAAAATGAGGTTCCTAAGCACAAGAACAAGTGCAAATGAGGTTCAGAAGCACAAGATCAAGCTCACAAGAGGTTGTTAAGCGCATCAACAACGCAAATTGAGGTTGTTAGGCACACAAACAAGGGCAAATGAGGTTCCTAAGCACAAGAACAAGTGCAATTGAGGTTCATAAGCACAAGATGAAACACAAAAGAGGTTGTTAAGCACACGAACAACGCAAATTGAGGTTGTTTAGCACACAAACAAGGGCAAATGAGGTTCCTATCCACAAGAAAATGTGCAAATGACGTTCATAAGCACAAGATCAAGCTCAAAAAAGGTTGTTAAGCATATCAACAACGCAAATTGAGGTTGTTATGCACACAAACAAGGGCAAATGAGGTTCCTAAGCACAAGAACAAGTGCAATTGAGGTTCATAAGCGCAAGATGAAGCACAAAAGATATTGTTAAGCACACGAACAAGGGCAAATGAGGTTCCTAAGCACAAGAACAAGTGCAATTGAGGTTCATAAGCACAAGATGAAGGACAAAAGAGGTTGTTAAGCACACGAACAACGCAAATTGAGGTTGTTTAGCACACAAACAAGGGCAAATGAGGCTCCTAACCACAAGAAAAAGTGCAAATGACGTTCATAAGCACAAGATCAATCTCAAAAGAGGTTCTTAAGCACATGAACAACGCAAATTGAAGTTTTTAAGCACACAAACAAGGGAAAATGAGGTTCCTAAGCACAAGAACAAGTGAAAATGAGGTTCAGAAGCACAAGATCAAGCTCAAAAGAGGTTGTTAAGCACATCAACAATGCAAATTGAGGTTGTTGAGCACACAAACAAGGGCAAATGAGGTTCCTAAGCACAATAACAAGTGCAATTGAGGTTCATAAGCACAAGATGAAGCACAAAAGAGGTTGTTAAGCACACGAACAATGCAAATTCAGGTTGTTTAGCACACAAGCAAGGGCAAATGAGGTTCCTCACCACAAGAAAAAGTGCAAATGACGTTCAGAAGCACAAGATCAATCTCAAAAAAGGTTGTAAAGCACATCAACAACGCAAATTGAAGTTGTTATGCACACAAACAATGGCAAATGAGGTTCCTAAGCACAAGAACAAGTGCAATTGAGGTTCATAAGCGCAAGATGAAGCGCAAAAGATATTGTTAAGCACACGAACAAGGGCAAATGAGGTTCCTAAGCACAAGAACAAGTGCAATTAAGGTTCATAAGCACAAGATGAACCACAAAAGAGGTTGTTAAGCACACGAACAACGCAAATTGAGGTTGTTTAGCACACAAACAAGGGCAAATGAGGTTCCTAACCAGAAGAACAAGTGCAAATGAGGTTCATAAGAACAAGATCAAGCGCAAAAGTGGTTGTTAAGCACATGAACAACGCAAATTGAGGTTGTTAAGCACACAAACAAGGGCAAATGAGGTTCCTAAGCACAAGAAGAAGTGCAATTGAGGTTCATAAGCACAAGATCAAGCACAAAAGAGGTTGTTAAGCACATGAACAACGCAAATTGAAGTTTTGAAGCACACAAACAAGGGAAAATGAGGTTCCTAAGCCCAAGAACAAGTGCAAATCAGGTTCGGAAGCACAAGATCAAGCTGAAAAGAGGTTGTTAAGCACATCAACAACGCAAATTGAGGTTGTTATGCACACAAACAAGGGCAAATGAGGTTCCTAACCACAAGAAAAAGTGCAAATGACGTTCATAAGCACAAGATCACTCTCAAAAGAGGTTGTTAAGCACATCAACAACGCAAATTGAGGTTGTTATGCACACAAACAAGGGCAAATGAGGTTCCTAACCACAAGAACAAGTGCAATTGAGGTTCCTAAGCGCAAGATGAAGCGCAAAAGATGTTGTTAAACACACGAACAAGGGCAAATGAGGTTCCTAAGCACAAGAACAAGTGCAATTGAGGTTCATAAGCACAAGATGAAGCACAAAAGAGGTTGTTAAGCACACGAACAACGCAAATTGAGGTTGTTTAGCACACAAACAAGGGAAAATGAGGTTCCTAACCACAAGAACAAGTGCAAATGAGGTTCATAGGAACAAGATCAAGCGCAAAAAAGGTTGTTAAGCACATGAACAACGCAAATTGAGGTTGTTAAGCACACAAACAAGGGCAAATGAGGTTCCTAAGCACAAGAACAAGTGCAATTGAGGTTCATAAGTACAAGATGAAGCACAAAAGAGGTTGTTAAGCACACGAACAACGCAAATTGAGGTTGTTTAGCACACAAACAACGGAAGATGAGGTTCCTAACCACAAGAACAACCTGCAAATGAGGTTCATAAGAACAAGATCAAGCGCAAAAGTGGTTGTTAAGCACATAAACAACGCAAATTGAGGTTGTTAAGCACACAAAAAACGGCAAATGAGGTTCCTAAGCACAAGAAGAAGTTCAATTGAGGTTCATAAGCACAAGATCAAGCACAAAAGAGGTTATGAAGCACATGAACAACGCAAATTGAAGTTTTTAAGCACACAAACAAGGGAAAATGATGTTCCTAAGCACAAGAACAAGTGCAAATGAGGTTCAGAAGCACAAGATCAAGCTCAAAAGAGGTTGTTAAGCACATCAACAACGCAAATTGAGGTTGTTAAGCACACAAACAAGGGCAAATGAGGTTCCTAAGCACAAGAACAAGTGCAATTGAGGTTCATAAGCACAAGATGAAGCACAAAAGAGGTTGATAAGCACATGAACAACGCAAATTGAAGTTTTGAAGCACACAAACAAGGGAAAATGAGGTTCCTAAGCACAAGAACAAGTGCAAATGAGGTTCAGAAGCACAAGATCAAGCTCACAAGAGGTTGTTAAGCGCATCAACAACGCAAATTGAGGTTGTTAAGCACACAAACAAGGGCAAATGAGGTTCCTAAGCACAAGAACAAGAGCAATTGAGGTTCATAAGCACAAGATGAAGCACAAAAATGGGTGTTAAGCACACGAACAACGCAAATTGAAGTTGTTTAGCACACAAACAAGGGCAATTGAGGCTCCTAACCACAAGAAAAAGTGCAAATGACGTTCATAAGCACAAGATCACTCTCAAAAGAGGTTGTTAAGCACATCAACAACGCAAATTGAGGTTGTTATGCACACAAACACGGGCAAATGAGGTTCCTAACCACAAGAACAAGTGCAATTGAGGTTCCTAAACGCAAGATGAAGCGCAAAAGATGTTGTTAAACACACGAACAAGGGCAAATGAGGTTCCTAAGCACAAGAACAAGTGCAATTGAGGTTCATAAGCACAAGATGAAGCACAAAAGAGGTTGTTAAGCACACGAACAACGCAAATTGAGGTTGTTTAGCACACAAACAAGGGAAAATGAGGTTCCTAACCACAAGAACAAGTGCAAATGAGGTTCATAGGAACAAGATCAAGCGCAAAAAAGGTTGTTAAGCACATGAACAACGCAAATTGAGGTTGTTAAGCACACAAACAAGGGCAAATGAGGTTCCTAAGCACAAGAACAAGTGCAATTGAGGTTCATAAGCACAAGATGAAGCACAAAAGAGGTTGTTAAGCACACGAACAACGCAAATTGAGGTTGTTTAGCACACAAACAATGGAGGATGAGGTTCCTAACCACAAGTACAAGTGCAAATGAGGTTCATAAGAACAAGATCAAGCGCAAAAGAGGTTGTTAAGCACATGAACAACGCAAATTGAGGTTGTTAAGCACACAAAAAAGGGCAAATGAGGTTCCTAAGCACAAGAACAAGTACAATTGAGGTTCATAAGCACAAGATCAAGCACAAAAGAGGTTGTTAAGCACATCAACAACGCAAATTGAAGTTTTTAAGCACACAAACAAGGGAAAATGAGGTTCCTAAGCACAAGAACAAGTGCAAATGAGGTTCAGAAGCACAAGATCAAGCTCACAAGAGGTTGTTAAGCACATCAACAACGCAAATTGAGGTTGTTAAGCACACAAACAAGGGCAAATGAGGTTCCTAAGCACAAGAACAAGTGCAATTGAGGTTCATAAGCACAAGATGAAACACAAAAGAGGTTGTTAAGCACACGAACAACGCAAATTGAGGTTGTTTAGCACACAAACAAGGGCAAATGAGGTTCCTATCCACAAGAAAATGTGCAAATGACGTTCATAAGCACAAGATCAAGCTCAAAAAGGTTGTTAAGCATATCAACAACGCAAATTGAGGTTGTTATGCACACAAACAAGGGCAAATGAGGTTCCTAAGCACAAGAACAAGTGCAATTGAGGTTCATAAGCGCAAGATGAAGCACAAAAGATATTGTTAAGCACACGAACAAGGGCAAATGAGGTTCCTAAGCACAAGAACAAGTGCAATTGAGGTTCATAAGCACAAGATGAAGGACAAAAGAGGTTGTTAAGCACACGAACAACGCAAATTGAGGTTGTTTAGCACACAAACAAGGGCAAATGAGGCTCCTAACCACAAGAAAAAGTGCAAATGACGTTCATAAGCACAAGATCAATCTCAAAAGAGGTTCTTAAGCACATGAACAACGCAAATTGAAGTTTTTAAGCACACAAACAAGGGAAAATGAGGTTCCTAAGCACAAGAACAAGTGAAAATGAGGTTCAGAAGCACAAGATCAAGCTCAAAAGAGGTTGTTAAGCACATCAACAATGCAAATTGAGGTTGTTGAGCACACAAACAAGGGCAAATGAGGTTCCTAAGCACAATAACAAGTGCAATTGAGGTTCATAAGCACAAGATGAAGCACAAAAGAGGTTGTTAAGCACACGAACAATGCAAATTCAGGTTGTTTAGCACACAAGCAAGGGCAAATGAGGTTCCTCACCACAAGAAAAAGTGCAAATGACGTTCATAAGCACAAGATCAATCTCAAAAAAGGTTGTAAAGCACATCAACAACGCAAATTGAAGTTGTTATGCACACAAACAATGGCAAATGAGGTTCCTAAGCACAAGAACAAGTGCAATTGAGGTTCATAAGCGCAAGATGAAGCGCAAAAGATATTGTTAAGCACACGAACAAGGGCAAATGAGGTTCCTAAGCACAAGAACAAGTGCAATTAAGGTTCATAAGCACAAGATGAACCACAAAAGAGGTTGTTAAGCACACGAACAACGCAAATTGAGGTTGTTTAGCACACAAACAAGGGCAAATGAGGTTCCTAACCAGAAGAACAAGTGCA
Organism: Carex scoparia; assembly: GCA_024447655.1. Lineage (NCBI taxonomy): Eukaryota > Viridiplantae > Streptophyta > Magnoliopsida > Poales > Cyperaceae > Carex > Carex scoparia. Next base: position 357,045 of record JAJHPE010000003.1, on the reverse strand, counting down.
AATGAGGTTCATAAGAACAAGATCAAGCGCAAAAGTGGTTGTTAAGCACATGAACAACGCAAATTGAGGTTGTTAAGCACACAAACAAGGGCAAATGAGGTTCCTAAGCACAAGAAGAAGTGCAATTGAGGTTCATAAGCACAAGATCAAGCACAAAAGAGGTTGTTAAGCACATGAACAACGCAAATTGAAGTTTTGAAGCACACAAACAAGGGAAAATGAGGTTCCTAAGCCCAAGAACAAGTGCAAATCAGGTTCAGAAGCACAAGATCAAGCTGAAAAGAGGTTGTTAAGCACATCAACAACGCAAATTGAGGTTGTTATGCACACAAACAAGGGCAAATGAGGTTCCTAACCACAAGAAAAAGTGCAAATGACGTTCATAAGCACAAGATCACTCTCAAAAGAGGTTGTTAAGCACATCAACAACGCAAATTGAGGTTGTTATGCACACAAACAAGGGCAAATGAGGTTCCTAACCACAAGAACAAGTGCAATTGAGGTTCCTAAGCGCAAGATGAAGCGCAAAAGATGTTGTTAAACACACGAACAAGGGCAAATGAGGTTCCTAAGCACAAGAACAAGTGCAATTGAGGTTCATAAGCACAAGATGAAGCACAAAAGAGGTTGTTAAGCACACGAACAACGCAAATTGAGGTTGTTTAGCACACAAACAAGGGAAAATGAGGTTCCTAACCACAAGAACAAGTGCAAATGAGGTTCATAGGAACAAGATCAAGCGCAAAAAGGTTGTTAAGCACATGAACAACGCAAATTGAGGTTGTTAAGCACACAAACAAGGGCAAATGAGGTTCCTAAGCACAAGAACAAGTGCAATTGAGGTTCATAAGTACAAGATGAAGCACAAAAGAGGTTGTTAAGCACACGAACAACGCAAATTGAGGTTGTTTAGCACACAAACAACGGAAGATGAGGTTCCTAACCACAAGAACAACTGCAAATGAGGTTCATAAGAACAAGATCAAGCGCAAAAGTGGTTGTTAAGCACATAAACAACGCAAATTGAGGTTGTTAAGCACACAAAAAACGGCAAATGAGGTTCCTAAGCACAAGAAGAAGTTCAATTGAGGTTCATAAGCACAAGATCAAGCACAAAAGAGGTTATGAAGCACATGAACAACGCAAATTGAAGTTTTTAAGCACACAAACAAGGGAAAATGATGTTCCTAAGCACAAGAACAAGTGCAAATGAGGTTCAGAAGCACAAGATCAAGCTCAAAAGAGGTTGTTAAGCACATCAACAACGCAAATTGAGGTTGTTAAGCACACAAACAAGGGCAAATGAGGTTCCTAAGCACAAGAACAAGTGCAATTGAGGTTCATAAGCACAAGATGAAGCACAAAAGAGGTTGATAAGCACATGAACAACGCAAATTGAAGTTTTTAAGCACACAAACAAGGGAAAATGAGGTTCCTAAGCACAAGAACAAGTGCAAATGAGGTTCGAAGCACAAGATCAAGCTAAAAAGAGGTTGTTAAGCACATTAACAACGCAAATTGAGGTTGTTAAGCACACAAACAAGGGCAGATGAGGTTCCTAAGCACAAGAACAAGTGCAATTGAGGTTCATAAGCACAAAATCAAGCACAAAAGAGGTTGTTAAGCACATGAACAACGCAAATTGAAGTTTTGAAGCACACAAACAAGGGAAAAAGAGGTTCCTAAGCACAAGAACAAGTGCAAATGAGGTTCAGAAGCACAAGATCAAGCTCACAAGAGGTTGTTAAGCGCATCAACAACGCAAATTGAGGTTGTTAAGCACACAAACAAGGGCAAATGAGGTTCCTAAGCACAAGAACAAGTGCATTTGAGGTTCATAAGCACAAGATGAAACACAAAAGAGGTTGTTAAGCACACGAACAACGCAAATTGAGGTTGTTTAGCACACAAACAAGGGCAAATGAGGTTCCTATCCACAAGAAAATGTGCAAATGACGTTCATAAGCACAAGATCAAGCTCAAAAAAGGTTGTTAAGCATATCAATAACGCAAATTGAGGTTGTTATGCACACAAACAAGGGCAAATGAGGTTCCTAAGCACAAGAACAAGTGCAATTGAGGTTCATAAGCGCAAGATGAAGCACAAAAGATGTTGTTAAGCACACGAACAAGGGCAAATGAGGTTCCTAAGCACAAGAACAAGTGCAATTGAGGTTCATAAGCACAAGATGAAGGACAAAAGAGGTTGTTAAGCACACGAACAACGCAAATTGAGGTTGTTTAGCACACAAACAAGGGCAAATGAGGTTCCTAACCACAAGAAAATGTGCAAATGACGTTCAAAAGAACAAGATCAAGCGCAAAAGAGGTTCTTAAGCACATGAACAACGCAAATTGAGGTTGTTATGCACACAAACAAGGGCAAATGAGGTTCCTAAGCACAAGAACAAGTGCAATTAAGGTTCATAAGCGCAAGATGAAGCGCAAAAGATGTTGTTAAGCACACGAACAAGGGCAAATGAGGTTCCTAAGCTCAAGAACAAGTGCAATTCAGGTTCATAAGCACAAGATGAAGCACAAAAGAAGTTGTTAAGCACACGAACAACGCAAATTGAGGTTGTTTAGCACACAAACAAGGGCAAATGAGGTTCCTAACCACAAGAACAAGTGCAAATGAGGTTCATAAGAACAAGATCAAGCGCAAAAAAGGTTGTTAAGCACATGAACAACGCAAATTGAGGTTGTTTAGCACACAAACAAGGGCAAATGAGGTTCCTAACCACAAGAAAAAAGGGCAAATGACGTTGATTAGCACAAGATCAATCTCAAAAAAGGTTGTTAAGCACATTAACAACGCAAATTGAGGTTGTTATGCACACAAACAAGAGCAAATGAGGTTCCTAAGCACAAGAACATGTGCAATTGAGGCTCATAAGCGCAAGATGAAGCGCAAAAGATGTTGTTAAGCACACGAACTAGGGCAAATGAGGTTCCTAAGCACAATAACAAGTGCAATTCAGGTTCATAAGCACAAGAAGAAGCATAAAAGAGGTTGTTAAGCACACGAACAACGCAAATTGAGGTTGTTTAGCACACAAACAAGGGCAAATGCGGCTCCTAACCACAAGAAAAAGTGCAAATGACGTTCATAAGCACAAGATCAATCTCAAAAGAGGTTCTTAAGCACATGAACAACGCAAATTGAAGTTTTTAAGCACACAAACAAGGGAAAATGAGGTTCCTAAGCACAAGAACAAGTGAAAATGAGGTTCAGAAGCACAAGATCAAGCTCAAAAGAGGTTGTTAAGCACATCAACAATGCAAATTGAGGTTGTTGAGCACACAAACAAGGGCAAATGAGGTTCCTAAGCACAATAACAAGTGCAATTGAGGTTCATAAGCACAAGATGAAGCACAAAAGAGGTTGTTAAGCACACGAACAATGCAAATTCAGGTTGTTTAGCACACAAGCAAGGGCAAATGAGGTTCCCTACCACAAGAAAAAGTGCAAATGACGTTCATAAGCACAAGATCAATCTCAAAAAAGGTTGTAAAGCACATCAACAACGCAAATTGAAGTTGTTATGCACACAAACAATGGCAAATGAGGTTCCTAAGCACAAGAACAAGTGCAATTGAGGTTCATAAGCGCAAGATGAAGCGCAAAAGATATTGTTAAGCACACGAACAAGGGCAAATGAGGTTCCTAAGCACAAGAACAAGTGCAATTAAGGTTCATAAGCACAAGATGAACCACAAAAGAGGTTGTTAAGCACACGAACAACGCAAATTGAGGTTGTTTAGCACACAAACAAGGGCAAATGAGGTTCCTAACCACAAGAACAAGTGCAAATGAGGTTCATAAGAACAAGATCAAGCGCAAAAGTGGTTGTTAAGCACATGAACAACGCAAATTGAGGTTGTTAAGCACACAAACAAGGGCAAATGAGGTTCCTAAGCACAAGAAGAAGTGCAATAGAGGCTCATCAGCACAAGATCAAGCACAAAAGAGGTTGTTAAGCACATGAACAACGCAAATTGAAGTTTTGAAGCACACAAACAAGGGAAAATGAGGTTCCTAAGCACAAGAACAAGTGCAAATGAGGTTCAGAAGCACAAGATCAAGCTCAAAAGAGGTTGTTAAGCACATCAACAACGCAAATTGAGGTTGTTAAGCACACAAACAAGGGCAAATGAGGTTCCTAAGCACAAGAACAAGTGCAATTGAGGTTCATAAGCACAAGATCAATCACAAAAGAGGTTGTTAAGCACATGAACAACGCAAATTGAAGTTTTTAAGCACACAAACAAGGGAAAATGAGGTTCCTAAGCACAAGAACAAGTGCAAATGAGGTTCGAAGCACAAGATCAAGCTCAAAAGAGGTTGTTAAGCACATCAACAACGCAAATTGAGGTAGTTAAGCACACAAACAAGGGCAAATGAGGTTCCTAAGCACAAGAACAAGTACAATTGAGGTTCATAAGCACAAGATCAAGCACAAAATAGGTTGTTAAGCACATGAACAACGCAAATTGAAGTTTTTAAGCACACAAACAAGGGAAAATGAGGTTCCTAAGCACAAGAACAAGTGCAAATGAGGTTCGAAGCACAAGATCAAGCTCACAAGAGGTTGTTAAGCGCATCAACAACGCAAATTGAGGTTGTTAAGCACACAAACAAGGGCAAATGAGGTTCCTAAGCACAAGAACAAGTGCAATTGAGGTTCATAAGCACAAGATCAAGCACAAAAGAGGTTGTTAAGCACATCAACAACGCAAATTGAGGTTGTTAAGCACACAAACAAGGGCAAATGAGGTTCCTAAGCACAAGAACAAGTACAATTGAGGTTCATAAGCACAAGATCAAGCACAAAAGAGGTTGTTAAGCACATGAACAACGCAAATTGAAGTTTTTAAGCACACAAACAAGGGAAAATGAGGTTCCTAAGCACAAGAACAAGTGCAAATGAGGTTCAGAAGCACAAGATCAAGCTCACAAGAGGTTGTTAAGCGCATCAACAACGCAAATTGAGGTTGTTAAGCACACAAACAAGGGCAAATGAGGTTCCTAAGCACAAGAACAAGTGCAATTGAGGTTCATAAGCACAAGATGAAACACAAAAGAGGTTGTTAAGCACACGAACAACGCAAATTGAGGTTGTTTAGCACACAAACAAGGGCAAATGAGGTTCCTATCCACAAGAAAATGTGCAAATGACGTTCATAAGCACAAGATCAAGCTCAAAAAAGGTTGTTAAGCACATCAACAACGCAAATTGAGGTTGTTATGCACACAAACAAGGGCAAATGAGGTTCCTAAGCACAAGAACAAGTGCAATTGAGGTTCATAAGCGCAAGATGAAGCACAAAAGATGTTGTTAAGCACACGAACAAGGGCAAATGAGGTTCCTAAGCACAAGAACAAGTGCAATTGAGGTTCATAAGCACAAGATGAATGACAAAAGAGGTTGTTAAGCACACGAACAACGCAAATTGAGGTTGTTTAGCACACAAACAATGGCAAATGAGGTTCCTAACCGCAAGAAAACGTGCAAATGACGTTCATAAGAACAAGATCAAGCGCAAAAAGAGGTTGTTAAGCACATGAACAACGCAAATTGAGGTTGTTATGCACACAAACAAGGGCAAATGAGGTTCCTAAGCACAAGAACAAGTGCAATTGAGGTTCATAAGCGCAAGATGAACCGCAAAAGATGTTGTTAAGCACACGAACTAGGGCAAATGAGGTTCCTAAGCACAAGAACAAGTGCAATTAAGGTTCATAAGCACAAGATGAAGCACAAAAGAGGTTGTTAAGCACACGAACAACGCAAATTGAGGTTGTTTAGCACACAAACAATGGCAAATGAGGTTCCTAACCACAAGAACAAGTGCAAATGAGGTTCATAAGAACAAGATCAAGCGCAAAAGTGGTTGTTAAGCACATGAACAACGCAAATTGAGGTTGTTAAGCACACAAACAAGGGCAAATGAGGTTCCTAAGCACAAGAAGAAGTGCAATTGAGGTTCATAAGAACAAGATCAAGCGCAAAAGAAGTTGTTAAGCACATGAACAACGCAAATTGAGGTTGTTATGCACACAAACAAGGGCAAATAAGGTTCCTAAGCACAAGAACAAGTGCAATTGAGGTTCATAAGCGCAAGATGAAGCGCAAAAGATGTTGTTAAGCACACGAACTAGGGCAAATGAGGTTCCTAAGCACAAGAACAAGTGCAATTCAGGTTCATAAGCACAAGATGAAGCACAAAAGAGGTTGTTAAGCACACGAACAACGCAAATTGAGGTTGTTTAGCACACAAACAAGGGCAAATGAGGTTCCTAACCACAAGAACAAGTGCAAATGAGGTTCATAAGAACAAGATCAAGCACAAACGAGGTTGTTAAGCACATGAACAACGCAAATTGAAGTTTTGAAGCACACAAACAAGGGAAAATGAGGTTCCTAAGCACAAGAACAAGTGCAAATGAGGTTCAGAAGCACAAGATCAAGCTCAAAAGAGGTTGTTAAGCACATCAACAACGCAAATTGAGGTTGTTAAGCACACAAACAAGGGCAAATGAGGTTCCTAAGCAGAAGAAGAAGTGCAATTGAGGTTCATAAGCACAAGATCAAGCACAAAAGAGGTTGTTAAGCACATGAACAACGCAAATTGAAGTTTTTCAGCACACAAACAAGGGAAAATGAGGTTCCTAAGCACAAGAACAAGTGCAAATGAGGATCAGAAGCACAAGATCAAGCTCAAAAGAGGTTGTTAAGCACATCAACAACGCAAATTGAGGTTGTTAAGCACACAAACAAGGGCAAATGAGGGTCCTAAGCACAAGAAGAAGTGCAATAGAGGCTCATCAGCACAAGATCAAGCACAAAAGAGGTTGTTAAGCACATGAACAACGCAAATTGAAGTTTTGAAGCACACAAACAAGGGAAAATGAGGTTCCTAAGCACAAGAACAAGTGCAAATGAGGTTCAGAAGCACAAGATCAAGCCCAAAAGAGGTTGTTAAGCACATCAACAACGCAAATTGAGGTTGTTAAGCACACAAACAAGGGCAAATGAGGTTCCTAAGCACAAGAACAAGTGCAATTGAGGTTCATAAGCACAAGATCAATCACAAAAGAGGTTGTTAAGCACATGAACAACGCAAATTGAAGTTTTTAAGCACACAAACAAGGGAAAATGAGGTTCCTAACCACAAGAACAAGTGCAAATGAGGTTCATAAGCACAAGATCAAGCACAAAAGAGGTTGTTAAGCACATGAACAACGCAAATTGAAGTTTTTAAGCACACAAACAAGGGAAAATGAGGTTCCTAAGCACAAGAACAAGTGCAAATGAGGTTCAGAAGCACAAGATCAAGCTCACAAGAGGTTGTTAAGCGCATCAACAACGCAAATTGAGGTTGTTAAGCACACAAACAAGGGCAAATGAGGTTCCTAAGCACAAGAACAAGTGCAATTGAGGTTCATAAGCACAAGATGAAACACAAAAGAGGTTGTTAAGCACACGAACAACGCAAATTGAGGTTGTTTAGCACACAAACAAGGGCAAATGAGGTTCCTATCCACAAGAAAATGTGCAAATGACGTTCATAAGCACAAGATCAAGCTCAAAAAAGGTTGTTAAGCACATCAACAACGCAAATTGAGGTTGTTATGCACACAAACAAGGGCAAATGAGGTTCCTAAGCACAAGAACAAGTGCAATTGAGGTTCATAAGCGCAAGATGAAGCACAAAAGATGTTGTTAAGCACACGAACAAGGGCAAATGAGGTTCCTAAGCACAAGAACAAGTGCAATTGAGGTTCATAAGCACAAGATGAATGACAAAAGAGGTTGTTAAGCACACGAACAACGCAAATTGAGGTTGTTTAGCACACAAACAATGGCAAATGAGGTTCCTAACCGCAAGAAAACGTGCAAATGACGTTCATAAGAACAAGATCAAGCGCAAAAGAGGTTGTTAAGCACATGAACAACGCAAATTGAGGTTGTTATGCACACAAACAAGGGCAAATAAGGTTCCTAAGCACAAGAACAAGTGCAATTGAGGTTAATAAGCGCAAGATGAAGCGCAAAAGATGTTGTTAAGCACACGAACTAGGGCAAATGAGGTTCCTAAGCACAAGAAGAAGTGCAATTGAGGTTCATAAGCACAAGATCAAGCACAAAAGAGGTTGTTAAGCACATGAACAACGCAAATTGAAGTTTTTCAGCACACAAACAAGGGAAAATGAGGTTCCTAAGCACAAGAACAAGTGCAAATGAGGATCAGAAGCACAAGATCAAGCTCAAAAGAGGTTGTTAAGCACATCAACAACGCAAATTGAGGTTGTTAAGCACACAAACAAGGGCAAATGAGGGTCCTAAGCACAAGAAGAAGTGCAATAGAGGCTCATCAGCACAAGATCAAGCACAGAAGAGGTTGTTAAGCACATGAACAACGCAAATTGAAGTTTTGAAGCACACAAACAAGGGAAAATGAGGTTCCTAAGCACAAGAACAAGTGCAAATGAGGTTCAGAAGCACAAGATCAAGCCCAAAAGAGGTTGTTAAGCACATCAACAACGCAAATTGAGGTTGTTAAGCACACAAACAAGGGCAAATGAGGTTCCTAAGCAGAAGAAGAAGTGCAATTGAGGTTCATAAGCACAAGATCAAGCACAAAAGAGGTTGTTAAGCACATGAACAACGCAAATTGAAGTTTTTCAGCACACAAACAAGGGAAAATGAGGTTCCTAAGCACAAGAACAAGTGCAAATGAGGATCAGAAGCACAAGATCAAGCTCAAAAGAGGTTGTTAAACTCATCAACAACGCAAATTGAGGTTTTTAAGCACACAAACAAGGGCAAATGAGGTTCCTAAGCACAAGAACAAGTACAATTGAGGTTCATAAGCACAAGATCAAGCACAAAAGAGGTTGTTAAGCACATGAACAATGCAAATTGAAGTTTTTAAGCACACAAACAAGGGAAAATGAGGTTCCTAAGCACAAGAACAAGTGCAAATGAGGTTCGAAGCACAAGATCAAGCTCACAAGAGGTTGTTAAGCGCATCAACAACGCAAATTGAGGTTGTTAAGCACACAAACAAGGGCAAATGAGGTTCCTAAGCACAAGAACAAGTGCAATTGAGGTTCATAAGCACAAGATCAAGCACAAAAGAGGTTGTTAAGCACATCAACAACGCAAATTGAGGTTGTTAAGCACACAAACAAGGGCAAATGAGGTTCCTAAGCACAAGAACAAGTACAATTGAGGTTCATAAGCACAAGATCAAGCACAAAAGAAGTTGTTAAGCACATGAACAACGCAAATTGAAGTTTTTAAGCACACAAACAAGGGAAAATGAGGTTCCTAAGCACAAGAACAAGTGCAAATGAGGTTCAGAAGCACAAGATCAAGCTCAAAAGAGGTTGTTAAGCGCATCAACAACGCAAATTGAGGTTGTTAAGCACACAAACAAGGGCAAATGAGGTTCCTAAGCACAAGAACAAGTGCAATTGAGGTTCATAACCACAAGATGAAACACAAAAGAGGTTGTTAAGCACACGAACAACGCAAATTGAGGTTGTTTAGCACACAAACAAGGGCAAATGAGGTTCCTAAGCACAAGAACAAGTGCAATTGAGGTTCATAAGCACAAGCAATTGAGGTTCATAAGCACAAGATGAAACACAAAAGAGGTTGTTAAGCACACGAACAACGCAAATTGAGGTTGTTTAGCACACAAACAAGGGCAAATGAGGTTCCTATCCACAAGAAAATGTGCAAATGACGTTCATAAGCACAAGATCAAGCTCAAAAAAGGTTGTTAAGCATATCAACAACGCAAATTGAGGTTGTTATGCACACAAACAAGGGCAAATGAGGTTCCTAAGCACAAGAACAAGTGCAATTGAGGTTCATAAGCGCAAGATGAAGCACAAAAGATGTTGTTAAGCACACGAACAAGGGCAAATGAGGTTCCTAAGCACAAGAACAAGTGCAATTGAGGTTCATCAAGCACAAGATGAAGGACAAAAGAGGTTGTTAAGCACACGAACAATGCAAATTGAGGTTGTTTAGCACACAAACAATGGCAAATGAGGTTCCTAACCACAAGAAAATGTGCAAATGACGTTCATCGTAACAAGATCAAGCGCAAAAGAGGTTGTTAACCACATGAACAATGCAAATTGAGGTTGTTATGCACACAAACAAGGGCAAATGAGGTTCCTAAGCACAAGAACAAGTGCAATTGAGGTTCATAAGCGCAAGATGAAGCGCAAAAGATGTTGTTAAGACACACGAACTAGGGCAAATGAGGTTCCTAAGCACAAGAACAAGTGCAATTAAGGTTCATAAGCACAAGATGAAGCACAAAAGAGGTTGTTAAGCACACGAACAACGCAAATTGAGGTTGTTTAGCACACAAACAAGGGCAAATGAGGTTCCTAACCACAAGAACAAGTGCAAATGAGGTTCATAAGAACAAGATCAAGCGCAAAAGTGGTTGTTAAGCACATGAACAACGCAAATTGAGGTTGTTAAGCACACAAACAAGGGCAAATGAGGTTCCTAAGCACAAGAAGAAGTGCAATTGAGGTTCATAAGCACAAGATCAAGCACAAAAGAAGTTGTTAAGCACATGAACAACGCAAATTGAAGTTTTGAAGCACACAAACAAGGGAAACTGAGGTTCCTAAGCCCAAGAACAAGTGCAAATGAGGTTCAGAAGCACAAGATCAAGCTGAAAAGAGGTTGTTAAGCACATCAACAAGACAAATTGAGGTTGTTAAGCACACAAACAAGGGCAAATGAGGTTCCTAAGCACAAGAACAAGAGTAATTGAGGTTCATAAGCACAAGATGAAGCACAAAAGAGGTTGTTAAGCACACGAACAACGCAAATTGAAGTTGTTTAGCACACAAACAAGGGCAATTGAGGCTCCTAACCACAAGAAAAAGTGCAAATGACGTTCATAAGCACAAGATCACTCTCAAAAGAGGTTGTTAAGCACATCAACAACGCAAATTGAGGTTGTTATGCACATAAACACGGGCAAATGAGGTTCCTAACCACAAGAACAAGTGCAATTGAGGTTCCTAAGCGCAAGATGAAGCGCAAAAGATGTTGTTAAACACATGAACAAGGGCAAATGAGGTTCCTAAGCACAAGAACAAGTGCAATTGAGGTTCATAAGCACAAGATGAAGCACAAAAGAGGTTGTTAAGCACACGAACAATGCAAATTGAGGTTGTTTAGCACACAAACAAGGGAAAATGAGGTTCCTAACCACAAGAACAAGTGCAAATGAGGTTCATAGGAACAAGATCAAGCGCAAAAAAGGTTGTTAAGCACATGAACAACGCAAATTGAGGTTGTTAAGCACACAAACAAGGGCAAATGAGGTTCCTAAGCACAAGAACAAGTGCAATTGAGGTTCATAAGCACAAGATGAAGCACAAAAGAGGTTGTTAAGCACACGAACAACGCAAATTGAGGTTGTTTAGCACACAAACAAGGGAAGATGAGGTTCCTAACCACAAGTACAAGTGCTAATGAGGTTCATAAGAACAAGATCAAGCGCAAAAGAGGTTGTTAAGCACATGAACAACGCAAATTGAGGTTGTTAAGCACACAAAAAGGGCAAATGAGGTTCCTAAGCACAAGAACAAGTACAATTGAGGTTCATAAGCACAAGATCAAGCACAAAAGAGGTTGTTAAGCACATCAACAACGCAAATTGAAGTTTTTAAGCACACAAACAAGGGAAAATGAGGTTCCCTAAGCACAAGAACAAGTGCAAATGAGGTTCGTAAGCACAAGATCAAGCTCAAAAGAGGTTGTTAAGCGCATCAACAACGCAAATTGAGGTTGTTAAGCACACAAACAAGGGCAAATGAGGTTCCTAAGCACAAGAACAAGTGCAATTGAGGTTCATAAGCACAAGATGAAACACAAAAGAGGTTGTTAAGCACACGAACAACGCAAATTGAGGTTGTTTAGCACACAAACAAGGGCAAATGAGGTTCCTATCCACAAGAAAATGTGCAAATGACGTTCATAAGCACAAGATCAAGCTCAAAAAAGGTTGTTAAGCACATCAACAACGCAAATTGAGGTTGTTATGCACACAAACAAGGGCAAATGAGGTTCCTAAGCACAAGAACAAGTGCAATTGAGGTTCATAAGCGCAAGATGAAGCACAAATGATGTTGTTAAGCACACACGAACAAGGGCAAATGAGGTTCCTAAGCACAAGAACAAGTGCAATTGAGGTTCATAAGCACAAGATGAAGGACAAAAGAGGTTGTTAAGCACACGAACAACGCAAATTGAGGTTGTTTAGCACACAAACAATGGCAAATGAGGTTCCTAACCACAAGAAAATGTGCAAATGACGTTCATAAGAACAAGATCAAGCGCAAAAGAGGTTGTTAAGCACATGAACAACGCAAATTGAGGTTGTTATGCACACAAACAAGGGCAAATGAGGTTCCTAAGCACAAGAACAAGTGCAATTGAGGTTCATAAGCACAAGATGAAGGACAAAAGAGGTTGTTAAGCACACGAACAACGCAAATTGAGGTTGTTTAGCACACAAACAATGGCAAATGAGGTTCCTAACCACAAGAATATGTGCAAATGACGTTCATCAGAACAAGATCAAGCGCAAAAGAGGTTGTTAAGCACATGAACAACGCAAATTGAGGTTGTTATGCACACAAACAAGGGCAAATGAGGTTCCTAAGCACAAGAACAAGTGCAATTGAGGTTCATAAGCGCAAGATGAAGCGCAAAAGATATTGTTAAGCACACGAACTAGGGCAAATGAGGTTCCTAAGCACAAGAACAAGTGCAATTAAGGTTCATAAGCACAAGATGAAGCACAAAAGAGGTTGTTAAGCACACGAACAACGCAAATTGAGGTTGTTTAGCACACAAACAAGGGCAAATGAGGTTCCTAACCACAAGAACAAGTGCAAATGAGGTTCATAAGAACAAGATCAAGCGCAAAAGTGGTTGTTAAGCACATGAACAACGCAAATTGAGGTTGTTAAGCACACAAACATGGGCTAATGAGGTTCCTAAGCACAAGAACAAGTGCAATTGAGGTTCATAAGCACAAGATCAAGCACAAAAGAGGTTGTTAAGCACATCAACAACGCAAATTGAGGTTGTTAAGCACACAAACAAGGGCAAATGAGGTTCCTAAGCACAAGAACAAGTACAATTGAGGTTCATAAGCACAAGATCAAGCACAAAAGAGGTTGTTAAGCACATGAACAACGCAAATTGAAGTTTTTAAGCACACAAACTAGGGAAAATGAGGTTCCTAAGCACAAGAACAAGTGCAAATGAGGTTCAGAAGCACAAGATCAATCTCACAAGAGGTTGTTAAGCGCATCAACAACGCAAATTGAGGTTGTTAAGCACACAAACAAGGGCAAATGAGGTTCCTAAGCACAAGAACAAGTGCAATTGAGGTTCATAAGCACAAGATGAAACACAAAAGAGGTTGTTAAGCACACGAACAACGCAAATTGAGGTTGTTTAGCACACAAACAAGGGCAAATGAGGTTCCTATCCACAAGAAAATGTGCAAATGACGTTCATAAGCACAAGATCAAGCTCAAAAAAGGTTGTTAAGCACATCAACAACGCAAATTGAGGTTGTTATGCACACAAACAAGGGCAAATGAGGTTCCTAAGCACAAGAACAAGTGCAATTGAGGTTCATAAGCGCAAGATGAAGCACAAAAGATGTTGTTAAGCACACGAACAAGGGCAAATGAGGTTCCTAAGCACAAGAACAAGTGCAATTGAGGTTCATAAGCACAAGATGAATGACAAAAGAGGTTGTTAAGCACACGAACAACGCAAATTGAGGTTGTTTAGCACACAAACAATGGCAAATGAGGTTCCTAACCACAAGAAAATGTTCAAATGACGTTCATAAGAACAAGATCAAGCGCAAAACAGGTTGTTAAGCACATGAACAACGCAAATTGAGGTTGTTATGCACACAAACAAGGGCAAATGAGGTTCCTAAGCACAAGAACAAGTGCAATTGAGGTTCATAAGCGCAAGATGAAGCGCAAAAGATGTTGTTAAGCACACGAACTAGGGCAAATGAGGTTCCTAAGCACAAGAACAAGTGCAATTAAGGTTCATAAGCACAAGATGAAGCACAAAAGAGGTTGTTAAGCACACGAACAACGCAAATTGAGGTTGTTTAGCACACAAACAAGGGCAAATGAGGTTCCTAACCACAAGAACAAGTGCAAATGAGGTTCATAAGAACAAGATCAAGCGCAAAAGTGGTTGTTAAGCACATGGACACGGCAAATTGAGGTTGTTAAGCACACAAACAAGGGCAAATGAGGTTCCTAAGCACAAGAAGAAGTGCAATTGAGGTTCATAAGCACAAGATCAAGCACAAAAGAGGTTGTTAAGCACATGAACAACGCAAATTGAAGTTTTGAAGCACACGAACAAGGGAAAATGAGGTTCCTAAGCACAAGAACAAGTGCAAATGAGGTTCAGAAGCACAAGATCAAGCTCAAAAGAGGTTGTTAAGCACATCAACAACGCAAATTGAGGTTGTTAAGCACACAAACAAGGGCAAATGAGGTTCCTAAGCACAAGAAGAAGTGCAATTGAGGTTCATAAGCACAAGATCAAGCACAAAAGAGGTTGTTAAGCACATGAACAACGCAAATTGAAGTTTTTCAGCACACAAACAAGGGAAGGTGAGGTTCCTAAGCACAAGAACAAGTGCAAATGAGGATCAGAAGCACAAGATCAAGCTCTAAAGAGGTTGTTAAGCACATCAACAACGCAAATTGAGGTTGTTAAGCACACAAACAAGGGCAAATGAGGTTCCTAAGCACAAGAACAAGTACAATTGAGGTTCATAAGCACAAGATCAAGCACAAAAGAGGTTGTTAAGCACATGAACAATGCAAATTGATGTTTTTAAGCACACAAACAAGGGAAAATGAGGTTCCTAAGCACAAGAACAAGTGCAAATGAGGTTCAGAAGCACAAGATCAAGCTCACAAGAGGTTGTTAAGCGCATCAACAACGCAAATTGAGGTTGTTAAGCACACAAACAAGGGCAAATGAGGTTCCTAAGCACAAGAACAAGTGCAATTGAGGTTCATAAGCACAAGATCAAGCACAAAAGAGGTTGTTAAGCACATCAACAACGCAAATTGAGGTTGTTAAGCACACAAACAAGGGCAAATGAGGTTCCTAAGCACAAGAACAAGTACAATTGATGTTCATAAGCACAAGATCAAGCACAAAAGAAGTTGTTAAGCACATGAACAACGCAAATTGAAGTTTTTAAGCACACAAACAAGGGAAAATGAGGTTCCTAAGCACAAGAACAAGTGCAAATGAGGTTCATAAGCACAAGATCAAGCTCAAAAGAGGTTGTTAAGCGCATCAACAACGCAAATTGAGGTTGTTAAGCACACAAACAAGGGCAAATGAGGTTCCTAAGCACAAGAACAAGTGCAATTGAGGTTCATAAGCACAAGATGAAACACAAAAGAGGTTGTTAAGCACACGAACAACGCAAATTGAGGTTGTTTAGCACACAAACAAGGGCAAATGAGGTTCCTATCCACAAGAAAATGTGCAAATGACGTTCATAAGCACAAGATCAAGCTCAAAAAAGGTTGTTAAGCATATCAACAACGCAAATTGAGGTTGTTATGCACACAAACAAGGGCAAATGAGGTTCCTAAGCACAAGAACAAGTGCAATTGAGGTTCATAAGCGCAAGATGAAGCACAAAAGATGTTGTTAAGCACACGAACAAGGGCAAATGAGGTTCCTAAGCACAAGAACAAGTGCAATTGAGGTTCATAAGCCCAAGATGAAGGACAAAAGAGGTTGTTAAGCACACGAACAATGCAAATTGAGGTTGTTTAGCACACAAACAATGGCAAATGAGGTTCCTAACCACAAGAAAATGTGCAAATGACGTTCATCAGAACAAGATCAAGCGCAAAAGAGGTTGTTAACCACATGAACAATGCAAATTGAGGTTGTTATGCACACAAACAAGGGCAAATGAGGTTCCTAAGCACAAGAACAAGTGCAATTGAGGTTCATAAGCGCAAGATGAAGCGCAAAAGATGTTGTTAAGCACACGAACTAGGGCAAATGAGGTTCCTAAGCACAAGAACAAGTGCAATTAAGGTTCATAAGCACAAGATGAAGCACAAAAGAGGTTGTTAAGCACACGAACAACGCAAATTGAGGTTGTTTAGCACACAAACAAGGGCAAATGAGGTTCCTAACCACAAGAACAAGTGCAAATGAGGTTCATAAGAACAAGATCAAGCGCAAAAGTGGTTGTTAAGCACATGAACAACGCAAATTGAGGTTGTTAAGCACACAAACAAGGGCAAATGAGGTTCCTAAGCACAAGAAGAAGTGCAATTGAGGTTCATAAGCACAAGATCAAGCACAAAAGAAGTTGTTAAGCACATGAACAACGCAAATTGAAGTTTTGAAGCACACAAACAAGGCAAAATGAGGTTCCTAAGCCCAAGAACAAGTGCAAATGAGGTTCAGAAGCACAAGATCAAGCTGAAAAGAGGTTGTTAAGCACATCAACAAGACAAATTGAGGTTGTTAAGCACAAAAACAAGGGCAAATGAGGTTCCTAAGCACAAGAACAAGAGCAATTGAGGTTCATAAGCACAAGATGAAGCACAAAAGAGGTTGTTAAGCACACGAACAACGCAAATTGAAGTTGTTTAGCACACAAACAAGGGCAATTGAGGCTCCTAACCACAAGAAAAAGTGCAAATGACGTTCATAAGCACAAGATCACTCTCAAAAGAGGTTGTTAAGCCCATCAACAACGCAAATTGAGGTTGTTATGCACACAAACACGGGCAAATGAGGTTCCTAACCACAAGAACAAGTGCAATTGAGGTTCCTAAGCGCAAGATGAAGCGCAAAAGATGTTGTTAAACACACGAACAAGGGCAAATGAGGTTCCTAAGCACAAGAACAAGTGCAATTGAGGTTCATAAGCACAAGATCAAGCACAAAAGAAGTTGTTAAGCACATCAACAACGCAAATTGAGGTTGTTAAGCACACAAACAAGGGCAAATGAGGTTCCTAAGCACAAGAACAAGTACAATTGATGTTCATAAGCACAAGATCAAGCACAAAAGAAGTTGTTAAGCACATGAACAACGCAAATTGAGGTTTTTAAGCACACAAACAAGGGAAAATGAGGTTCCTAAGCACAAGAACAAGTGCAAATGAGGTTCAAAAGCACAAGATCAAGCTCACAAGAGGTTGTTAAGCGCATCAACAACGCAAATTGAGGTTGTTAAGCACACAAACAAGGGCAAATGAGGTTCCTAAGCACAAGAACAAGTGCAATTGAGGTTCATAAGCACAAGATGAAACACAAAAGAGGTTGTTAAGCACACGAACAACGCAAATTGAGGTTGTTTAGCACACAAACAAGGGCAAATGAGGTTCCTATCCACAAGAAAATGTGCAAATGACGTTCATAAGCACAAGATCAAGCTCAAAAAAGGTTGTTAAGCAGATCAACAACGCAAATTGAGGTTGTTATGCACACAAACAAGGGCAAATGAGGTTCCTAAGCACAAGAACAAGTGCAATTGAGGTTCATAAGCGCAAGATGAAGCGCAAAAGATGTTGTTAAGCACACGAACTAGGGCAAATGAGGTTCCTAAGCACAAGAACAAGTGCAATTAAGGTTCATAAGCACAAGATGAAGCACAAAAGAGGTTGTTAAGCACACGAACAACGCAAATTGAGGTTGTTTAGCACACAAACAAGGGAAAATGAGGTTCCTAACCACAAGAACAAGTGCAAATGAGGTTCATAGGAACAAGATCAAGCGCAAAAAAGGTTGTTAAGCACATGAACAACGCAAATTGAGGTTGTTAAGCACACAAACAAGGGCAAATGAGGTTCCTAAGCACAAGAACAAGTGCAATTGAGGTTCATAAGCACAAGATGAAGCACAAAAGAGGTTGTTAAGCACACGAACAACGCAAATTGAGGTTGTTTAGCACACAAACAAGGGAAGATGAGGTTCCTAACCACAAGTACAAGTGCAAATGAGGTTCATAAGAACAAGATCAAGCGCAAAAGAGGTTGTTAAGCACATGAACAACGCAAATTGAGGTTGTTAAGCACACAAAAAGGGCAAATGAGGTTCCTAAGCACAAGAACAAGTACAATTGAGGTTCATAAGCACAAGATCAAGCACAAAAGAGGTTGTTAAGCACATCAACAACGCAAATTGAAGTTTTTAAGCACACAAACAAGGGAAAATGAGGTTCCTAAGCACAAGAACAAGTGCAAATGAGGTTCGAAGCACAAGATCAAGCTCAAAAGAGGTTGTTAAGCGCATCAACAACGCAAATTGAGGTTGTTAAGCACACAAACAAGGGCAAATGAGGTTCCTAAGCACAAGAACAAGTGCAATTGAGGTTCATAAGCACAAGATGAAACACAAAAGAGGTTGTTAAGCGCACGAACAACGCAAATTGAGGTTGTTTAGCACACAAACAAGGGCAAATGAGGTTCCTATCCACAAGAAAATGTGCAAATGACGTTCATAAGCACAAGATCAAGCTCAAAAAAGGTTGTTAAGCACATCAACAACGCAAATTGAGGTTGTTATGCACACAAACAAGGGCATATGAGGTTCCTAAGCACAAGAACAAGTGCAATTGAGGTTCATAAGCGCAAGATGAAGCACAAAAGATGTTGTTAAGCACACGAACAAGCAAATGAGTTCCCAACAAGGGCAAATGAGGTTCCTAAGCACAAGAATAAGTGCAATTGAGGTTCATAAGCACAAGATGAAGGACAAAAGAGGTTGTTAAGCACACGAACAATGCAAATTGAGGTTGTTTAGCACACAAACAATGGCAAATGAGGTTCCTAACCACAAGAAAATGTGCAAATGACGTTCATCAGATCAAGATCAAGCGCAAAAGAGGTTGTTAAGCACATGAACAACGCAAATTGAGGTTGTTATGCACACAAACAAGGGCAAATGAGGTTCCTAAGCACAAGAACAAGTGCAATTGAGGTTCATAAGCGCAAGATGAAGCGCAAAAGATATTGTTAAGCACACGAACTAGGGCAAATGAGGTTCCTAAGCACAAGAACAAGTGCAATTAAGGTTCATAAGCACAAGATGAAGCACAAAAGAGGTTGTTAAGCACACGAACAACGCAAATTGAGGTTGTTTAGCACACAAACAAGGGCAAATGAGGTTCCTAACCACAAGAACAAGTGCAAATGAGGTTCATAAGAATAAGATCAAGCGCAAAAGTGGTTGTTAAGCACATGAACAACGCAAATTGAGGTTGTTAAGCACACAAACAAGGGCAAATGAGGTTCCTAAGCACAAGAAGAAGTGCAAATGAGGTTCAGAAGCACAAGATCAAGCTCAAAAGAGGTTGTTAAGCACATCAACAACGCAAATTGAGGTTGTTAAGCACACAAACAAGGGCAAATGTGGTTCCTAAGCACAAGAACAAGAGCAATTGAGGTTCATAAGCACAAGATGAAGCACAAAAGAGGTTGTTAAGCACACGAACAACGCAAATTGAGGTTGTTTAGCACACAAACAAGGGCAAATGAGGTTCCTAACCACAAGAACAAGTGCGAATGAGGTTCATAAGAACAAGATCAAGCGCAAAAGTGGTTGTTAAGCACATGAACAACGCAAATTGAGGTTGTTAAGCACACAAACAAGGGCAAATGAGGTTCCTAAGCACAAGAAGAAGTGCAATTGAGGTTCATAAGCACAAGATCAAGCACAAAAGAGGTTGTTAAGCACATGAACAACGCAAATTGAAGTTTTGAAGCACACAAACAAGGGAAAATGAGGTTCCTAAGCCCAAGAACAAGTGCAAATGAGGTTCAGAAGCACAAGATCAAGCTGAAAAGAGGTTGTTAAGCACACGAACAACGCAAATTGAAGTTGTTTAGCACACAAACAAGGGCAATTGAGGCTTCTAACCACAAGAAAAAGTGCAAATGACGTTCATAAGCACAAGATCACTCTCAAAAGAGGTTGTTAAGCACATCAACAACGCAAATTGAGGTTGTTATGCACACAAACAAGGGCAAATGAGGTTCCTAACCACAAGAACAAGTGCAATTGAGGTTCCTAAGCGCAAGATGAAGCGCAAAAGATGTTGTTAAACACACGAACAAGGGCAAATGAGGTTCCTAAGCACAAGAACAAGTGCAATTGAGGTTCATAAGCACAAGATGAAGCACAAAAGAGGTTGTTAAGCACACGAACAACGCAAATTGAGGTTGTTTAGCACACAAACAAGGGAAAATGAGGTTCCTAACCACAAGAACAAGTGCAAATGAGGTTCATAGGAACAAGATCAAGCGCAAAAAAGGTTGTTAAGCACACGAACAACGCAAATTGAGGTTGTTTAGCACACAAACAAGGGCAAATGAGGTTCCTATCCACAAGAAAATGTGCAAATGACGTTCATAAGCACAAGATCAAGCTCAAAAAAGGTTGTTAAGCACATCAACAACGCAAATTGAGGTTGTTATGCACACAAACAAGGGCAAATGAGGTTCCTAACCACAAGAACAAGTGCAAATGAGGTTCATAAGAACAAGATCAAGCGCAAAAGTGGTTGTTAAGCACATGAACAACGCAAATTGAGGTTGTTAAGCACACAAAAAACGGCAAATGAGGTTCCTAAGCACAAGAAGAAGTTCAATTGAGGTTCATAAGCACAAGATCAAGCACAAAAGAGGTTGTTAAGCACATGAACAACGCAAATTGAAGTTTTTAAGCACACAAACAAGGGAAAATGATGTTCCTAAGCACAAGAACAAGTGCAAATGAGGTTCAGAAGCACAAGATCAAGCTCAAAAGAGGTTGTTAAGCACATCAACAACGCAAATTGAGGTTGTTAAGCACACAAACAAGGGCAAATGAGGTTCCTAAGCACAAGAACAAGTGCAATTGAGGTTCATAAGCACAAGATCAAGCACAAAAGAGGTTGATAAGCACATGAACAACGCAAATTGAAGTTTTTAAGCACACAAACAAGGGAAAATGAGGTTCCTAAGCACAAGAACAAGTGCAAATGAGGTTCAGAAGCACAAGATCAAGCTAAAAAGAGGTTGTTAAGCACATTAACAACGCAAATTGAGGTTGTTAAGCACACAAACAAGGGCAGATGAGGTTCCTAAGCACAAGAACAAGTGCAATTGAGGTTCATAAGCACAAAATCAAGCACAAAAGAGGTTGTTAAGCACATGAACAACGCAAATTGAAGTTTTTAAGCACACAAACAAGGGAAAAAGAGGTTCCTAAGCACAAGAACAAGTGCAAATGAGGTTCAGAAGCACAAGATCAAGCTCACAAAAGAGGTTGTTAAGCGCATCAACAACGCAAATTGAGGTTGTTAAGCACACAAACAAGGGCAAATGAGGTTCCTAAGCACAAGAACAAGTGCAATTGAGGTTCATAAGCACAAGATGAAACACAAAAGAGGTTGTTAAGCACACGAACAACGCAAATTGAGGTTGTTTAGCACACAAACAAGGGCAAATGAGGTTCCTATCCACAAAAAAATGTGCAAATGACGTTCATAAGCACAAGATCAAGCTCAAAAAAGGTTGTTAAGCACATCAACAACGCAAATTGAGGTTGTTATCCACACAAACAAGGGCAAATGAGGTTCCTAAGCACAAGAACAAGTGCAATTCAGGTTCATAAGCGCAAGATGAAGCACAAAAGATGTTGTTAAGCACACGAACAAGGGCAAATGAGGTTCCTAAGCACAAGAACAAGTGCAATTGAGGTTCATAAGCACAAGATGAAGGACAAAAGAGGTTGTTAAGCACACGAACAACGCAAATTGAGGTTGTTTAGCACACAAACAAGGGCAAATGAGGTTCCTAACCACAAGAAAATGTGCAAATGACGTTCATAAGAACAAGATCAAGTGCAAAAGAGGTTCTTAAGCACATGAACAACGCAAATTGAGGTTGTTATGCACACAAACAAGGGCAAATGAGGTTCCTAAGCACAAGAACAAGTGCAATTCAGGTTCATAAGCGCAAGATGAAGCGCAAAAGATGTTGTTAAGCACACGAACAAGGGCAAATGAGGTTCCTAAGCACAAGAACAAGTGCAATTGAGGTTCATAAGCACAAGATGAAGCACAAAAGAAGTTGTTAAGCACACGAACAACGCAAATTGAGGTTGTTTAGCACACAAACAAGGGCAAATGAGGTTCCTAACCACAAGAACAACTGCAAATGAGGTTCATAAGAACAAGATCAAGCGCAAAAAAGGTTGTTAAGCACATGAACAACGCAAATTGAGGTTGTTTAGCACACAAACAAGGGCAAATGAGGTTCCTAACCACAAGAAAAAGGGCAAATGACGTTGATTAGCACAAGATCAATCTCAAAAGAGGTTCTTAAGCACATGAACAACGCAAATTGAGATTGTTTAGCACACAAACAAGGGCAAATGAGGCTCCTAACCACAAGAAAAAGTGCAAATGACGTTCATAAGCACAAGATCAATCTCAAAAGAGGTTCTTAAGCACATGAACAACGCAAATTGAAGTTTTTAAGCACACAAACAAGGGAAAAAGAGGTTCCTAAGCACAAGAACAAGTGCAAATGAGGTTCAGAAGCACAAGATCAAGCTCACAAGAGGTTGTTAAGCGCATCAACAACGCAAATTGAGGTTGTTAAGCACACAAACAAGGGCAAATGAGGTTCCTAAGCACAAGAACAAGTGCAATTGAGGTTCATAAGCACAAGATGAAACACAAAAGAGGTTGTTAAGCACACGAACAACGCAAATTGAGGTTGTTTAGCACATAAACAAGGGCAAATGAGGTTCCTATCCACAAGAAAATGTGCAAATGACGTTCATAAGCACAAGATCAAGCTCAAAAAAGGTTGTTAAGCACATCAACAACGCAAATTGAGGTTGTTATGCACACAAACAAGGGCAAATGAGGTTCCTAAGCACAAGAACAAGTGCAATTGAGGTTCATAAGCACAAGATCAAGCACAAAAGAGGTTGATAAGCACATGAACAACGCAAATTGAGGTTGTTTAGCACACAAACAAGGGAAAATGATGTTCCTAAGCACAAGAACAAGTGCAAATGAGGTTCAGAAGCACAAGATCAAGCTCAAAAGAGGTTGTTAAGCACATCAACAACGCAAATTGAGGTTGTTAAGCACACAAACAAGGGCAAATGAGGTTCCTAAGCACAAGAACAAGTGCAATTGAGGTTCATAAGCACAAGATCAAGCACAAAAGAGGTTGATAAGCACATGAACAACGCAAATTGAAGTTTTTAAGCACACAAACAAGGGAAAATGAGGTTCCTAAGCACAAGAACAAGTGCAAATGAGGTTCAGAAGCACAAGATCAAGCTAAAAAGAGGTTGTTAAGCACATTAACAACGCAAATTGAGGTTGTTAAGCACACAAACAAGGGCAAATGAGGTTCCTAAGCACAAGAACAAGTGCAATTGAGGTTCATAAGCACAAAATCAAGCACAAAAGAGGTTGTTAAGCACATGAACAACGCAAATTGAAGTTTTTAAGCACACAAACAAGGGAAAAAGAGGTTCCTAAGCACAAGAACAAGTGCAAATGAGGTTCAGAAGCACAAGATCAAGCTCACAAGAGGTTGTTAAGCGCATCAACAACGCAAATTGAGGTTGTTAAGCACACAAACAAGGGCAAATGAGGTTCCTAAGCACAAGAACAAGTGCAATTGAGGTTCATAAGCACAAGATGAAACACAAAAGAGGTTGTTAAGCACACGAACAACGCAAATTGAGGTTGTTTAGCACACAAACAAGGGCAAATGAGGTTCCTATCCACAAAAAAATGTGCAAATGACGTTCATAAGCACAAGATCAAGCTCAAAAAAGGTTGTTAAGCACATCAACAACGCAAATTGAGGTTGTTATCCACACAAACAAGGGCAAATGAGGTTCCTAAGCACAAGAACAAGTGCAATTCAGGTTCATAAGCGCAAGATGAAGCACAAAAGATGTTGTTAAGCACACGAACAAGGGCAAATGAGGTTCCTAAGCACAAGAACAAGTGCAATTGAGGTTCATAAGCACAAGATGAAGGACAAAAGAGGTTGTTAAGCACACGAACAACGCAAATTGAGGTTGTTTAGCACACAAACAAGGGCAAATGAGGTTCCTAACCACAAGAAAATGTGCAAATGACGTTCATAAGAACAAGATCAAGTGCAAAAGAGGTTCTTAAGCACATGAACAACGCAAATTGAGGTTGTTATGCACACAAACAAGGGCAAATGAGGTTCCTAAGCACAAGAACAAGTGCAATTCAGGTTCATAAGCGCAAGATGAAGCGCAAAAGATGTTGTTAAGCACACGAACAAGGGCAAATGAGGTTCCTAAGCACAAGAACAAGTGCAATTGAGGTTCATAAGCACAAGATGAAGCACAAAAGAAGTTGTTAAGCACACGAACAACGCAAATTGAGGTTGTTTAGCACACAAACAAGGCCAAATGAGGTTCCTAACCACAAGAACAACTGCAAATGAGGTTCATAAGAACAAGATCAAGCGCAAAAAAGGTTGTTAAGCACATGAACAACGCAAATTGAGGTTGTTTAGCACACAAACAAGGGCAAATGAGGTTCCTAACCACAAGAAAAAAGGGCAAATGACGTTGATTAGCACAAGATCAATCTCAAAAGAGGTTCTTAAGCACATGAACAACGCAAATTGAGATTGTTTAGCACACAAACAAGGGCAAATGAGGCTCCTAACCACAAGAAAAAGTGCAAATGACGTTCATAAGCACAAGATCAATCTCAAAAGAGGTTCTTAAGCACATGAACAACGCAAATTGAAGTTTTTAAGCACACAAACAAGGGAAAATGAGGTTCCTAAGCACAAGAACAAGTGAAATGAGGTTCAGAAGCACAAGATCAAGCTCAAAAGAGGTTGTTAAGCACATCAACAATGCAAATTGAGGTTGTTAAGCACACAAACAAGGGCAAATGAGGTTCCTAAGCACAATAACAAGTGCAATTCAGGTTCATAAGCACAAGATGAAGCACAAAAGAGGTTGTTAAGCACACGAACAACGCAAATTGAGGTTGTTTAGCACACAAACAAGGGCAAATGAGGCTCCTAACCACAAGAAAAAGTGCAAATGACGTTCATAAGCACAAGATCAATCTCAAAAGAGGTTCTTAAGCACATGAACAACGCAAATTGAAGTTTTTAAGCACACAAACAAGGGAAAATGAGGTTCCTAAGCACAAGAACAAGTGAAATGAGGTTCAGAAGCACAAGATCAAGCTCAAAAGAGGTTGTTAAGCACATCAACAATGCAAATTGAGGTTGTTAAGCACACAAACAAGGGCAAAAGAGGTTCCTAAGCACAATAACAAGTGCAATTGAGGTTCATAAGCACAAGATGAAGCACAAAAGAGGTTGTTAAGCACACGAACAATGCAAATTGAGGTTGTTTAGCACACAAACAAGGGCAAATGAGGTTCCTAACCACAAGAAAAAGTGCAAATGACGTTCATAAGCACAAGATCAATCTCAAAAAAGGTTGTAAAGCACATCAACAACGCAAATTGAAGTTGTTATGCACACAAACAATGGCAAATGAGGTTCCTAAGCACAAGAACAAGTGCAATTGAGGTTCATAAGCGCAAGATGAAGCGCAAAAGATATTGTTAAGCACACGAACAAGGGCAAATGAGGTTCCTAAGCACAAGAACAAGTGCAATTCAGGTTCATAAGCACAAGATGAAGCACAAATGAGGTTGTTAAGCACACGAACAACGCAAATTGAGGTCGTTTAGCACACAAACTAGGGCAAATGAGGTTCCTAACCACAAGAACAAGTGCAAATGAGGTTCATAAGAACAAGATCAAGCACAAAAGTGGTTGTTAAGCACATGAACAACGCAAATTGAGGTTGTTAAGCATACAAACAAGGGCAAATGAGGTTCCTAAGCACAAGAAGAAGTGCAATAGAGGCTCATCAGCACAAGATCAAGCACAAAAGAGGTTGTTAAGCACATGAACAACGCAAATTGAAGTTTTGAAGCACACAAACAAGGGAAAATGAGGTTCCTAAGCACAAGAACAAGTGCAAATGAGGTTCAGAAGCACAAGATCAAGCTCAAAAGAGGTTGTTCAGCACATCAACAACGCAAATTGAGGTTGTTAAGCACACAAACAAGGGCAAATGAGGTTCCTAAGCACAAGAACAAGTGCAATTGAGGTTCATAAGCACAAGATCAATCACAAAAGAGGTTGTTAAGCACATGAACAACGCAAATTGAAGTTTTTAAGCACACAAACAAGGGAAAATGAGGTTCCTAAGCACAAGAACAAGTGCAAATGAGGTTCAGAAGCAGAAGATCAAGCTCAAAATAGGTTGTTAAGCACATCAACAACGTAAATTGAGGTTGTTAAGCACACAAACAAGGGCAAATGAGGTTCCTAAGCACAAGAACAAGTGCAATTGAGGTTCATAAGCACAAGATCAAGCACAAAAGAGGTTGTTAAGCACATGAACAACGCAAATTGAAGTTTTTAAGCACACAAACAAGGGAAAATGAGGTTCCTAAGCACAAGAACAAGTGCAAATGAGGTTCAGAAGCACAAGATCAAGCTCAAAAGAGGTTGTTAAGCGCATAAACAACGCAAATTGAGGTTGTTAAGCACACAAACAAGGGCAAATGAGGTTCCTAAGCACAAGAACAAGTGCAATTGACGTTCATAAGCACAAGATGAAACACAAAAGAGGTTGTTAAGCACACGAACAACGCAAATTGAGGTTGTTTAGCACACAAACAAGGGCAAATGAGGTTCCTATCCACAAGAAAATGTGCAAATGACGTTCATAAGCACAAGATCAAGCTCAAAAAAGGTTGTTAAGCACATCAACAACGCAAATTGAGGTTGTTATGCACACAAACAAGGGCAAATGAGGTTCCTAAGCACAAGAACAAGTGCAATGGAGGTTCATAAGCGCAAGATGAAGCACAAAAGATGTTGTTAAGCACACGAACAAGGGCAAATGAGGTTCCTAAGCACAAGAACAAGTGCAATTGAGGTTCATAAGTACAAGATGAAGGACAAAAGAGGTTGTTAAGCACACGAACAACGCAAATTGAGGTTGTTTAGCACACAAACAATGGCAAATGAGGTTCCTAACCACAAGAAAATGTGCAAATGACGTTCATAAGAACAAGATGAAGCGCAAAAGAGGTTGTTAAGCACATGAACAACGCAAATTGAGGTTGTTATGCACACAAACAAGGGCAAATGAGGTTCCTAAGCACAAGAACAAGTGCAATTGAGGTTCATAAGCGCAAGATGAAGCGCAAAAGATGTTGTTAAGCACACGAACTAGGGCAAATGAGGTTCCTAAGCACAAGAACAAGTGCAATTAAGGTTCATAAGCACAAGACGAAGCACAAAAGAGGTTGTTAAGCACACGAACAACGCAAATTGAGGTTGTTTAGCACACAAACAAGGGCAAATGAGGTTCCTAACCACAAGAACAAGTGCAAATGAGGTTCATAAGAACAAGATCAAGCGCAAAAGTGGTTGTTAAGCACATGAACAACACAAATTGAGGTTGTTAAGCACACAAACAAGGGCAAATGAGGTTCCTAAGCACAAGAAGAAGTGCAATTGAGGTTCATAAGCACAAGATCAAGCACAAAAGAGGTTGTTAAGAACATGAACAACGCAAATTGAAGTTTTGAAGCACACAAACAAGGGAAAATGAGGTTCCTAAGCACAAGAACAAGTGCAAATGAGGTTCAGAAGCACAAGATCAAGCTGAAAAGAGGTTGTTAAGCACATCAACAACGCAAATTGAGGTTGTTAAGCACACAAACAAGGGCAAATGAGGTTCCTAAGCACAAGAACAAGTGCAATTGAGGTTCATAAGCGCAAGATGAAGCGCAAAAGATGTTGTTAAGCACACGAACAAGGGCAAATGAGGTTCCTAAGCACAAGAACAAGTGCAATTGAGGTTCATAAGCACAAGATCAAGCACAAAAGAGGTTGTTAAGCACATGAACAACGCAAATTGAAGTTTTTAAGCACACAAACAAGGGAAAATGAGATTCCTAAGCACAAGAACAAGTGCAAATGAGGTTCGAAGCACAAGATCAAGCTCAAAAGAGGTTGTTAAGCACATCAACAACGCAAATTGAGGTTGTTAAGCACACAAACAAGGGCAAATGAGGTTCCTAAGCACAAGAAGAAGTGCAATTGAGGTTCATAAGCACAAGATCGAGCACAAAAGAGGTTGTTAAGCACATGAACAACGCAAATTGAAGTTTTTAAGCACACAAACAAGGGAAAATGAGGTTCCTAAGCACAAGAACAAGTGCAAATGAGGTTCAGAAGCACAAGATCAAGCTCAAAAGAGGTTGTTAAGCCCATCAACAACGTAAATTGAGGTTGTTAAGCACACAAACAAGGGCAAATGAGGTTCCTAAGCACAAGAACAAGTACAATTGAGGATCATAAGCACAAGATCAAGCACAAAAGAGGTTGTTAAGCACATGAACAACGCAAATTGAAGTTTTTAAGCACACAAACAAGGGAAAATTAGGTTCCTAAGCACAAGAACAAGTGCAAATGAGGTTCAGAAGCACAAGATCAAGCTCACAAGAGGTTGTTAAGCGCATCAACAACGCAAATTGAGGTTGTTAAGCACACAAACAAGGGCAAATGAGGTTCCTAAGCACAAGAACAAGTGCAATTGACGTTCATAAGCACAAGATGAAACACAAAAGAGGTTGTTAAGCACACGAACAACGCAAATTGAGGTTGTTTAGCACACAAACAAGGGCAAATGAGGTTCCTATCCACAAGAAAATGTGCAAATGACGTTCATAAGCACAAGATCAAGCTCAAAAAAGGTTGTTAAGCACATCAACAACGCAAATTGAGGTTGTTATGCACACAAACAAGGGCAAATGAGGTTCCTAAGCACAAGAACAAGTGCAATTGAGGTTCATAAGCGCAAGATGAAGCACAAAAGATGTTGTTAAGCACACGAACAAGGGCAAATGAGGTTCCTAAGCACAAGAACAAGTGCAATTAAGGTTCATAAGCACAAGATGAAGGACAAAAGAGGTTGTTAAGCACACGAACAACGCAAATTGAGGTTGTTTAGCACACAAACAATGGCAAATGAGGTTCCTAACCACAAGAAAATGTGCAAATGACGTTCATAAGAACAAGATCAAGCGCAAAAGAGGTTGTTAAGCACATGAACAACGCAAATTGAGGTTGTTATGCACACAAACAAGGGCAAATGAGGTTCCTAAGCACAAGAACAAGTGCAATTGAGGTTCATAAGCGCAAGATGAAGCGCAAAAGATGTTGTTAAGCACACGAACTAGGGCAAATGAGGTTCCTAAGCACAAGAACAAGTGCAATTAAGGTTCATAAGCACAAGATTAAGCACAAAAGAGGTTGTTAGGCACACGAACAACGCAAATTGAGGTTGTTTAGCACACAAACAAGGGCAAATGAGGTTCCTAACCACAAGAACAAGTGCTAATGAGGTTCATAAGAACAAGATCAAGCACAAAAGAAGTTGTTAAGCACATGAACAACGCAAATTGAAGTTTTGAAGCACACAAACAAGGGAAAATGAGGTTCCTAAGCACAAGAACAAGTACAAATGAGGTTCATAAGCACAAGATCAAGCTGAAAAGAGGTTGTTAAGCACATCAACAACGCAAATTGAGGTTGTTAAGCACCCAAACAAGGGCAAATGAGGTTCCTAAGCACAAGAACAAGAGCAATTGAGGTTCATAAGCACAAGATGAAGTACAAAAGAGGTTGTTAAGCACACGAACAACGCAAATTGAAGTTGTTTGGCACACAAACAAGGGCAATTGAGGCTCCTAACCACAAGAAAAAGTGCAAATGACGTTCATAAGCAGAAGATCCCTCTCAAAAGAGGTTGTTAAGCACATCAACAACGCAAATTGAGGTTGTTAAGCACACAAACAAGGGCAAATGAGGTTCCTAAGCACAAGAACAAGTGCAATTGACGTTCATAAGCACAAGATGAAACACAAAAGAGGTTGTTAAGCACACGAACAACGCAAATTGAGGTTGTTTAGCACACAAACAAGGGCAAATGAGGTTCCTATCCACAAGAAAATGTGCAAATGACGTTCATAAGCACAAGATCAAGCTCAAAAAAGGTTGTTAAGCACATCAACAACGCAAATTGAGGTTGTTATGCACACAAACAAGGGCAAATGAGGTTCCTAAGCACAAGAACAAGTGCAATGGAGGTTCATAAGCGCAAGATGAAGCACAAAAGATGTTGTTAAGCACACGAACAAGGGCAAATGAGGTTCCTAAGCACAAGAACAAGTGCAATTGAGGTTCATAAGTACAAGATGAAGGACAAAAGAGGTTGTTAAGCACACGAACAACGCAAATTGAGGTTGTTTAGCACACAAACAATGGCAAATGAGGTTCCTAACCACAAGAAAATGTGCAAATGACGTTCATAAGAACAAGATGAAGCGCAAAAGAGGTTGTTAAGCACATGAACAACGCAAATTGAGGTTGTTATGCACACAAACAAGGGCAAATGAGGTTCCTAAGCACAAGAACAAGTGCAATTGAGGTTCATAAGCGCAAGATGAAGCGCAAAAGATGTTGTTAAGCACACGAACTAGGGCAAATGAGGTTCCTAAGCACAAGAACAAGTGCAATTAAGGTTCATAAGCACAAGACGAAGCACAAAAGAGGTTGTTAAGCACACGAACAACGCAAATTGAGGTTGTTTAGCACACAAACAAGGGCAAATGAGGTTCCTAACCACAAGAACAAGTGCAAATGAGGTTCATAAGAATAAGATCAAGCGCAAAAGTGGTTGTTAAGCACATGAACAACACAAATTGAGGTTGTTAAGCACACAAACAAGGGCAAATGAGGTTCCTAAGCACAAGAAGAAGTGCAATTGAGGTTCATAAGCACAAGATCAAGCACAAAAGAGGTTGTTAAGAACATGAACAACGCAAATTGAAGTTTTGAAGCACACAAACAAGGGAAAATGAGGTTCCTAAGCACAAGAACAAGTGCAAATGAGGTTCAGAAGCACAAGATCAAGCTGAAAAGAGGTTGTTAAGCACATCAACAACGCAAATTGAGGTTGTTAAGCACACAAACAAGGGCAAATGAGGTTCCTAAGCACAAGAACAAGTGCAATTGAGGTTCATAAGCGCAAGATGAAGCGCAAAAGATGTTGTTAAGCACACGAACAAGGGCAAATGAGGTTCCTAAGCACAAGAACAAGTGCAATTGAGGTTCATAAGCACAAGATCAAGCACAAAAGAGGTTGTTAAGCACATGAACAACGCAAATTGAAGTTTTTAAGCACACAAACAAGGGAAAATGAGATTCCTAAGCACAAGAACAAGTGCAAATGAGGTTCAGAAGCACAAGATCAAGCTCAAAAGAGGTTGTTAAGCACATCAACAACGCAAATTGAGGTTGTTAAGCACACAAACAAGGGCAAATGAGGTTCCTAAGCACAAGAAGAAGTGCAATTGAGGTTCATAAGCACAAGATCGAGCACAAAAGAGGTTGTTAAGCACATGAACAACGCAAATTGAAGTTTTTAAGCACACAAACAAGGGAAAATGAGGTTCCTAAGCACAAGAACAAGTGCAAATGAGGTTCAGAAGCACAAGATCAAGCTCAAAAGAGGTTGTTAAGCCCATCAACAACGTAAATTGAGGTTGTTAAGCACACAAACAAGGGCAAATGAGGTTCCTAAGCACAAGAACAAGTACAATTGAGGATCATAAGCACAAGATCAAGCACAAAAGAGGTTGTTAAGCACATGAACAACGCAAATTGAAGTTTTTAAGCACACAAACAAGGGAAAATTAGGTTCCTAAGCACAAGAACAAGTGCAAATGAGGTTCGAAGCACAAGATCAAGCTCACAAGAGGTTGTTAAGCGCATCAACAACGCAAATTGAGGTTGTTAAGCACACAAACAAGGGCAAATGAGGTTCCTAAGCACAAGAACAAGTGCAATTGACGTTCATAAGCACAAGATGAAACACAAAAGAGGTTGTTAAGCACACGAACAACGCAAATTGAGGTTGTTTAGCACACAAACAAGGGCAAATGAGGTTCCTATCCACAAGAAAATGTGCAAATGACGTTCATAAGCACAAGATCAAGCTCAAAAAAGGTTGTTAAGCACATCAACAACGCAAATTGAGGTTGTTATGCACACAAACAAGGGCAAATGAGGTTCCTAAGCACAAGAACAAGTGCAATTGAGGTTCATAAGCGCAAGATGAAGCACAAAAGATGTTGTTAAGCACACGAACAAGGGCAAATGAGGTTCCTAAGCACAAGAACAAGTGCAATTAAGGTTCATAAGCACAAGATGAAGGACAAAAGAGGTTGTTAAGCACACGAACAACGCAAATTGAGGTTGTTTAGCACACAAACAATGGCAAATGAGGTTCCTAACCACAAGAAAATGTGCAAATGACGTTCATAAGAACAAGATCAAGCGCAAAAGAGGTTGTTAAGCACATGAACAACGCAAATTGAGGTTGTTATGCACACAAACAAGGGCAAATGAGGTTCCTAAGCACAAGAACAAGTGCAATTGAGGTTCATAAGCGCAAGATGAAGCGCAAAAGATGTTGTTAAGCACACGAACTAGGGCAAATGAGGTTCCTAAGCACAAGAACAAGTGCAATTAAGGTTCATAAGCACAAGATTAAGCACAAAAGAGGTTGTTAGGCACACGAACAACGCAAATTGAGGTTGTTTAGCACACAAACAAGGGCAAATGAGGTTCCTAACCACAAGAACAAGTGCTAATGAGGTTCATAAGAACAAGATCAAGCACAAAAAGAAGTTGTTAAGCACATGAACAACGCAAATTGAAGTTTTGAAGCACACAAACAAGGGAAAATGAGGTTCCTAAGCACAAGAACAAGTACAAATGAGGTTCATAAGCACAAGATCAAGCTGAAAAAGAGGTTGTTAAGCACATCAACAACGCAAATTGAGGTTGTTAAGCACCCAAACAAGGGCAAATGAGGTTCCTAAGCACAAGAACAAGAGCAATTGAGGTTCATAAGCACAAGATGAAGTACAAAAGAGGTTGTTAAGCACACGAACAACGCAAATTGAAGTTGTTTGGCACACAAACAAGGGCAATTGAGGCTCCTAACCACAAGAAAAAGTGCAAATGACGTTCATAAGCAGAAGATCCCTCTCAAAAGAGGTTGTTAAGCACATCAACAACGCAAATTGAGGTTGTTATGCACACAAACAAGGGCAAATTAGGTTCCTAACCACAAGAACAAGTGCAATTGAGGTTCCTAAGCGCAAGATGAAGCGCAAAAGATGTTGTTAAACACACGAACAAGGGCAAATGAGGTTCCTAAGCACAAGAACAAGTGCAATTGAGGTTCATAGGCACAAGATGAAGCACAAAAGAGGTTGTTAAACACGAACAACGCAAATTGAGGTTGTTTAGCACACAAACAAGGGAAAATGAGGTTCCTAACCACAAGAACAAGTGCAAATGAGGTTCATAGGAACAACATCAAGCGCAAAAAAGGTTGTTAAGCACATGAACAACGCAAATTGAGGTTGTTAAGCACACAAACAAGGGCAAATGAGGTTCCTAAGCACAAGAACAAGTGCAATTGAGGTTCATAAGCACAAGATGAAGCACAAAAGAGGTTGTTAAGCACACGAACAACGCAAATTGAGGTTGTTTAGCACACAAACAAGGGAAAATGAGGTTCCTAACCACAAGAACAAGTGCAATTGAGGTTCATAAGAACAAGATCAAGCGCAAAAGAGGTTGTTAAGCACATGAACAACGCAAATTGAGGTTGTTAAGCACACAAACAAGGGCAAATGAGGTTCCTAAGCACAAGAAGAAGTGCAATTGAGGTTCATAAGCACAAGATCAAGCACAAAAGAGGTTGTTAAGCACATGAACAACGCAAATTGAAGTTTTTAAGCACACAAACAAGGGAAAATGAGGATCCTAAGCACAAGAACAAGTGCAAATGAGGTTCGGAAGAACAAGATCAAGCTCAAAAGAGGTTGTTAAGCACATCAACAACGCAAATTGAGGTTGTTAAGCACACAAACAAGGGCAAATGAGGTTCCTAAGCACAAGAACAAGTGCAATTGAGGTTCATAACCACAAGCAATTAAGGTTCATCAGCACAAGATGAAACACAAAAGAGGTTGTTAAGCACACGAACAACGCAAATTGAGGTTGTTTAGCACACAAACAAGGGCAATTGAGGCTCCTAACCACAAGAAAAAGTGCAAATGACGTTCATAAGCACAAGATCAATCTCAAAAGAGGTTGTTAAGCACATCAACAACGCAAATTGAGGTTGTTATGCACACAAACAAGGGCAAATGAGGTTCCTAACCACAAGAACAAGTGCAATTGAGGTTCATAAGCGCAAGATGAAGCGCAAAAGATGTTGTTAAGCACACGAACAAGGGCAAATGAGGTTCCTAAGCACAAGAACAAGTGCAATTAAGGTTCATAAGCACAAGATGAAGGACAAAAGAGGTTGTTAAGCACACGAACAACGCAAATTGAGGTTGTTTAGCACACAAACAATGGCAAATGAGGTTCCTAACCACAAGAAAATGTGCAAATGACGTTCATAAGAACAAGATCAAGCGCAAAAGAGGTTGTTAAGCACATGAACAACGCAAATTGAGGTTGTTATGCACACAAACAAGGGCAAATGAGGTTCCTAAGCACAAGAACAAGTGCAATTGAGGTTCATAAGCGCAAGATGAAGCGCAAAAGATGTTGTTAAGCACACGAACTAGGGCAAATGAGGTTCCTAAGCACAAGAACAAGTGCAATTAAGGTTCATAAGCACAAGATTAAGCACAAAAGAGGTTGTTAGGCACACGAACAACGCAAATTGAGGTTGTTTAGCACACAAACAAGGGCAAATGAGGTTCCTAACCACAAGAACAAGTGCTAATGAGGTTCATAAGAACAAGATCAAGCACAAAAGAAGTTGTTAAGCACATGAACAACGCAAATTGAAGTTTTAAGCACACAAACAAGGGAAAATGAGGTTCCTAAGCACAAGAACAAGTACAAATGAGGTTCATAAGCACAAGATCAAGCTGAAAAGAGGTTGTTAAGCACATCAACAACGCAAATTGAGGTTGTTAAGCACCCAAACAAGGGCAAATGAGGTTCCTAAGCACAAGAACAAGAGCAATTGAGGTTCATAAGCACAAGATGAAGTACAAAACAGGTTGTTAAGCACACGAACAACGCAAATTGAAGTTGTTTGGCACACAAACAAGGGCAATTGAGGCTCCTAACCACAAGAAAAAGTGCAAATGACGTTCATAAGCACAAGATCCCTCTCAAAAGAGGTTGTTAAGCACATCAACAACGCAAATTGAGGTTGTTATGCACACAAACAAGGGCAAATTAGGTTCCTAACCACAAGAACAAGTGCAATTGAGGTTCCTAAGCGCAAGATGAAGCGCAAAAGATGTTGTTAAACACACGAACAAGGGCAAATGAGGTTCCTAAGCACAAGAACAAGTGCAATTGAGGTTCATAGGCACAAGATGAAGCACAAAAGAGGTTGTTAAACACGAACAACGCAAATTGAGGTTGTTTAGCACACAAACAAGGGAAAATGAGGTTCCTAACCACAAGAACAAGTGCAAATGAGGTTCATAGGAACAACATCAAGCGCAAAAAAGGTTGTTAAGCACATGAACAACGCAAATTGAGGTTGTTAAGCACACAAACAAGGGCAAATGAGGTTCCTAAGCACAAGAACAAGTGCAATTGAGGTTCATAAGCACAAGATGAAGCACAAAAGAGGTTGTTAAGCACACGAACAACGCAAATTGAGGTTGTTTAGCACACAAACAAGGGAAAATGAGGTTCCTAACCACAAGAACAAGTGCAATTGAGGTTCATAAGAACAAGATCAAGCGCAAAAGAGGTTGTTAAGCACATGAACAACGCAAATTGAGGTTGTTAAGCACACAAACAAGGGCAAATGAGGTTCCTAAGCACAAGAAGAAGTGCAATTGAGGTTCATAAGCACAAGATCAAGCACAAAAGAGGTTGTTAAGCACATGAACAACGCAAATTGAAGTTTTTAAGCACACAAACAAGGGAAAATGAGGATCCTAAGCACAAGAACAAGTGCAAATGAGGTTCAGAAGAACAAGATCAAGCTCAAAAGAGGTTGTTAAGCACATCAACAACGCAAATTGAGGTTGTTAAGAACACAAACAAGGGCAAATGAGGTTCCTAAGCACAAGAACAAGTGCAATTGAGGTTCATAACCACAAGCAATTAAGGTTCATCAGCACAAGATGAAACACAAAAGAGGTTGTTAAGCACACGAACAACGCAAATTGAGGTTGTTTAGCACACAAACAAGGGCAATTGAGGCTCCTAACCACAAGAAAAAGTGCAAATGACGTTCATAAGCACAAGATCAATCTCAAAAGAGGTTGTTAAGCACATCAACAACGCAAATTGAGGTTGTTATGCACACAAACAAGGGCAAATGAGGTTCCTAACCACAAGAACAAGTGCAATTGAGGTTCATAAGCGCAAGATGAAGCGCAAAAGATGTTGTTAAGCACACGAACAAGGGCAAATGAGGTTCCTAAGCACAAGAACAAGTGCAATTGAGGTTCATCAGCACAAGATGAAGCACAAAAGAGGTTGTTAAGCACACGTACAACGCAAATTGAGGTTGTTTAGCACACAAACAAGGGAAAATGAGGTTCCTAACCACAAGAACAAGTGCAAATGAGGTTCATAAGAACAAGATCAAGCGCAAAAGAGGTTGTTAAGCACATGAACAACGCAAATTGAGATTGTTAAGCACACAAACAAGGGCAAATGAGGTTCCTAAGCACAAGAAGAAGTTCAATTGAGGTTCATAAGCACAAGATCAAGCACAAAAGAGGTTGTTAAGCACATGAACAACGCAAATTGAAGTTTTTAAGCACACAAACAAGGGAAAATGAGGTTCCTAAGCAGAAGAACAAGTGCAAATGAGGTTCAGAACCACAAGATCAAGCTCAAAAGAGGTTGTTAAGCACATCAACAACGCAAATTGAGGTTGTTAAGCACACAAACAAGGGGAAATGAGGTTCCTAAGCACAAGAACAAGTGCAATTGAGGTTCATAAGCACAAGATCGAGCACAAAAG
Organism: Carex scoparia; assembly: GCA_024447655.1. Lineage (NCBI taxonomy): Eukaryota > Viridiplantae > Streptophyta > Magnoliopsida > Poales > Cyperaceae > Carex > Carex scoparia. The sequence goes on along the minus strand of JAJHPE010000003.1, from coordinate 319,727 downwards.
AGGTTGTTAAGCACATGAACAACGCAAATTGAAGTTTTTTAGCACACAAACAAGGGAAAATGAGGTTCCTAAGCACAAGAACAAGTGCAAATGAGGTTCAGAAGCACAAGATCAAGCTCAAAAGAGGTTGTTAAGCCCATCAACAACGTAAATTGAGGTTGTTAAGCACACAAACAAGGGCAAATGAGGTTCCTAAGCACAAGAACAAGTACAATTGAGGATCATAAGCACAAGATCAAGCACAAAAGAGGTTGTTAAGCACATGAACAACGCAAATTGAAGTTTTTAAGCACACAAACAAGGGAAAATTAGGTTCCTAAGCACAAGAACAAGTGCAAATGAGGTTCAGAAGCACAAGATCAAGCTCACAAGAGGTTGTTAAGCGCATCAACAACGCAAATTGAGGTTGTTAAGCACACAAACAAGGGCAAATGAGGTTCCTAAGCACAAGAACAAGTGCAATTGACGTTCATAAGCACAAGATGAAACACAAAAGAGGTTGTTAAGCGCACGAACAACGCAAATTGAGGTTGTTTAGCACACAAACAAGGGCAAATGAGGTTCCTATCCACAAGAAAATGTGCAAATGACGTTCATAAGCACAAGATCAAGCTCAAAAAAGATTGTTAAGCACATCAACAACGCAAATTGAGGTTGTTATGCACACAAACAAGGGCAAATGAGGTTCCTAAGCACAAGAACAAGTGCAATTGAGGTTCATAAGCGCAAGATGAAGCACAAAAGATGTTGTTAAGCACACGAACAAGGGCAAATGAGGTTCCTAAGCACAAGAACAAGTGCAATTAAGGTTCATAAGCACAAGATGAAGGACAAAAGAGGTTGTTAAGCACACGAACAACGCAAATTGAGGTTGTTTAGCACACAAACAATGGCAAATGAGGTTCCTAACCACAAGAAAATGTGCAAATGACGTTCATAAGAACAAGATCAAGCGCAAAAGAGGTTGTTAAGCACATGAACAACGCAAATTGAGGTTGTTATGCACACAAACAAGGGCAAATGAGGTTCCTAAGCACAAGAACAAGTGCAATTGAGGTTCATAAGCGCAAGATGAAGCGCAAAAGATGTTGTTAAGCACACGAACTAGGGCAAATGAGGTTCCTAAGCACAAGAACAAGTGCAATTAAGGTTCATAAGCACAAGATGAAGCACAAAAGAGGTTGTTAGGCACACGAACAACGCAAATTGAGGTTGTTTAGCACACAAACAAGGGCAAATGAGGTTCCTAACCACAAGAACAAGTGCTAATGAGGTTCATAAGAACAAGATCAAGCACAAAAGAAGTTGTTAAGCACATGAACAACGCAAATTGAAGTTTTGAAGCACACAAACAAGGGAAAATGAGGTTCCTAAGCACAAGAACAAGTGCAAATGAGGTTCATAAGCACAAGATCAAGCTGAAAAGAGGTTGTTAAGCACATCAACAACGCAAATTGAGGTTGTTAAGCACCCAAACAAGGGCAAATGAGGTTCCTAAGCACAAGAACAAGAGCAATTGAGGTTCATAAGCACAAGATGAAGTACAAAAGAGGTTGTTAAGCACACGAACAACGCAAATTGAAGTTGTTTGGCACACAAACAAGGGCAATTGAGGCTCCTAACCACAAGAAAAAGTGCAAATGACGTTCATAAGCAGAAGATCCCTCTCAAAAGAGGTTGTTAAGCACATCAACAACGCAAATTGAGGTCGTTATGCACACAAACAAGGGCAAATTAGGTTCCTAACCACAAGAACAAGTGCAATTGAGGTTCCTAAGCGCAAGATGAAGCGCAAAAGATGTTGTTAAACACACGAACAAGGGCAAATGAGGTTCCTAAGCACAAGAACAAGTGCAATTGAGGTTCATAGGCACAAGATGAAGCACAAAAGAGGTTGTTAAACACGAACAACGCAAATTGAGGTTGTTTAGCACACAAACAAGGGAAAATGAGGTTCCTAACCACAAGAACAAGTGCAAATGAGGTTCATAGGAACAACATCAAGCGCAAAAAAGGTTGTTAAGCACATGAACAACGCAAATTGAGGTTGTTAAGCACACAAACAAGGGCAAATGAGGTTCCTAAGCACAAGAACAAGTGCAATTGAGGTTCATAAGCACAAGATGAAGCACAAAAGAGGTTGTTAAGCACACGAACAACGCAAATTGAGGTTGTTTAGCACACAAACAAGGGAAAATGAGGTTCCTAACCACAAGAACAAGTGCAATTGAGGTTCATAAGAACAAGATCAAGCGCAAAAGAGGTTGTTAAGCACATGAACAACGCAAATTGAGGTTGTTAAGCACACAAACAAGGGCAAATGAGGTTCCTAAGCACAAGAAGAAGTGCAATTGAGGTTCATAAGCACAAGATCAAGCACAAAAGAGGTTGTTAAGCACATGAACAACGCAAATTGAAGTTTTTAAGCACACAAACAAGGGAAAATGAGGATCCTAAGCACAAGAACAAGTGCAAATGAGGTTCAGAAGAACAAGATCAAGCTCAAAAGAGGTTGTTAAGCACATCAACAACGCAAATTGAGGTTGTTAAGCACACAAACAAGGGCAAATGAGGTTCCTAAGCACAAGAACAAGTGCAATTGAGGTTCATAAGCACAAGCAATTGAGGTTCATCAGCACAAGATGAAACACAAAAGAGGTTGTTAAGCACACGAACAACGCAAATTGAGGTTGTTTAGCACACAAACAAGGGCAAATGAGGCTCCTAACCACAAGAAAAAGTGCAAATGACGTTCATAAGCACAAGATCAATCTCAAAAGAGGTTGTTAAGCACATCAACAACGCAAATTGAGGTTGTTATGCACACAAACAAGGGCAAATGAGGTTCCTAACCACAAGAACAAGTGCAATTGAGGTTCATAAGCGCAAGATGAAGCGCAAAAGATGTTGTTAAGCACACGAACAAGGGCAAATGAGGTTCCTAAGCACAAGAACAAGTGCAATTGAGGTTGATCAGCACAAGATGAAGCACAAAAGAGGTTGTTAAGCACACGTACAACGCAAATTGAGGTTGTTTAGCACACAAACAAGGGAAAATGAGGTTCCTAACCACAAGAACAAGTGCAAATGAGGTTCATAAGAACAAGATCAAGTGCAAAAGAGGTTGTTAAGCACATGAACAACGCAAATTGAGATTGTTAAGCACACAAACAAGGGCAAATGAGGTTCCTAAGCACAAGAAGAAGTTCAATTGAGGTTCATAAGCACAAGATCAAGCACAAAAGAGGTTGTTAAGCACATGAACAACGCAAATTGAAGTTTTTAAGCACACAAACAAGGGAAAATGAGGTTCCTAAGCAGAAGAACAAGTGCAAATGAGGTTCAGAACCACAAGATCAAGCTCAAAAGAGGTTGTTAAGCACATGAACAACGCAAATTGAGGTTGTTAAGCACACAAACAAGGGGAAATGAGGTTCCTAAGCACAAGAACAAGTGCAATTGAGGTTCATAAGCACAAGATCAAGCAGAAAAGAGGTTGTTAAGCACATGAACAACGCAAATTGAAGTTTTTAAGCACACAAACAAGGGAAAATGAGGTTCCTAAGCACAAGAACAAGTGCAAATGAGGTTCAGAAGAACAAGATCAAGCTCAAAAGAGGTTGTTAAGCACATCAACAACGCAAATTGAGGTTGTTAATCACACAAACAAGGGCAAATGAGGTTCCTAAGCACAAGAACAAGTGCAATTGAGGTTCATAAGCACAAGCAATTGAGGTTCATAAGCACAAGATGAAACACAAAAGAGGTTGTTAAGCACACGAACAACGCAAATTGAGGTTGTTTAGCACACAAACAAGGGCAAATGAGGCTCCTAACCACAAGAAAAAGTGCAAATGACGTTCATAAGCACAAGATCAATCTCAAAAGAGGTTGTTAAGCACATCAACAACGCAAATTGAGGTTGTTACGCACACAAACAAGGGCAAATGAGGTTCCTAACCACAAGAACAAGTGCAATTGAGGTTCATAAGCGCAAGATGAAGCGCAAAAGATGTTGTTAAGTACACGAACAAGGGCAAATGAGGTTCCTAAGCACAAGAACAAGTGCAATTGAGGTTCATAAGCACAAGATGAAGCACAAAAGAGGTTGTTAAGCACACGAACAACGCAAATTGAGGTTGTTTAGCACACAAACAAGGGAAAATGAGGTTCCTAACCACAAGAACAAGTGCAAATGAGGTCCATAAGAACAAGATCAAGCACAAAAAAGGTTGTTAAGCACATGAACAACGCAAATTGAGGATGTTAAGCACACAAACAAGGGCAAATGAGGTTCCTAAGCACAAGAACAAGTGCAATTGAGGTTCATAAGCACAAGATCTAGCACAAAAGAGGTTGTTAAGCACATGAACAACGCAAATTGAGGTTGTTAAGCACACAAACAAGGGCAAATGAGGTTCCTAAGCACAAGAACAAGAGCAATTGAGGTTCATCAGCACAAGATGAAGCACAAAAGAGGTTGTTAAGCACACGAACAACGCAAATTGAAGTTGTTTAGCACACAAACAAGGGGAACTGAGGCTCCTAACCACAAGAAAAAGTGCAAATGACGTTCATAAGCACAAGATCACTCTCAAAAGAGGTTGTTAAGCACATGAACAACACAAATTGAGGTTGTTAAGCACACAAACAAGGGTAAATGAGGTTCCTAAGCACAAGAACAAGTGCAATTGAGGTTCATAAGCACAAAATCAAGCACAAAAGAGGTTGTTAAGCACATGAACAACGCAAATTGAAGTTTTTAAGCACACAAACAAGGGAAAATGAGGTTCCTAAGCACAAGAACAAGTGCAAATGAGGTTCAGAAGCACAAGATCAAGCTCAAAAGAGGTTGTTAACCACATTAACAACGCAAATTGAGGTTGTTAAGCACACAAACAAGGGCAAATGAGGTTCCTAAGCACAAGAACAAGTGCAATTGAGGTTCATAAGCACAAGATGAAGCACAAAAGAGGTTGTTAAGCACACGAACAACGCAAATTGAGGTTGTTTAGCACACAAACAAGGGAAAATGAGGTTCCTATCCACAAGAAAATGTGCAAATGACGTTCATAAGCACAAGATCAAGCTCAAAAAAGGTTGTTAAGCACATCAACAACGCAAATTGAGGTTGTTATGCACACAAACAAGGGCAAATGAGGTTCCTAAGCAGAAGAACAAGTGCAATTGAGGTTCATAAGCGCAAGATGAAGCACAAAAGATGTTGTTAAGCACACGAACAAGGGCAAATGAGGTTCCTAAGCACAAGAACAAGTGCAATTGAGGTTCATAAGCACAAGATGAAGGACAAAAGAGGTCGTTAAGCACACGAACAACGCAAATTGAGGTTGTTTAGCACACAAACAAGGGCAAATGAGGTTCCTAACCACAAGAAAATGTGCAAATGACGTTCATAAGAACAAGATCAAGCGCAAAAGAGGTTGTTAAGCACATGAACAACGAAAATTGAGGTTGTTATGCACACAAACAAGGGCAAATGAGGTTCCTAAGCACAAGAACAAGTGCAATTGAGGTTCATAAGCGCAAGATGAAGCGCAAAAGATGTTGTTAAGCACACAAACAAGGGAAAATGAGGTTCCTAAGCACAAGAACAAGTGCAAATGAGGTTCAGAAGCACAAGATCAAGCTTAAAAGAGGTTGTTAAGCACATCAACAACGCAAATGGAGGTTGTTAAGCACACAAACAAGGGCAAATGAGGTTCCTAAGCACAAGAACAAGAGCAATTGAGGTTCATAAGCACAAGATGAAGCACAAAAGAGGTTGTTAATCACACGAACAACGCAAATTGAGGTTGTTTAGCACACAAACAAGGGAAAATGAGGTTCCTAACCACAAGAACAAGTGAAAATGAGGTTCATAAGAACAAGATCAAGCACAAAAAAGGTTGTTAAGCACATGAACAACGCAAATTGAGGTTGTTAAGCACACAAACAAGGGCAAATGAGGTTCCTAAGCACAAGAACAAGTGCAATTGAGGTTCATAAGCACAAGATCTAGCACAAAAGAGGTTGTTAAGCACATGAACAACGCAAATTGAGGTTGTTAAGCACACAAACAAGGGCAAATGAGGTTCCTAAGCACAAGAACAAGAGCAATTGAGGTTCATCAGCACAAGATGAAGCACAAAAGAGGTTGTTAAGCACACGAACAACGCTAATTGAAGTTGTTTAGCACACAAACAAGGGGAATTGAGGCTCCTAACCACAAGAAAAAGTGCAAATGACTATCATAAGCACAAGATCACTCTCAAAAGAGGTTGTTAAGCACATGAACAACGCAAATTGAGGTTGTTATGCACACAAACAAGGGCAAATGAGGTTCCTAACCACAAGAACAAGTGCAATTGAGGTTCATAAGCGCAAGATGAAGCGCAAAAGATGTTGTTAAGCACACGAACAAGGGCAAATGAGGTTCCTAAGCACAAGAACAAGTGCAATTGAGGTTCATAAGCACAAGATGAAGCACAAAAGAGGTTGTTAAGCACACGAACAACGCAAATTGAGGTTGTTTAGCACACAAACAAGGGAAAATGAGGTTCCTAACCACAAGAACAAGTGCAAATGAGGTTCATAAGAACAAGATCAAGCGCAAAAAAGGTTATTAAACACAAGAACAACGCAAATTGAGGTTGTTAAGCACACAAACAAGGGCAAATGAGGTTCCTAACCACAAGAACAAGTGCAAATGACGTTCATAAGTACAAGATCAAGCGCAAAAGAAGTTCTTAAGCACAGGAACAACGCAAATTGAGGTTGTTAAGCACACAAACAAAGGCAAATGAGGTTCCTAAGCACAAGAACAAGTTCAAGTGAGGTTCATAAGCACAAGATGAAGCACAAAAGAGGTTGTTAAGCACACGAACAACGCAAATTGAGGTTGTTTAGCACACAAACAAGGGAAAATGAGGTTCCTAACCACAAGAACAAGTGCAAATGAGGTTCATAAGAACAAGATCAAGCGCAAAAGAGGTTGTTAAGCACATGAACAACGCAAATTGAGGTTGTTAAGCACACCAACAAGGGCAAATGAGGTTCCTAAGCACAAGAAGAAGTGCAATTGAGGTTCATAAGCACAAGATCAAGCACAAAAGAGGTTGTTAAGCACATGAACAACGCAAATTGAAGTTTTTAAGCACACAAACAAGGGAAAATGAGGTTCCTAAGCACAAGAACAAGTGCAAATGAGGTTCGAAGCACAAGATCAAGCTCAAAAGAGGTTGTTAAGCACATCAACAACGCAAATTGAGGTTGTTAAGCACACAAACAAGGGCAAATGAGGTTCCTAAGCACAAGAACAAGTGCAATTGAGGTTCATAAGCACAAGATCAATCACAAAAGAGGTTGTTAAGCACATGAACAACGCAAATTGAAGTTTTTAAGCACACAAACAAGGGCAAATGAGGTTCCTAAGCACAAGAACAAGTGCAAATGACGTTCATAAGCACAAGATCAATCTTAAAAGAGGTTGTGAAGCACATCAACAACGCAAATTGAGGTTGTTATGCACACAAACAAGGGCAAATGAGGTTCCTAACCACAAGAACAAGTGCAATTGAGGTTCATAAGCACAAGCAATTGAGGTTCATAAGCACAAGATGAAACACAAAAGAGGTTGTTAAGCACACGAACAACGCAAATTGAGGTTGTTTAGCACACAAACAAGGGCAAATGAGGCTCCTAACCACAAGAAAAAGTGCAAATGACATTCATAAGCACAAGATCAATCTCAAAAGAGGTTGTTAAGCACATCAACAACGCAAATTGAGGTTGTTATGCACACAAACAAGGGCAAATGAGGTTCCTAAGCACAAGAACAAGTGCAATTGAGGTTCATAAGCGCAAGATGAAGCGCAAAAGATGTTGTTAAGCACACAAACAAGGGAAAATGAGGTTCCTAAGCACAAGAACAAGTGCAAATGAGGTTCAGAAGCACAAGATCAAGCTTAAAAGAGGTTGTTAAGCACATCAACAACGCAAATTGAGGTTGTTAAGCACACAAACAAGGGCAAATGAGGTTCCTAAGCACAAGAACAAGAGCAATTGAGGTTCATAAGCACAAGATGAAGCACAAAAGAGGTTGTTAATCACACGAACAACGCAAATTGAGGTTGTTTAGCACACAAACAAGGGAAAATGAGGTTCCTAACCACAAGAACAAGTGCAAATGAGGTTCATAAGAACAAGATCAAGCACAAAAAAGGTTGTTAAGCACATGAACAACGCAAATTGAGGTTGTTAAGCACACAAACAAGGGCAAATGAGGTTCCTAAGCACAAGAACAAGTGCAATTGAGGTTCATAAGCACAAGATCTAGCACAAAAGAGGTTGTTAAGCACATGAACAACGCAAATTGAGGTTGTTAAGCACACACAAACAAGGGCAAATGAGGTTCCTAAGCACAAGAACAAGAGCAATTGAGGTTCATCAGCACAAGATGAAGCACATAAGAGGTTGTTAAGCACACGAACAACGCAAATTGAAGTTGTTTAGCACACAAACAAGGGGAATTGAGGCTCCTAACCACAAGAAAAAGTGCAAATGACGTTCATAAGCACAAGATCACTCTCAAAAGAGGTTGTTAAGCACATGAACAACGCAAATTGAGGTTGTTATGCACACAAACAAGGGCAAATGAGGTTCCTAACCACAAGAACAAGTGCAATTGAGGTTCATAAGCGCAAGATGAAGCGCAAAAGATGTTGTTAAGCACACGAACAAGGGCAAATGAGGTTCCTAAGCACAAGAACAAGTGCAATTGAGGTTCATAAGCACAAGATGAAGCACAAAAGAGGTTGTTAAGCACACGAACAACGCAAATTGAGGTTGTTTAGCACACAAACAAGGGAAAATGAGGTTCCTAACCACAAGAACAAGTGCAAATGAGGTTCATAAGAACAAGATCAAGCGCAAAAAAGGTTATTAAACACAAGAACAACGCAAATTGAGGTTGTTAAGCACACAAACAAGGGCAAATGAGGTTCCTAAGCATAAGAACAAGTGCAATTGAGGTTCATAAGCACAAGATGAAGCACAAAAGAGGTTGTTAAGCACACGAACAACGCAAATTGAGGTTGTTTAGCACACAAACAAGGGAAAATGAGGTTCCTAACCACAAGAACAAGTGCAAATGAGGTTCATAAGAACAAGATCAAGCGCAAAAGAGGTTGTTAAGCACATGAACAACGCAAATTGAGGTTGTTAAGCACACCAACAAGGGCAAATGAGGTTCCTAAGCACAAGAAGAAGTGCAATTGAGGTTCATAAGCACAAGATCAAGCACAAAAGAGGTTGTTAAGCACATGAACAACGCAAATTGAAGTTTTTAAGCACACAAACAAGGGAAAATGAGGTTCCTAAGCACAAGAACAAGTGCAAATGAGGTTCTGAAGCACAAGATCAAGCTCAAAAGAGGTTGTTAAGCACATCAACAACACAAATTGAGGTTGTTAAGCACACAAACAAGGGCAAATGAGGTTCCTAAGCACAAGAACAAGTGCAATTGAGGTTCATAAGCACAAGATCAAGCACAAAAGAGGTTGTTAAGCACATGAACAACGCAAATTGAAGTTTTTAAGCACACAAACAAGGGCAAATGAGGTTCCTAAGCACAAGAATAAGTGCAAATGACGTTCATAAGCACAAGATCAATCTTAAAAGAGGTTGTGAAGCACATCAACAACGCAAATTGAGGTTGTTATGCACACAAACAAGGGCAAATGAGGTTCCTAACCACAAGAACAAGTGCAATTGAGGTTCATAAGCACAAGCAATTGAGGTTCATAAGCACAAGATGAAACACAAAAGAGGTTGTTAAGCACACGAACAACGCAAATTGAGGTTGTTTAGCACACAAACAAGGGCAAATGAGGCTCCTAACCACAAGAAAAAGTGCAAATGACATTCATAAGCACAAGATCAATCTCAAAAGAGGTTGTTAAGCACATCAACAACGCAAATTGAGGTTGTTATGCACACAAACAAGGGCAAATGAGGTTCCTAACCACAAGAACAAGTGCAATTGAGGTTCATAAGCGCAAGATGAAGCGCAAAAGATGTTGTTAAGTACACGAACAAGGGCAAATGAGTTTCCTAAGCACAAGAACAAATGCAATTGAGGTTCATAAGCACAAGATGAAGCACAAAAGAGGTTGTTGAGCACACGAACAACGCAAATTGAGGTTGTTTAGCACACAAACAAGGGAAAATGAGGTTCCTAACCACAAGAACAAGTGCAAATGAGGTTCATAAGAACAAGATCAAGCGCAAAAGAGGTTGTTAAGCACATGAACAACGCAAATTGAGGTTGTTAAGCACACAAACAAGGGCAAATGAGGTTCCTAAGCACAAGAACAAGTGCAATTGAGGTTCATAAGCACAAAATCAAGCACAAAAGAGGTTGTTAAGCACATGAACAACACAAATTGAAGTTTTTAAGCACACAAACAAGGGAAAATGAGGTTCCTAAGCACAAGAACAAGTGCAAATGAGGTTCAGAAGCACAAGATCAAGCTCAAAAGAGGTTGTTAAGCACATCAACAACGCAAATTGAGGTTGTTAAGCACACAAACAAGGGTAAATGAGGTTCCTAAGCACAAAAACAAGTGTAATTGAGGTTCATAAGCACAATATCATGCACAAAAGAGGTTGTTAAGCACATGAACAACGCAAATTGAAGTTTTTAAGCACACAAACAAGGGAAAATGAGGTTCCTAAGCACAAGAACAAGTGCAAATGAGGTTCAGAAGAACAAGATCAAGCTCAAAAGAGGTTGTTAAGCACATCAACAACGCAAATTGAGGTTGTTAATCACACAAACAAGGGCAAATGAGGTTCCTAAGCACAAGAACAAGTGCAATTGAGGTTCATAAGCACAAGCAATTGAGGTTCATAAGCACAAGATGAAACACAAAAGAGGTTGTTCAGCACACGAACAACGCAAATTGAGGTTGTTTAGCACACAAACAAGGGCAAATGAGGCTCCTAACCACAAGAAAAAGTGCAAATGTCGTTCATAAGCACAAGATCAATCTCAAAAGAGGTTGTTAAGCACATCAACAACGCAAATTGAGGTTGTTATGCACACAAACAGGGGCAAATGTGGTTCCTAACCACAAGAACAAGTGCAATTGAGGTTCATATGCGCAAGATGAAGCGCAAAAGATGTTGTTAAGTACACGAACAAGGGCAAATGAGGTTCCTAAGCACAAGAACAAGTGCAATTGAGGTTCATAAGCACAAGATGAAGCACAAAAGAGGTTGTTAAGCACACGAACAACGCAAATTGAGGTTGTTTAGCACACAAACAAGGGAAAATGAGGTTCCTAACCACAAGAACAAGTGCAAATGAGGTTCATAAGAACAAGATCAAGCGCAAAAAAGGTTATTAAACACAAGAACAACGCAAATTGAGGTTGTTAAGCACACAAACAAGGGCAAATGAGGTTCCTAAGCATAAGAACAAGTGCAATTGAGGTTCATAAGCACAAGATGAAGCACAAAAGAGGTTGTTAAGCACACGAACAACGCAAATTGAGGTTGTTTAGCACACAAACAAGGGAAAATGAGGTTCCTAACCACAAGAACAAGTGCAAATGAGGTTCATAAGAACAAGATCAAGCGCAAAAGAGGTTGTTAAGCACATGAACAACGCAAATTGAGGTTGTTAAGCACACCAACAAGGGCAAATGAGGTTCCTAAGCACAAGAAGAAGTGCAATTGAGGTTCATAAGCACAAGATCAAGCACAAAAGAGGTTGTTAAGCACATGAACAACGCAAATTCAAGTTTTTAAGCACACAAACAAGGGAAAATGAGGTTCCTAAGCACAAGAACAAGTGCAAATGAGGTTCAGAAGCACAAGATCAAGCTCAAAAGAGGTTGTTAAGCACATCAACAACGCAAATTGAGGTTGTTAAGCACACAAACAAGGGCAAATGAGGTTCCTAAGGACAAGAACAAGTGCAATTGAGGTTCATAAGCACAAGATCAAGCACAAAAGAGGTTGTTAAGCACATGAACAACGCAAATTGAAGTTTTTAAGCACACAAACAAGGGCAAATGAGGTTCCTAAGCACAAGAACAAGTGCAAATGACGTTCATAAGCACAAGATCAATCTTAAAAGAGGTTGTGAAGCACATCAACAACGCAAATTGAGGTTGTTATGCACACAAACAAGGGCAAATGAGGTTCCTAACCACAAGAACAAGTGCAATTGAGGTTCATAAGCACAAGCAATTGAGGTTCATAAGCACAAGATGAAACACAAAAGAGGTTGTTAAGCACACGAACAACGCAAATTGAGGTTGTTTAGCACACAAACAAGGGCAAATGAGGCTCCTAACCACAAGAAAAAGTGCAAATGACATTCATAAGCACAAGATCAATCTCAAAAGAGGTTGTTAAGCACATCAACAACGCAAATTGAGGTTGTTATGCACACAAACAAGGGCAAATGAGGTTCCTAACCACAAGAACAAGTGCAATTGAGGTTCATAAGCGCAAGATGAAGCGCAAAAGATGTTGTTAAGTACACGAACAAGGGCAAATGAGGTTCCTAAGCACAAGAACAAATGCAATTGAGGTTCATAAGCACAAGATGAAGCACAAAAGAGGTTGTTGAGCACACGAACAACGCAAATTGAGGTTGTTTAGCACACAAACAAGGGAAAATGAGGTTCCTAACCACAAGAACAAGTGCAAATGAGGTTCATAAGAACAAGATCAAGCGCAAAAGAGGTTGTTAAGCACATGAACAACGCAAATTGAGGTTGTTAAGCACACAAACAAGGGCAAATGAGGTTCCTAAGCACAAGAACAAGTGCAATTGAGGTTCATAAGCACAAACAATTGAGGTTCATAAGCACAAGAGGAAACACAAAAGAGGTTGTTAAGCACACGAACAACGCAAATTGAGGTTGTTTAGCACACAAACAAGGGCAAATGAGGCTCCTAACCACAAGAAAAAGTGCAAATGACGTTCATAAGCACAAGATCAATCTCAAAAGAGGTTGTTAAGCACATCAACAACGCAAATTGAGGTTGTTATGCACACAAACAGGGGCAAATGTGGTTCCTAACCACAAGAACAAGTGCAATTGAGGTTCATAAGCGCAAGATGAAGCGCAAAAGATGTTGTTAAGTACACGAACAAGGGCAAATGAGGTTCCTAAGCACAAGAACAAGTGCAATTGAGGTTCATAAGCACAAGATGAAGCACAAAAGAGGTTGTTAAGCACACGAACAACGCAAATTGAGGTTGTTTAGCACACAAACAAGGGAAAATGAGGTTCCTAACCACAAGAACAAGTGCAAATGAGGTTCATAAGAACAAGATCAAGCACAAAAAAGGTTGTTAAGCACATGAACAACGCAAATTGAGGTTGTTAAGCACACAAACAAGGGTAAATGAGGTTCCTAAGCACAAGAACAAGTGCAATTGAGGTTCATAAGCACAAAATCAAGCACAAAAGAGGTTGTTAAGCACATGAATAACGCAAATTGAAGTTTTTAAGCACACAAACAAGGGTAAATGAGGTTCCTAAGCACAAGAACAAGTGCAAATGAGGTTCAGATTCACAAGATCAAGCTCAAAAGAGGTTGTTAACCACATTAACAACGCAAATTGAGGTTGTTAAGAACACAAACAAGGGCAAATGAGGTTCCTAAGCACAAGAACAAGTGCAATTGAGGTTCATAAGCACAAGATGAAGCACAAAAGAGGTTGTTAAGCACACGAACAACGCAAATTGAGGTTGTTTAGCACGCAAACAAGGGAAAATGAGGTTCCTATCAACAAGAAAATGTGCAAATGACGTTCATAAGCACAAGATCAAGCTCAAAAAAGGTTGTTAAGCACATCAACAACGCAAATTGAGGTTGTTATGCACACAAACAAGGGCAAATGAGGTTCCTAAGCAGAAGAACAAGTGCAATTGAGGTTCATAAGCGCAAGATGAAGCACAAAAGATGTTGTTAAGCACACGAACAAGTGCAAATGAGGTTCCTAAGCACAAGAACAAGTGTAATTGAGGTTCATAACCACAAGATGAAGGACAAAAGAGGTCGTTAAGCACACGAACAACGCAAATTGAGGTTGTTTAGCACACAAACAAGGGCAAATGAGGTTCCTAACCACAAGAAAATGTGCAAATGACGTTCATAAGAACAAGATCAAGCGCAAAAGAGGTTGTTAAGCACATGAACAACGAAAATTGAGGTTGTTATGCACACAAACAAGGGCAAATGAGGTTCCTAAGCACAAGAACAAGTGCAATTGAGGTTCATAAGCGCAAGATGAAGCGCAAAAGATGTTGTTAAGCACACAAACAAGGGAAAATGAGGTTCCTAAGCACAAGAACAAGTGCGAATGAGGTTCAAAAGCAAAAGATCAAGCTTAAAAGAGGTTGTTAAGCACATCAACAACGCAAATTGAGGTTGTTAAGCACACAAACAAGGGCAAATGAGGTCCCTAAACACAAGAACAAGAGCAATTGAGGTTCATAAGCACAAGATGAAGCACAAAAGAGGTTGTTAATCACACGAACAACGCAAATTGAGGTTGTTTAGCACACAAACAAGGGAAAATGAGGTTCCTAACCACAAGAACAAGTTCAAATGAGGTTCATAAGAACAAGATCAAGCACAAAAAAAGTTGTTAAGCACATGAACAACGCAAATTGAGGTTGTTAAGCACACAAACAAGGGCAAATGAGGTTCCTAAGCACAAGAACAAGTGCAATTGAGGTTCATAAGCACAAGATCTAGCACAAAAGAGGTTGTTAAGCACATGAACAACGCAAATTGAGGTTGTTAAGCACACAAACAAGGGCAAATGATGTTCCTAAGCACAAGAACAAGAGCAATTGAGGTTCATCAGCACAAGATGAAGCACAAAAGAGGTTGTTAAGCACACGAACAACGCAAATTGAAGTTGTTTAGCACACAAACAAGGGGAATTGAGGCTCCTAACCACAAGAAAAAGTGCAAATGACGTTCATAAGCACAAGATCACTCTCAAAAGAGGTTGTTAAGCACATGAACAACGCAAATTGAGGTTGTTATGCACACAAACAAGAGCAAATGAGGTTCCTAACCACAAGAACAAGTGCAATTGAGGTTCATAAGCGCAAGATGAAGCGCAAAAGATGTTGTTAAGCACACGAACAAGGGCAAATGAGGTTCCTAAGCACAAGAACAAGTGCAATTGAGGTTCATAAGCACAAGATGAAGCACAAAAGAGGTTGTTAAGCACACGAACAACGCAAATTGAGGTTGTTTAGCACACAAACAAGGGAAAATGAGGTTCCTAACCACAAGAACAAGTGCAAATGAGGTTCATAAGAACAAGATCAAGCGCAAAAAAGGTTATTAAACACAAGAACAACGCAAATTGAAGTTGTTAAGCACACAAACAAGGGCAAATGAGGTTCCTAAGCATAAGAACAAGTGCAATTGAGGTTCATAAGCACAAGATGAAGCACAAAAGAGGTTGTTAAGCACACGAACAACGCAAATTGAGGTTGTTTAGCACACAAACAAAGGAAAATGAGGTTCCTAACCACAAGAACAAGTGCAAATGAGGTTCATAAGAACAAGATCAAGCGCAAAAGAGGTTGTTAAGCACATGAACAACGCAAATTGAGGTTGTTAAGCACACCAACAAGGGCAAATGAGGTTCCTAAGCACAAGAAGAAGTGCAATTGAGGTTCATAAGCACAAGATCAAGCTCAAAAGAGGTTGTTAAGCACATCAACAACGCAAATTGAGGTTGTTAAGCACACAAACAAGGGCAAATGAGGTTCCTAAGCACAAGAACAAGTGCAATTGAGGTTCATAAGCACAAGATGAAGCACAAAAGAGGTTGTTAAGCACACGAACAACGCAAATTGAGGTTGTTTAGCACACAAACAAGGGAAAATGAGGTTCCTAACCACAAGAACAAGTGCAAATGAGGTTCATAAGAACAAGATCAAGCGCAAAAAAGGTTATTAAACACAAGAACAACGCAAATTGAAGTTGTTAAGCACACAAACAAGGGCAAATGAGGTTCCTAAGCATAAGAACAAGTGCAATTGAGGTTCATAAGCACAAGATGAAGCACAAAAGAGGTTGTTAAGCACATCAACAACGCAAATTGAGGTTGTTTAGCACACAAACAAAGGAAAATGAGGTTCCTAACCACAAGAACAAGTGCAAATGAGGTTCATAAGAACAAGATCAAGCGCAAAAGAGGTTGTTAAGCACATGAACAACGCAAATTGAAGTTTTTAAGCACACAAACAAGGGAAAATGAGGTTCCTAAGCACAAGAACAAGTGCAAATGAGGTTCAGAAGCACAAGATCAAGCTCAAAAGAGGTTGTTAAGCACATCAACAACGCAAATTGAGGTTGTTAAGCACACAAACAAGGGCAAATGAGGTTCCTAAGCACAAGAACAAGTACAATTGAGGTTCATAAGCACAAGATCAAGCACAATAGAGGTTGTTAAGCACATGAACAACGCAAATTGAAGTTTTTAAGCACACAAACAAGGGCAAATGAGATTCCTAAGCACAAGAACAAGTGCAAATGACGTTCATAAGCACAAGATCAATCTTAAAAGAGGTTGTGAAGCACATCAACAACGCAAATTGAGGTTGTTATGCACACAAACAAGGGCAAATGAGGTTCCTAACCACAAGAACAAGTGCAATTGAGGTTCATAAGCACAAGCAATTGAGGTTCATAAGCACAAGATGAAACACAAAAGAGGTTGTTAAGCACACGAACAACGCAAATTGAGGTTGTTTAGCACACAAACAAGGGCAAATGAGGCTCCTAACCACAAGAAAAAGTGCAAATGACGTTCATAAGCACAAGATCAATCTCAAAAGAGGTTGTTAAGCACATCAACAACGCAAATTGAGGTTGTTATGCACACAAACAAGGGCAAATGAGGTTCCTAACCACAAGAACAAGTGCAATTGAGGTTCATAAGCGCAAGATGAAGCGCAAAAGATGTTGTCAAGTACACGAACAAGGGCAAATGAGGTTCCTAAGCACAAGAACAAGTGCAATTGAGGTTCATAAGCACAAGATGAAGCACAAAAGAGGTTGTTGAGCACACGAACAACGCAAATTGAGGTTGTTTAGCACACAAACAAGGGAAAATGAGGTTCCTAAACAAAAAAACAAGTGCAAATGAGGTTCATAAGAACAAGATCAAGCGCAAAAGAGGTTGTTAAGCACATGAACAACGCAAATTGAGGTTGTTAAGCACACAAACAAGGGCAAATGAGGTTCCTAAGCACAAGAACAAGTGCAATTGAGGTTCATAAGCACAAAATCAAGCACAAAAGAGGTTGTTAAGCACATGAACAACGCAAATTGAAGTTTTTAAGCACACAAACAAGGGAAAATGAGGTTCCTAAGCACAAGAACAAGTGCAAATGAGGTTCAGAAGCACAAGATCAAGCTCAAAAGAGGTTGTTAAGCACATCAACAACGCAAATTGAGGTTGTTAAGCACACAAACAAGGGTAAATGAGGTTCCTAAGCACAAGAACAAGTGCAATTGAGGTTCATAAGCACAATATCATGCACAAAAGAGGTTGTTAAGCACAGGAACAACGCAAATTGAAGTTTTTAAGCACACAAACAAGGGAAAATGAGGTTCCAAAGCACAAAAACAAGTGCAAATGAGGTTCAGAAGAACAAGATCAAGCTCAAAAGAGGTTGTTAAGCACATCAACAACGCAAATTGAGGTTGTTAAGCACACAAACAAGGGCAAATGAGGTTCCTAAGCACAAGAACAAGTGCAATTGAGGTTCATAAGCACAAACAATTGAGGTTCATAAGCACAAGAGGAAACACAAAAGAGGTTGTTAAGCACACGAACAACGCAAATTGAGGTTGTTTAGCACACAAACAAGGGCAAATGAGGCTCCTAACCACAAGAAAAAGTGCAAATGACGTTCATAAGCACAAGATCAATCTCAAAAGAGGTTGTTAAGCACATCAACAACGCAAATTGAGGTTGTTATGCACACAAACAGGGGCAAATGTGGTTCCTAACCACAAGAACAAGTGCAATTGAGGTTCATAAGCGCAAGATGAAGCGCAAAAGATGTTGTTAAGTACACGAACAAGGGCAAATGAGGTTCCTAAGCACAAGAACAAGTGCAATTGAGGTTCATAAGCACTAGATGAAGCACAAAAGAGGTTGTTAAGCACACGAACAACGCAAATTGAGGTTGTTTAGCACACAAACAAGGGAAAATGAGGTTCCTAACCACAAGAACAAGTGCAAATGAGGTTCATAAGAACAAGATCAAGCACAAAAAAGGTTGTTAAGCACATGAACAACGCAAATTGAGGTTGTTAAGCACACAAACAAGGGCAAATGAGGTTCCTAAGCACAAGAACAAGTGCAATTGAGGTTCATAAGCACAAAATCAAGCACAAAAGAGGTTGTTAAGCACATGAACAACGCAAATTGAAGTTTTTAAGCACACAAACAAGCGAAAATGAGGTTCCTAAGCACAAGAACAAGTGCAAATGAGGTTCAGAAGCACAAGATCAAGCTCAAAAGAGGTTGTTAACCACATTAACAACGCAAATTGAGGTTGTTAAGAACACAAACAAGGGCAAATGAGGTTCCTAAGCACAAGAACAAGTGCAATTGAGGTTCATAAGCACAAGATGAAGCACAAAAGAGGTTGTTAAGCACACGAACAACGCAAATTGAGGTTGTTTAGCACACAAACAAGGGAAAATGAGGTTCCTATCCACAAGAAAATGTGCAAATGACGTTCATAAGCACAAGATCAAGCTCAAAAAAGGTTGTTAAGCACATCAACAACGCAAATTGAGGTTGTTATGCACACAAACAAGGGCAAATGAGGTTCCTAAGCAGAAGAACAAGTGCAATTGAGGTTCATAAGCGCAAGATGAAGCACAAAAGATGTTGTTAAGCACACGAACAAGTGCAAATGAGGTTCCTAAGCACAAGAACAAGTGTAATTGAGGTTCATAAGCACAAGATGAAGGACAAAAGAGGTCGTTAAGCACACGAACAACGCAAATTGAGGTTGTTTAGCACACAAACAAGGGCAAATGAGGTTCCTAACCACAAGAAAATGTGCAAATGACGTTCATAAGAACAAGATCAAGCGCAAAAGAGGTTGTTAAGCACATGAACAACGAAAATTGAGGTTGTTATGCACACAAACAAGGGCAAATGAGGTTCCTAAGCACAAGAACAAGTGCAATTGAGGTTCATAAGCGCAAGATGAAGCGCAAAAGATGTTGTTAAGGACACGAACAAGGGCAAATGAGGTTCCTAAGCACAAGAACAAGTGCAATTGAGGTTCAGAAGCACAAGATCAAGCTTAAAAGAGCTTGTTAAGCTCATCAACAACGCAAATTGAGGTTGTTAAGCACACAAACAAGGGCAAATGAGGTTCCTAAACACAAGAACAAGAGCAATTGAGGTTCATAAGCACAAGATGAAGCACAAAAGAGGTTGTTAATCACACGAACAACGCAAATTGAGGTTGTTTAGCACACAAACAAGGGAAAATGAGGTTCCTAACCACAAGAACAAGTTCAAATGAGGTTCATAAGAACAAGATCAAGCACAAAAAAGGTTGTTAAGCACATGAACAACGCAAATTGAGGTTGTTAAGCACACGAACAAGGGCAAATGAGGTTCCTAAGCACAAGAACAAGTGCAATTGAGGTTCATAAGCACAAGATGAAGCACAAAAGAGATTGTTAAGCACACGAACAACGCAAATTGAGGTTGTTTAGCACACAAACAAGGGAAAATGAGGTTCCTAACCACAAGAACAAGTGCAAATGAGGTTCATAAGAACAAGATCAAGCGCAAAAAAGGTTATTAAACACATGAACAACGCAAATTGAGGTTGTTAAGCACACAAACAAGGGCAAATGAGGTTCCTAAGCATAAGAACAAGTGCAATTGAGGTTCATAAGCACAAGATGAAGCACAAAAGAGGTTGTTAAGCACACGAACAACGCAAATTGAGGTTGTTTAGCACACAAACAAGGGAAAATGAGGTTCCTAACCACAAGAACAAGTGCAAATGAGGTTCATAAGAACAAGATCAAGCGCAAAAGAGGTTGTTAAGCACATGAACAACGCAAATTGAGGTTGTTAAGCACACCAACAAGGGCAAATGAGGTTCCTAAGCACAAGAAGAAGTGCAATTGAGGTTCATAAGCACAAGATCAAGCACAAAAGAGGTTGTTAAGCACATGAACAAAGCAAATTGAAGTTTTTAAGCACACAAACAAGGGAAAATGAGGTTCCTAAGCACAAGAACAAGTGCAAATGAGGTTCAGAAGCACAAGATCAAGCTCAAAAGAGGTTGTTAAGCACATCAACAACGCAAATTGAGGTTGTTAAGCACACAAACAAGGGCAAATGAGGTTCCTAAGCACAAGAACAAGTGCAATTGAGGTTCATAAGCACAAGATCAAGCACAAAAGAGGTTGTTAAGCACATGAACAAGGCAAATTGAAGTTTTTAAGCACACAAACAAGGGCAAATGAGGTTCCTAAGCACAAGAACAAGTGCAAATGACGTTCATAAGCACAAGATCAATCTTAAAAGAGGTTGTGAAGCACATCAACAACGCAAATTGAGGTTGTTATGCACACAAACAAGGGCAAATGAGGTTCCTAACCACAAGAACAAGTGCAATTGAGGTTCATAAGCGCAAGATGAAGCGCAAAAGATGTTGTTAAGGACACGAACAAGGGCAAATGAGGTTCCTAAGCACAAGAACAAGTGCAATTGAGGTTCATAAGCACAAGATGAAGCACAAAAGAGGTTGTTAAGCACACGAACAACGCAAATTGAGGTTGTTTAGCACACAAACAAGGGAAAATGAGGTTCCTAACCACAAGAACAAGTGCAAATGAGGTTCATAAGAACAAGATCAAGCGCAAAAGAGGTTGTTAAGCACATCAACAACGCAAATTGAGGTTGTTAAGCACACAAACAAGGGCAAATGAGGTTCCTAAGCACAAGAAGAAGTGCAATTGAGGTTCATAAGCACAAGATCAAGCACAAAAGAGGTTGTTAAGCACATGAACAACGCAAATTGAAGTTTTTAAGCACACAAACAAGGGAAAATGAGGTTCCTAAGCACAAGAACAAGTGCAAATGAGGTTCAGAAGCACAAGATCAAGCTCAAAAGAGGTTGTTAAGCACATCAACAACGCAAATTGAGGTTGTTAAGCACACAAACAAGGGTAAATGAGGTTCCTAAGCACAAGAACAAGTGCAATTGAGGTTCATAAGCACAATATCAAGCACAAAAGAGGTTGTTAAGCACATGAACAACGCAAATTGATGTTTTTAAGCACACAAACAAGGGAAAATGAGGTTCCTAAGCACAAGAACAAGTGCAAATGAGGTTCAGAAGAACAAGATCAAGCTCAAAAGAGGTTGTTAAGCACATCAACAACGCAAATTGAGGTTGTTAAGCACACAAACAAGGGCAAATGAGGTTCCTAAGCACAAGAAGAAGTGCAATTGAGATTCATAAGCACAAGCAATTGAGGTTCATAAGCACAAGATGAAACACAAAAGAGGTTGTTAAGCACACGAACAACACAAATTGAGGTTGTTTAGCACACAAACAAGGGCAAATGAGGCTCCTAACCACAAGAAAAAGTGCAAATGACGTTCATAAGCACAAGATCAATCTCAAAAGAGGTTGTTAAGCACATCAACAACGCAAATTGAGGTTGTTATGCACACAAACAAGGGCAAATGAGGTTCCTAACCACAAGAACAAGTGCAATTGAGGTTCATAAGCGCAAGGTGAAGCGCAAAAGATGTTGTTAAGTACACGAACTAGGGCAAATGAGGTTCCTAAGCACAAGAACAAGTGCAATTGAGGTTCATAAGCACAAGATGAAGCACAAAAGAGGTTGTTAAGCACACGAACAACGCAAATTGAGGTTGTTAAGCACACAAACAAGGGCAAATGAGGTTCCTAAGCACAAGAACAAGTGCAATTGAGGTTCATAAGCACAAAATCAAGCACAAAAGAGGTTGTTAAGCACATGAACAACGCAAATTGAAGTTTTTAAGCACACAAACAAGGGAAAATGAGGTTCCTAAGCACAAGAACAAGTGCAAATGAGGTTCAGAAGCACAAGATCAAGCTCAAAAGAGGTTGTTAACCACATTAACAACGCAAATTGATGTTGTTAAGCACACAAACAAGGGCAAATGAGGTTCCTAAGCACAAGAACAAGTGCAATTGAGGTTCATAAGCACAAGATGAAGCACAAAAGAGGTTGTTAAGCACACGAACAACGCAAATTGAGGTTGTTTAGCACCCAAACAAGGGAAAATGAGGTTCCTATCCACAAGAAAATGTGCAAATGACGTTCATAATCACAAGATCAACCTGAAAAAAGGTTGTTAAGCACATCAACAACGCAAATTGAGGTTGTTATACACACAAACAAGGGCAAATGAGGTTCCTAAGCACAAGAACAAGTGCAATTGAGGTTCATAAGCGCAATATGAAGCACAAAATATGTTGTTAAGCACACGAACAAGGGCAAATGAGGTTCCTAAGCACAAGAACAAGTGCAATTGAGGTTCATAAGCACAAGATGAAGGACAAAAGAGGTTGTTAAGCACACGAACAACGCAAATTGATGTTGTTTAGCACACAAACATGGGCAAATGAGGTTCCTAACCACAAGAAAATGTGCAAATGACGTTCATAAGCACAAGATCAATCTCAAAAAAGGTTGTTAAGCACATCAACAACGCAAATTGAGGTTGTTATGCACACAAACAAGGGCAAATGAGGTTCCTAAGCACAAGAACAAGTGCAATTGAGGTTCATAAGCGCAAGATGAAGCGCAAAAGATGTTGTTAAGCACACGAACAAGGGCAAATGAGGATCCTAAGCACAAGAACAAGTGCAATTGAGGTTCATAAGCACAAGATGAAGCACAAAAGAGGTTGTTAAGCACACGAACAACGCAAATTGAGGTTGTTTAGCACACAACCAAGGGCAAATGAGGTTCCTAACCGCAAGAACAAGTGTAAATGTGGTTCATAAGAACAAGATCAAGCGCAAAAGTGGTTGTTAAGCACATGAACAACGCAAATTGAGGTTGTTAAGCACACAAACAAGGGCAAATGAGGTTCCTAAGCACAAGAAGAAGTGCAATTGAGGTTCATAAGCACAAGATCAAGCACAAAAGAGGTTGTTAAGCACATGAACAACGCAAATTGAAGTTTTTAAGCACACAAACAAGGGAAAATGAGGTTCCTAAGCACAAGAACAAGTGCAAATGAGGTTCAGAAGCACAAGATCAAGCTCAAAAGAGGTTGTTAAGCACATCAACAACGCAAATTGAGGTTGTTAAGCACACAAACAAGGGCAAATGACGTTCCTAAGCACAAGAAGAAGTGCAATTGAGGTTCATAAGCGCAAGATGAAGCGCAAAAGATGTTGTTAAGCACACAAACAAGGGCAAATGAGGTTCCTAAGCACAAGAACAAGTGCAATTGAGGTTCATAAGCACAAGATCAAGCACAAAAGAGGTTGTTAAGCACACGAACAACGCAAATTGAGGTTGTTTAGCACACAAACAAGGGCAAATGAGGCTCCTAACCACAAGAAAAAGTGCAAATGACGTTCTTAAGCACAAGATCACTCTCAAAAAAGGTTGTTAAGCACATCAACTACGCATATTGAGGTTGTTATGCACACAAACAAGGGCAAATGAGGTTCCTAAGCACAAGAACAAGTGCAATTGAGGGTCATAAGCGCAAGATGAAGCGCAAAAGATGTTGTTAAGCACACGAACAAGGGCAAATGAGGATCCTAAGCACAAGAACAAGTGCAATTGAGGTTCATAAGAACAAGTTGAAGCACAAAAGAGGTTGTTAAGCACACGAACAACGCAAATTGAGGTTGTTTAGCACACAAACAAGGGAAAATGAGGTTCCTAACCACAAGAACAAGTGCAAATGGGGTTCCTCAGCACAAGAACAAGTGCAATTGAGATTCATAAGCTCAAGATGAAGCGCAAAAGAGGTTGTTAAGCACAGGAACAACGCAAATTGAGGTTGTTTAGCACACAAACAAGGGCAAATGAGGCTCCTAACCACAAGAAAAGGTGCAAATGACGTTCATAAGCACAAGATCACTCTCAAAAGAGGTTGTTGAGCAGATCAACAACCCAAATTGAGGTTGTTATGCACACAAACAAGGGCAAATGAGGTTCCTAACCACAAGAACAAGTGCAATTGAGGTTCATAAGCGCAAGATGAAGCGCAAAAGATGTTGTTAAGCACATGAACAAGGGCAAATGAGGTTCCTAAGCACAAGAACAAGTGCAATTGAGGTTCATAAGCACAGGATGAAGCACAAAAGAGGTTGTTAAGCACACGAACAACTCAAATTGATGTTGTTTAGCACACAAACAGGGGCAAATGAGGTTCCTAACCACAAGAAAATGTGCCAATGACGTTCATAAGCACAAGATCAATCTCAAAAAAGGTTGTTAAGCACATCAACAACGCAAATTGAGGTTGTTATGCACACAAACAAGGGCAAATGAGGTTCCTAAGCACAAGAACAAGTGCAATTGAGGTTCATAAGCGTAAGATGAAGCGCAAAAGATGTTGTTAAGCACACGAACAAGGACAAATGAGGATCCTAAGCACAAGAACAAGTGCAATTGAGGTTCATAAGCACAAGATGAAGCACAAAAGAGGTTGTTAAGCACACGAACAACGCAAATTGAGGTTGTTTAGCACACAACCAAGGGCAAATGAGGTTCCTAACCGCAAGAACAAGTGTAAATGTGGTTCATAAGAACAAGATCAAGCGCAAAAGTGGTTGTTAAGCACATGAACAACGCAAATTGAGGTTGTTAAGCATACAAACAAGGGCAAATGAGGTTCCTAAGCACAAGAAGAAGTGCAATTGAGGTTCATAAGCACAAGATCAAGCACAAAAGAGGTTGTTAAGCACATGAACAACGCAGATTGAAGTTTTTAAGCACACAAACAAGGGAAAATGAGGTTCCTAAGCACAAGAACAAGTGCAAATGAGGTTCAGAAGCACAAGATCAAGCTCAAAAGAGGTTGTTAAGCACATCAACAACGCAAATTGAGGTTGTTAAGCACACAAACAAGGGCAAATGACGTTCCTAAGCACAAGAAGAAGTGCAATTGAGGTTCATAAGCACAAGATCAAGCACAAAAGAGGTTGTTAAGCACATGAACAACGCAAATTGAAGTTTTTAAGCACACAAAAAAGGGAAAATGAGGTTCCTAAGCACAAGAACAAGTGCGAATGAGGTTCAGAAGCACAAGATCAAGCTCAAAAGAGGTTGTTAAGCACATCAACAACGCAAATTGAGGCTGTTAAGCACACAAACAAGGGCAAATGAGGTTCCTAAGCACAAGAACAAGTGCAATTGAGGTTCATAAGCACAAGATCAAGCACAAAAGAGGTTGTTAAGCACACGAACAACGCAAATTGAGGTTGTTTAGCACACAAACAAGGGCAAATGAGGCTCCTAACCAAAAGAAAAAGTGCAAATGACGTTCATAAGCACAAGATCAATCTCAAAAGAGGTTCTTAAGCACATGAACAACGCAAATTGAAGTTTTTAAGCACACAAACAATGGAAAATGAGGTTCCTAAGCACAAGAACAAGTGCAAATGAGGTTCAGAAGCACAAGATCAAGCTCAAAAGAGGTTGTTAAGCACATCAACAACGCAAATTGAGGTTGTTAAGCACACAAACAAGGGCAAATGAGGTTCCTAAGCACAAGAACAAGTGCAATTGAGGTTCATAACCACAAGATGAAGCACAAAAGAGGTTGTTAAGCACACGAACAACGCAAATTGAGGTTGTTTAGCACACAAACAAGGGCAAATGAGATTCCTAACCACAAGAAAAAGTGCAAATGACGTTCATAAGCACAAGATCAATCTCAAAAAAGGTTGTTAAGCACATCAACAACGCAAATTGAGGTTGTTATGCACACAAACAAGGGCAAATGAGGTTCCTAAGCACAAGAACAAGTGCAATTGAGGTTCATAAGCGCAAGATGAATCGCAAAAGATGTTGTTAAGCACACGAACAAGGGCAAATGAGGTTCCTCAACACAAGAACAAGTGCAATTAAGGTTCATAAGCACAAGATGAAGCACAAAAGAGGTTGTTAAGCACACGAACAACGCAAATTGAGGTTGTTTAGCACACAAACAAGGGCAAATGAGGTTCCTAACCGCAAGAACAAGTGAAAATGAGGTTCATAAGAACAAGATCAAGCTCAAAAGTGGTTGTTAAGCACATGAACAACGCAAATTGAGGTTGTTAAGCACACAAACAAGGGCAAATGAGGTTCCTAAGGACAAGAACAAGTGCAATTGAGGTTCAGAAGCACAAGATCAAGCTCAAAAGAGGTTGCTAAGCACATCAACAACGCAAATTGAGGTTGTTAAGCACACAAACAAGGGCAAATGAGGTTCCTAAGCACAAGAACAAGTGCAATTGAGGTTCATAAGCACAAGATGAAACACAAAAGAGGTTGTTAAGCACACGAACAACACAAATTGAGGTTGTTTAGCACACAAACAAGGGCAAATGAGGCTCCTAACCACAAGAAAAAGTGCAAATGACGTTGATAAGCACAAGATCAATCTCAAAAGAGGTTGTTAAGCACATCAACAACGCAAATTAAGGTTGTTATGCACACAAACAAGGGCAAATGAGGTTCCTAACCACAAGAACAATTGCAATTGAGGTTCATAAGCGCAAGATGAAGCGCAAAAGAGGTTGTTAAGCACATGAACAACGCAAATTGAAGTTTTTAAGCACACAAACAAGGGAAAATGAGATTCCTAAGCACAAGAACAAGTGCAAATGAGGTTCAGAAGCACAAGATCAAGCTCAAAAGAGGTTGTTAAGCACATCAACAACGCAAATTGAGGTTGTTAAGCACACAAACAAGGGCAAATGAGGTTCCTAAGCACAAGAACAAGTGCAATTCAGGTTCGTAAGCACAAGATGAAGCACAAAAGAGGTTGTTAAGCACACGAACAACGCAAATTGAGGTTGTTTAGCACACAAACAAGGGCAAATGAGGTTCCTAACCACAAGAAAAAGTGCAAATGACGTTCATAAGAACAAGATCAAGCTCAAAAAAGGTTGTTAAGCACATCAACAACGCAAATTGAGGTTGTTATGCACACAAACAAGGGCAAATGAGGTTCCTAAGCACAACAACAAGTGCAATTGAGGTTCATCAGCACAAGATGAAGCACAAAAGATGTTGTTAATCACACGAACAAGGGCAAATGAGGTTCCTAAGCACAAGAACAAGTGCAATTGAGGTTCATAAGCACAAGATGAAGGACAAAAGAGGTTGTTAAGCACACGAACAACGCAAATTGAGGTTGTTTAGCACACAAACAAGGGCAAATGAGGTTCCTAACCACAAGAACAAGTGCAAATGAGGTTCATAAGAACAAGATCAAGCGCAAAAGTGGTTGTTAAGCACATGAACAACGCAAATTGAGGTTGTTAAGCAGACATACAAGGGCAAATGAGGTTCCAAAGCACAAGAACAAGTGCAATTGAGGTTCATAAGCACAAGATCAAGCACAAAAGAGGTTGTTAAGCACATGAACAACGCAAATTGAAGTTTTTAAGCACACAAACAAGGGAAAATGAGATTCCTAAGCACAAGAACAAGTGCAAATGAGGTTCAGAAGCACAAGATCAAGCTCAAAAGAGGTTGTTAAGCACATCAACAACGCAAATTGAGGTTGTTAAGCACACAAACAAGGGCAAATGAGTTTCCTAAGCACAAGAACAAGTGCAATTGAGGTTCATAAGCACAAGATGAAACACAAAAGAGGTTGTTAAGCACACGAACAACACAAATTGAGGTTGTTTAGCACACAAACAAGGGCAAATGAGGCTCCTAACCACAAGAAAAAGTGCAAATGACGTTGATAAGCACAAGATCAATCTCAAAAGAGGTTGTTGAGCACATCAACAACGCAAATTGAGGTTGTTATGCACACAAACAAGGGCAAATGAGGTTCCTAACCACAAGAACAATTGCAATTGAGGTTCATAAGTGGAAGATGAAGCGCAATAGATGTTGTTAAGCACACGAACAAGGGCAAATGAGGTTCCTAAGCACAAGAACAAGTGCAATTGAGGTTCATAAGCACAAGATGAAGCACAAAAGAGGTTGTTAAGCACACGAACAACGCAAATTGAGGTTGTTTAGCACACAAACAAGGGAAAATGAGGTTCCTAACCACAAGAACAAGTGCAAATGAGGTTCATAAGAACAAGATCAAGCGCAAAAGAGGTTGTTAAGCACATGAACAACGCAAATTGAGGTTGTTAAGCACACAAACAAGGGCAAATGAGGTTCCTAAGCACAAGAACAAGTGCAATTGAGGTTCATAAGCACAAGATCAATCACAAAAGAAGTTGTTAAGCACATGAACAACTCAAATTGAAGTTTTTAAGCACACAAACAAGGGAAAATGAGGTTCCTAAGCACAAGAACAATTGCAAATGACGTTCAGAAGCACAAGATCAAGCTCAAAAGAGGTTGTTAAGCACATCAACAACGCAAATTGAGGTTGTTCAGCACACAAACAAGGGCAAATGAGGTTCCTAAGCACAACAACAAGTGCAATTGAGGTTCATAAGCACAAGATGAAGCACAAAAGAGGTTGTTAAGCACACGAACAACGCAAATTGAGGTTGTTAAGCACACAAACAAGGGCAAACGAGGTTCCTAACCACAAGAAAAAGTGCAAATGACGTTCATAAGCACAAGATCAATCTCAAAAGAGGTTGTTACGCACATCAACAACGCAAATTGAGGTTGTTATGCACACAAACAAGGGCAAATGAGGTTCCTAACCACAAGAACAAGTGCAATTGAGGTTCATAAGCGCAAGATGAAGCGCAAAAGATGTTGTTAAGCACACGAACAAGTGCAAATGAGGTTCCTAAGCACAAGAACAAGTGCAATTGAGGTTCATAAGCACAAGATGAAGCACAAAAGAAGTTGTTAAGCACACGAACAACGCAAATTGAGGTTGTTTAGCACACAAACAAGGGAAAATGAGGTTCCTAACCACAAGAAAAAGTGCAAATGAGGTTCATAAGAACAAGATCAAGCGCAAAAGAGGTTGTTAAGCACATGAACAACGCAAATTGAGGTTGTTAAGCACACAAACAAGGGCAAATGAGGTTCCTAAGCACAAGAACAAGTGCAATTGAGGTTCATAAGCACAAGATCAATAACAAAAGAGGTTGTTAAGCACATGAACAACGCAAATTGAAGTTTTTAAGCACACAAACAAGGGAAAATGAGGTTCCTAAGCACAAGAACAAGTGCAAATGAGGTTCAGAAGCACAAGATCAAGCTCAAAAGAGGTTGTTAAGCACATCAACAACGCAAATTGAGGTTGTTAAGCACACATACAAGGGCAAATGAGGTTCCTAAGCACAAGAACAAGTGCAATTGAGGTTCATAAGCACAAGATGAAGCACAAAAGAGGTTGTTAAGCACACGAACAACGCAAATTGAGGTTGTTTGGCGAACAAACAAGGGCAAATGAGGTTCCTATCCATAAGAAAATGTGCAAATGACGTTCATAAGCACAAGATCAAGCTCAAAAAAGGTTGTTAAGCACATCAACAACGCAAATTGAGGTTGTTATGCACACAAACAAGGGCAAATGAGGTTCCTAAGCACAAGAACAAATGCAATTGAGGTTCATAAGCGCAAGATGAAGCACAAAAGATGTTGTTAAGCACACGAACAAGGGCAAATGAGGTTCCTAAGCACAAGAAGAAGTGCAATTGAGGTTCATAAGCACAAGATCAAGCACAAAGGAGGTTGTTAAGCACATGAACAACGCAAATTGAAGTTTTGAAGCACACAAACAAGGGAAAATAAGGTTCCTAAGCACAAGAACAAGTGCAAATGAGGTTCAGAAGCACAAGATCAAGCTCAAAAGAGGTTGTTAAGCACATCAACAACGCAAATTGAGGTTGTTAAGCACACAAACAAGGGCAAATGAGGTTCCTAAGCACAAGAAGAAGTGCAATTGAGGTTCATAAGCACAAGATCAGGCACAAAAGAGGTTGTTAAGCACATGAACAACGCAAATTGAAGTTTTTAAGCACACAAACAAGGGAAAATGAGGTTCCTAGGCACAAGAACAAGTGCAAATGAGGTTCAGAAGCACAAGATCAAGCTCAAAAGAGGTAGTTAAGCACATCAACAACGCAAATTGAGGTTGTTAAGCACACAAACAAGGGCAAATGACGTTCCTAAGCACAAGAAGAAGTGCAATTGAGGTTCATAAGCACAAGATCAAGCACAAAAGAGGTTGTTAAGCACATGAACAACGCAAATTGAAGTTTTTAAGCACACAAACAAGAGAAAATGAGGTTCCTAAGCACAAGAACAAGTGCAAATGAGGTTCAGAAGCACAAGATCAAGCTCAAAAGAGGTTGTTAAGCACATCAACAACGCAAATTGAGGTTGTTAAGCACACAAGCAAGGGCAAATGAGGTTCCTAAGCACAAGAACAAGTGCAATTGAGGTTCATAAGCACAAGATGAACCACAAAAGAGGTTGTTAAGCACACGAACAACACAAATTGAGGTTGTTTAGCACACAAACAAGGGCAAATGAGGCTCCTAACCACAAGAAAAAGTGCAAATGACGTTGATAAGCACAAGATCAATCTCAAAAGAGGTTGTTGAGCACATCAACAACGCAAATTGAGGTTGTTATGCACACAAACAAGGGCAAATGAGGTTCCTAACCACAAGAACAATTGCAATTGAGGTTCATAAGTGGAAGATGAAGCGCAAAAGATGTTGTTAAGCACACGAACAAGGGCAAATGAGGTTCCTAAGCACAAGAACAAGTGCAATTGAGGTTCATAAGCACAAGATGAAGCACAAAAGAGGTTGTTAAGCACACGAACAACGCAAATTGAGGTTGTTTAGCACACAAACAAGGGAAAATGAGGTTCCTAACCACAAGAACAAGTGTAAATGAGGTTCATAAGAACAAGATCAAGCGCAAAAGAGGTTGTTAAGCACATGAACAACGCAAATTGAGGTTGCTAAGCACACAAACAAGGGCAAATGAGGTTCCTAAGCACAAGAACAAGTGCAATTGAGGTTCATAAGCACAAGATCAATCACAAAAGAAGTTGTTAAGCACATGAACAACTCAAATTGAAGTTTTTAAGCACACAAACAAGGGAAAATGAGGTTCCTAAGCACAAGAACAAGTGCAAATGAGTTTCAGAAGCACAAGATCAAGCTCAAAAGAGGTTGTTAAGCACATCAACAACGCAAATTGATGTTGTTAAGCACACAAACAAGGGCAAATGAGGTTCCTAAGCACAACAACAAGTGCAATTGAGGTTCATAAGCACAAGATGAAGCACAAAAGAGGTTGTTAAGCACACGAACAACGCAAATTGAGGTTGTTTAGCACACAAACAAGGGCAAACGAGGTTCCTAACCACAAGAAAAAGTGCAAATGACGTTCATAAGCACAAGATCAATCTCAAAAGAGGTTGTTAAGCACATCAACAACGCAAATTGAGGTTGTTATGCACACAAACAAGGGCAAATGAGGTTCCTAACCACAAGAACAAGTGCAATTGAGGTTCATAAGCGCAAGATGAAGCGCAAAAGATGTTGTTAAGCACACGAACAAGGGCAAATGAGGTTCCTAAGCACAAGAACAAGTGCAATTGAGGTTCATAAGCACAAGATGAAGCACAAAAGAGGTTGTTAAGCACACGAACAACGCAAATTGAGGTTGTTTAGCACACAAACAAGGGAAAATGAGGTTCCTAACCACAAGAAAAAGAGCAAATGAGGTTCATAAGAACAAGATCAAGCGCAAAAGAGGTTGTTAAGCACATGAACAACGCAAATTGAGGTAGTTAAGCACACACACAAGGGCAAATGAGGTTCCTAAGCACAAGAACAAGTGCAATTGAGGTTCATAAGCACAAGATCAATCACAAAAGAGGTTGTTAAGCACATGAACAACGCAAATTGAAGTTTTTAAGCACACAAACAAGGGAAAATGAGGTTCCTAAGCACAAGGACAAGTGCAAATGAGGTTCAGAAGCACAAGATCAAGCTCAAAAGAGGTTGTTAAGCACATCAATAACGCAAATTGAGGTTGTTAAGCACACATACAAGGGCAAATGAGGTTCCTAAGCACAAGAACAAGTGCAATTGAGGTTCATAAGCACAAGATGAAGCACAAAAGAGGTTGTTAAGCACACGAACAACGCAAATTGAGGTTGTTTAGCGCACAAACAAGGGCAAATGAGGTTCCTATCCATAAGAAAATGTGCAAATGACGTTCATAAGCACAAGATCAAGCTCAAAAAAGGTTGTTAAGCACATCAACAACGCAAATTGAGGTTGTTATGCACACAAACAAGGGCAAATGAGGTTCCTAAGCACAAGAACAAATGCAATTGAGGTTCATAAGCGCAAGATGAAGCACAAAAGATGTTGTTAAGCACACGAACAAGGGCAAATGACGTTCCTAAGCACAAGAAGAAGTGCAATTGAGGTTCATAAGCACAAGATCAAGCACAAAAGGAGGTTGTTAAGCACATGAACAACGCAAATTGAAGTTTTGAAGCACACAAACAAGGGAAAATGAGGTTCCTAAGCACAAGAACAAGTGCAAATGAGGTTCAGAAGCACAAGATCAAGCTCAAAAGAGGTTGTTAAGCACATCAACAACGCAAATTGAGGTTGTTAAGCACACAAACAAGGGCAAATGAGGTTCCTAAGCACAAGAAGAAGTGCAATTGAGGTTCATAAGCACAAGATCAGGCACAAAAGAGGTTGTTAAGCACATGAACAACGCAAATTGAAGTTTTTAAGCACACAAACAAGGGAAAATGAGGTTCCTAAGCACAAGAACAAGTGCAAATGAGGTTCAGAAGCACAAGATCAAGCTCAAAAGAGGTTGTTAAGCACATCAACAACGCAAATTGAGGTTGTTAAGCACACATACAAGGGCAAATGAGGTTCCTAAGCACAAGAACAAGTGCAATTGAGGTTCATAAGCACAAGATGAAGCACAAAAGAGGTTGTTAAGCACACGAACAACGCAAATTGAGGTTGTTTAGCGCACAAACAAGGGCAAATGAGGTTCCTATCCATAAGAAAATGTGCAAATGACGTTCATAAGCACAACATCAAGCTCAAAAAAGGTTGTTAAGCACATCAACAACGCAAATTGAGGTTGTTATGCACACAAACAAGGGCAAATGAGGTTCCTAAGCACAAGAACAAATGCAATTGAGGTTCATAAGCGCAAGATGAAGCACAAAAGATGTTGTTAAGCACACGAACAAGGGCAAATGCGGTTCCTAAGCACAAGAAGAAGTGCAATTGAGGTTCATAAGCACAAGATCAAGCACAAAGGAGGTTGTTAAGCACATGAACAACGCAAATTGAAGTTTTGAAGCACACAAACAAGGGAAAATGAGGTTCCTAAGCACAAGAACAAGTGCAAATGAGGTTCAGAAGCAAGAGATCAAGCTCAATAGAGGTTGTTAAGCACATCAACAACGCAAATTGAGGTTGTTAAGCACAATAACAAGGGCAAATGAGGTTCCTAAGCACAAGAAGAAGTGCAATTGAGGTTCATAAGCACAAGATCAAGCACAAAAGAGGTTGTTAAGCACAGGGAACAACGCAAATTGAAGTTTTTAAGCACACAAACAAGGGAAAATGAGGTTCCTAAGCACAAGAACAAGTGCAAATGAGGTTCTATGGGTTCTAAGCACAAGATCAAGCTCAAAAGAGGTTGTTAAGCACATCAACAACGCAAATTGAGGTTGTTAAGCACACAAACAAGGGCAAATGACGTTCCTAAGCACAAGAAGAAGTGCAATTGAGGTTCATAAGCACAAGATCAAGCACAAAAGAGGTTGTTAAGCACATGAACAACGCAAATTGTAGTTTTTAAGCACACAAACAAGGGCAAATGAGGTTCCTAAGCACAAGAAGAAGTGCAATTGAGGTTCATAAGCACAAGATCAAGCACAAAAGAGGTTGTTAAGCACATGAACAACGCAAATTGAAGTTTTTAAGCACACAAAAAAGGGAAAATGAGGTTCCTAAGCACAAGAACAAGTGCAAAAGAGGTTCAGAAGCACAAGATCAAGCTCAAAAGAGGTTGTTAAGCACATCAACAACGCAAATTGAGGTTGTTAAGCACACAAACAAGGGCAAATGAGGTTCCTAAGCACAAGAACAAGTGCAATTGAGGTTCATAAGCACAAGATGAAGCACAAAAGAGGTTGTTAAGCACACGAACAACGCAAATTAAGGTTGTTTAGCACACAAACAAGGGCAAATGAGGCTCCTAACCACAAGAAAAAGTGCAAATGACGTTCATAAGCACAAGATCAATCTCAAAAGAGGTTGTTAAGCACATGAACAACGCAAATTGAAGTTTTTAAGCACACAAACAAGGGAAAATGAGGTTCCTAAGCACAAGAACAAGTGCAAATGAGGTTCAGAAGCACAAGATCAAGCTCAAAAGAGGTTGTTAAGCACATCAACAACGCAAATTGAGGTTGTTAAGCACACAAACAAGGGCAAATGAGGTTCCTGAGCACAAGAACAAGTGCAATTGAGTTTCATAAGCACAAGATGAAGTATAAAAGAGGTTGTTAAGCACACGAACAACGCAAATTGAGGTTGTTTAGCACACAAACAAGGGCAAATGAGGTTCCTAAGCACAAGAAAAAGTGCAAATGACGTTCATAAGCACAAGATCAATCTCAAAAAAGGTTGTTAAGCACATGAACAACGCAAATTGAGGTTGTTATGCACACAAACAAGGGCAAATCAGGTTCCTAAGCACAAGAACAAGTGCAATTGAGGTTCATAAGCGCAAGATGAATCGCAAAAGATGTTGTTACGCAAACGAACAAGGGCAAATGAGGTTCCTAAGCACAAGAACAAGTGCAATTAAGGTTCATAAGCACAAGATGAAGCACAAAAGAGGTTGTTAAGCACACGAACAACGCAAATTGAGGTTGTTTAGCACACAAACAAGGGCAAATGAGGTTCCTAACCACAAGAACAAGTGTAAATGAGGTTCATAAGAACAAGATCAAGCGCAAAAGAGGTTGTTAAGCACATGAACAACGCAAATTGAGGTTGCTAAGCACACAAACAAGGGCAAATGAGGTTCCTAAGCAAAAGAACAAGTGCAATTGAGGTTCATAAGCACAAGATCAAGCACATGAACAACGCAAATTGAAGTTTTTAAGCACACAAACAAGGGAAAATGAGGTTCCTAAGCACAAGAAGATGTGCAAATGAGGTTCAGAAGCCCAAGATCAAGCTCAAAAGAGCTGGTTAAGCACATCAACAACGCAAATTGAGGTTGTTAAACACACAAACAAGGGCAAATGAGGTTCCTAAGCACAAGAACAAGTGCAATTGATGTTCATAAGCACAAGATCAAGCACAAAAGAGGTTGTTAAGCACATGAACAACGCAAATTGAAGTTTTTAAGCACACAAACAAGGGCAAATGAGGTTCCTAAGCACAAGAACAAGTGCAATTCAGGTTCATAAGCACAAGATCAAGCTCAAAAGAGGTTGTTAAGCACATCAACAACGCAAATTGAGGTTGTTAAGCACACAAACAAGGGCAAATGAGGTTCCTAAGCACAACAACAAGTGCAATTGAGGTTCATAAGCACAAGATGAAGCACAAAAGAGGTTGTTAAGCACACGAACAACGCAAATTGAGGTTGTTTAGCACACAAACAAGGGCAAATGAGGTTCCTAACCACAAGAAAAAGTGCAAATGACGTTCATAAGCACAAGATCAATCTCAAAAAGAGGTTGTTAAGCACATCAACAACGCAAATTGAGGTTGTTATGCACACAAACAAGGGCAAATGAGGTTCCTAACCACAAGAACAAGTGCAATTGAGGT
Source organism: Carex scoparia (assembly GCA_024447655.1). Taxonomy (NCBI): domain Eukaryota; kingdom Viridiplantae; phylum Streptophyta; class Magnoliopsida; order Poales; family Cyperaceae; genus Carex; species Carex scoparia. The sequence goes on along the minus strand of JAJHPE010000003.1, from coordinate 283,635 downwards.
TCATAAGCGCAAGATGAAGCGCAAAAGATGTTGTTAAGCACACACGAACAAGGGCAAATGAGGTTCCTAAGCACAAGAACAAGTGCAATTGAGGTTCATAAGCACAAGATGAAGCACAAAAGAGGTTGTTAAGCACATGAACAACGCAAATTGAAGTTTTTAAGCACACAAACAAGGGAAAATGAGGTTCCTAAGCACAAGAACAAGTGCAAATGAGGTTCAGAAGCACAAGATCAAGCTCAAAAGAGGTTGTTAAGCACATCAACAACGCAAATTGAGGTTGTTAAGCACACAAACAAGGGCGAATGACGTTCCTAAGCACAAGAAGAAGTGCAATTGAGGTTCATAAGCACAAGATCAAGCACAAAAGAGGTTGTTAAGCACATGAACAACGCAAATTGAAGTTTTTAAGCACACAAAAAAGGGAAAATGAGGTTCCTAAGCACAAGAACAAGTGCAAATGAGGTTCAGAAGCACAAGATCAAGCTCAAAAGAGGTTGTTAAGCACATCAGCAACGCAAATTGAGGTTGTTAAGCACACAAACAAAGGCAAATGAGGTTCCTAAGCACAAGAACAACTACAATTGAGGTTCATAAGCACAAGATGAAGCACAAAAGAGGTTGTTAAGCACACGAACAATGCAAATTAAGGTTGTTTAGCACACAAACAAGGGCAAATGAGGCTCCTAACCACAAGAAAAAGTGCAAATGACGTTCATAAGCACAAGATCAATCTCAAAAGAGGTTGTTGAGCACATGAACAACGCAAATTGAAGTTTTTAAGCACACAAACAAGGGAAAATGAGGTTCCTAAGCACAAGAACAAGTGCAAATGATGTTCAGAAGCACAAGATCAAGCTCAAAAGAGGTTGTTAAGCACATGAACAACGCAAATTGAGGTTTTTAAGCACACCAACAAGGGCAAATGAGGTTCCTGAGCACAAGAACAAGTGCAATTGAGTTTCATAAGCACAAGATGAAGCACAAAAGAGGTTGTTAAGCACACGAACAACGCAAATTGAGGTTGTTTAGCACACAAACAAGGGCAAATGAGGTTCCTGAGCACAAGAACAAGTGCAATTGAGTTTCATAAGCACAAGATGAAGCACAAAAGAGGTTGTTAAGCACATCAACAACGCAAATTGAGGTTGTTAAGCACACAAACAAGGGCAAATGAGGTTCCTCAGCACAACAACAAGTGCAATTGAGGTTCATAAGCACAAGATGAAGCACAAAAGAGGTTGTTAAGCACACGAACAACGCAAATTGAGGTTGTTTAGCACACAAACAAGGGCAAATGAGGTTCCTAACCACAAGAAAAAGTGCAAATGACGTTCATAAGCACAAGATCAATCTCAAAAGAGGTTGTTAAGCACATCAACAACGCAAATTGAGGTTGTTATGCACACAAACAAGGGCAAATGAGGTTCCTAACCACAAGAAAAAGTGCAATTGAGGTTCATAAGCGCAAGATGAAGCGCAAAAGATGTTGTTAAGCACACACGAACAAGGGCAAATGAGGTTCCTAAGCACAAGAACAAGTGCAATTGAGGTTCATAAGCACAAGATGAAGCACAAAAGAGGTTGTTAAGCACATGAACAACGCAAATTGAAGTTTTTAAGCACACAAACAAGGGAAAATGAGGTTCCTAAGAAAAAGAACAAGTGCAAATGAGGTTCAGAAGCACAAGATCAAGCTCAAAAGAGGTTGTTAAGCACATCAACAACGCAAATTGAGGTTGTTAAGCACACAAACAAGGGCAAATGAGGTTCCTGAGCACAAGAACAAGTGCAATTGAGTTTCATAAGCACAAGATGAAGCACAAAAGAGGTTGTTAAGCACACGAACAACGCAAATTGAGGTTGTTTAGCACACAAACAAGGGCAAATGAGGTTCCTAAGCACAAGAACAAGTGCAATTAAGGTTCATAAGCACAAGATGAAGCACAAAAGAGGTTGTTAAGCACACGAACAACGCAAATTGAGGTTGTTTAGCACACAAACAAGGGCAAATGAGGTTCCTAACCACAAGAACAAGTGCAAATGAGGTTCATAAGAACAAGATCAAGCGCAAAAGTGGTTGTTAAGCACATGAACAACGCAAATTGAGGTTGTTAAGCACACAAACAAGGGCAAATGAGGTTCCTAAGCAAAAGAACAAGTGCAATTGAGGTTCATAAGCACAAGATCAAGCACATGAACAACGCAAATTGAAGTTTTTAAGCACACAAACAAGGGAAAATGAGGTTCCTAATTACAAGAAGAAGTGCAAATGAGGTTCAGAAGCACAAGATCAAGCTCAAAAGAGCTGGTTAAGCACATCAACAACGCAAATTGAGGTTGTTAAGCACACAAACAAGGGCAAATGAGGTTCCTAAGCACAAGAACAAGTGCAATTGAGGTTCATAAGCACAAGATCAAGCACAAAAGAGGTTGTTAAGCACATGAACAACGCAAATTGAAGTTTTTAAGCACACAAACAAGGGCAAATGAGGTTCCTAAGCACAAGAACAAGTGCAATTCAGGTTCATAAGCACAAGATCAAGCTCAAAAGAGGTTGTTAAGCACATCAACAACGCAAATTGAGGTTGTTAAGCACACAAACAAGGGCAAATGAGGTTCCTAAGCACAACAACAAGTGCAATTGAGGTTCATAAGCACAAGATGAAGCACAAAAGAGGTTGTTAAGCACACGAACAACGCAAATTGAGGTTGTTTAGCACACAAACAAGGGCAAATGAGGTTCCTAACCACAAGAAAAAGTGCAAATGACGTTCATAAGCACAAGATCAATCTCAAAAGAGGTTGTTAAGCACATCAACAACGCAAATTGAGGTTGTTATGCACACAAACAAGGGCAAATGAGGTTCCTAACCACAAGAACAAGTGCAATTGAGGTTCATAAGCGCAAGATGAAGCGCAAAAGATGTTGTTAAGCACACGAACAAGGGCAATTGAGGTTCCTAAGCACAAGAACAAGTGCAATTGAGGTTCATAAGCACAAGATGAAGCACAAAAGAGGTTGTTAAGCACATGAACAACGCAAATTGAAGTTTTTAAGCACACAAACAAGGGAAAATGAGGTTCCTAAGCACAAGAACAAGTGCAAATGAGGTTCAGAAGCACAAGATCAAGCTCAAAAGAGGTTGTTAAGCACATCAACAACGCAAATTGAGGTTGTTAAGCACACAAACAAGGGCGAATGACGTTCCTAAGCACAAGAAGAAGTGCAATTGAGGTTCATAAGCACAAGATCAAGCACAAAAGAGGTTGTTAAGCATATGAACAACGCAAATTGAAGTTTTTAAGCACACAAAAAAGGGAAAATGAGGTTCCTAAGCACAAGAACAAGTGCAAATGAGGTTCAGAAGCACAAGATCAAGCTCAAAAGAGGTTGTTAAGCACATCAGCAACGCAAATTGAGGTTGTTAAGCACACAAACAAAGGCAAATGAGGTTCCTAAGCACAAGAACAACTACAATTGAGGTTCATAAGCACAAGATGAAGCACAAAAGAGGTTGTTAAGCACACGAACAACGCAAATTAAGGTTGTTTAGCACACAAACAAGGGCAAATGAGGCTCCTAACTACAAGAAAACGTGCAAATGACGTTCATAAGCACAAGATCAATCTCAAAAGAGGTTGTTGAGCACATGAACAACGCAAATTGAAGTTTTTAAGCACACAAACAAGGGAAAATGAGGTTCCTAAGCACAAGAACAAGTGCAAATGAGGTTCAGAAGCACAAGATCAAGCTCAAAAGAGGTTGTTAAGCACATGAACAACGCAAATTGAGGTTGTTAAGCACACAAACAAGGGCAAATGAGGTTCCTGAGCACAAGAACAAGTGCAATTGAGTTTCATGAGCACAAGATGAAGCACAAAAGAGGTTGTTAAGCACACGAACAACGCAAATTGAGGTTGTTTAGCACACAAACAAGGGCAAATGAGGTTCCTGAGCACAAGAACAAGTGCAATTGAGTTTCATAAGCACAAGATGAAGTACAAAAGAGGTTGTTAAGCACACGAACAACGCAAATTGAGGTTGTTTAGCACACAAACAAGGGCAAATGAGGTTCCTAACCACAAGAACAAGTACAAATGAGGTTCATAAGAACAAGATCAAGCGCAAAAGTGGTTGTTAAGCACATGAACAACGCAAATTGAGGTTGTTAAGCACACAAACAAGGGCAAATGAGGTTCCTAAGCACAACAACAAGTGCAATTGAGGTTCATAAGCACATGATCAAGCACATGAACAACGCAAATTGAAGTTTTTAAGCACACAAACAAGAGAAAATGAGGTTCCTAAGCACAAGAACAAGTGCAAATGAGGTTCAGAAGCACAAGATCAAGCTCAAAAGAGCTGGTTAAGCACATCAACAACGCAAATTGAGGTTGTTAAGCACACAAACAAGGGCAAATGAGATTCCTAAGCACAAGAACAAGTGCAATTGGGGTTCATAAGCACAAGATCAAGCACAAAAGAGGTTGTTAAGCACATGAACAACGCAAATTGAAGTTTTTAAGCACACAAACAAGGGCAAATGAGGTTCCTAAGCACAAGAACAAGTGCAATTCCGGTTCATAAGCACAAGATGAAGCACAAAAGAGGTTGTTAAGCACATCAACAACGCAAATTGAGGTTGTTAAGCACACAAACAAGGGCAAATGAGGTTCCTAAGCACAACAACAAGTGCAATTGAGGTTCATAAGCACAAGATGAAGCACAAAAGAGGTTGTTAAGCACACGAACAACGCAAATTGAGGTTGTTTAGCACACAAACAAGGGCAAATGAGGTTCCTAACCACAAGAAAAAGTGCAAATGACGTTCATAAGCACAAGATCAATCTCAAAAGAGGTTGTTAAGCACATCAACAACGCAAATTGAGGTTGTTATGCACACAAACAAGGGCAAATGAGGTTCCTAACCACAAGAAAAAGTGCAATTGAGGTTCATAAGCGCAAGATGAAGCGCAAAAGATGTTGTTAAGCACACGAACAAGGGCAAATGAGGTTCCTAAGCACAAGAACAAGTGCAATTGAGGTTCATAAGCACAAGATGAAGCACAAAAGAGGTTGTTAAGCACATGAACAACGCAAATTGAAGTTTTTAAGCACACAAACAAGGGAAAATGAGGTTCCTAAGAAAAAGAACAAGTGCAAATGAGGTTCAGAAGCACAAGATCAAGCTCAAAAGAGGTTGTTAAGCACATCAACAACGCAAATTGAGGTTGTTAAGCACACAAACAAGGGCAAATGTGGTTCCTGAGCACAAGAACAAGTGCAATTGAGTTTCATAAGCACAAGATGAAGCACAAAAGAGGTTGTTAAGCACACGAACAACGCAAATTGAGGTTGTTTAGCACACAAACAAGGGCAAATGAGGTTCCTAAGCACAAGAACAAGTGCAATTAAGGTTCATAAGCACAAGATGAAGCACAAAAGAGGTTGTTAAGCACACGAACAACGCAAATTGAGGTTGTTTAGCACACAAACAAGGGCAAATGAGGTTCCTAACCACAAGAACAAGTGCAAATGAGGTTCATAAGAACAAGATCAAGCGCAAAAGTGGTTGTTAAGCACATGAACAACGCAAATTGAGGTTGTTAAGCACACAAACAAGGGCAAATGAGGTTCCTAAGCAAAAGAACAAGTGCAATTGAGGTTCATAAGCACAAGATCAAGCACATGAACAACGCAAATTGAAGTTTTTAAGCACGCAAACAAGGGAAAATGAGGTTCCTAAGCACAAGAAGAAGTGCAAATGAGGTTCAGAAGCACAAGATCAAGCTCAAAAGAGCTGGTTAAGCACATCAACAACGCAAATTGAGGTTGTTAAGCACACAAACAAGGGCAAATGAGGTTCCTAAGCACAAGAACAAGTGCAATTGAGGTTCATAAGCACAAGATCAAGCACAAAAGAGGTTGTTAAGCACATGAACAACGCAATTTGAAGTTTTTAAGCACACAAACAAGGGCAAATGAGGTTCCTAAGCACAAGAACAAGTGCAATTCAGGTTCATAAGCACAAGATCAAGCTCAAAAGAGGTTGTTAAGCACATCAACAACGCAAATTGAGGTTGTTAAGCACACAAACAAGGGCAAATGAGGTTCCTAAGCACAACAACAAGTGCAATTGAGGTTCATAAGCACAAGATGAAGCACAAAAGAGGTTGTTAAGCACACGAACAACGCAAATTGAGGTTGTTTAGCACACAAACAAGGGCAAATGAGGTTCCTAACCACAAGAAAAAGTGCAAATGACGTTCATAAGCACAAGATCAATCTCAAAAGAGGTTGTTAAGCACATCAACAACGCAAATTGAGGTTGTTATGCACACAAACAAGGGCAAATGAGGTTCCTAACCACAAGAACAAGTGCAATTGAGGTTCATAAGCGCAAGATGAAGCGCAAAAGATGTTGTTAAGCACACGAACAAGGGCAATTGAGGTTCCTAAGCACAAGAACAAGTGCAATTGAGGTTCATAAGCACAAGATGAAGCACAAAAGAGGTTGTTAAGCACATGAACAACGCAAATTGAAGTTTTTAAGCACACAAACAAGGGAAAATGAGGTTCCTAAGCACAAGAACAAGTGCAAATGAGGTTCAGAAGCACAAGATCAAGCTCAAAAGAGGTTGTTAAGCACATCAACAACGCAAATTGAGGTTGTTAAGCACACAAACAAGGGCGAATGACGTTCCTAAGCACAAGAAGAAGTGCAATTGAGGTTCATAAGCACAAGATCAAGCACAAAAGAGGTTGTTAAGCATATGAACAACGCAAATTGAAGTTTTTAAGCACACAAAAAAGGGAAAATGAGGTTCCTAAGCACAAGAACAAGTGCAAATGAGGTTCGAAGCACAAGATCAAGCTCAAAAGAGGTTGTTAAGCACATCAGCAACGCAAATTGAGGTTGTTAAGCACACAAACAAAGGCAAATGAGGTTCCTAAGCACAAGAACAACTACAATTGAGGTTCATAAGCACAAGATGAAGCACAAAAGAGGTTGTTAAGCACACGAACAACGCAAATTAAGGTTGTTTAGCACACAAACAAGGGCAAATGAGGCTCCTAACTACAAGAAAAAGTGCAAATGACGTTCATAAGCACAAGATCAATCTCAAAAGAGGTTGTTGAGCACATGAACAACGCAAATTGAAGTTTTTAAGCACACAAACAAGGGAAAATGAGGTTCCTAAGCACAAGAACAAGTGCAAATGAGGTTCATAAGCACAAGATCAAGCTCAAAAGAGGTTGTTAAGCACATGAACAACGCAAATTGAAGTTGTTAAGCACACAAACAAGGGCAAATGAGGTTCCTGAGCACAAGAACAAGTGCAATTGAGTTTCATGAGCACAAGATGAAGCACAAAAGAGGTTGTTAAGCACACGAACAACGCAAATTGAGGTTGTTTAGCACACAAACAAGGGCAAATGAGGTTCCTGAGCACAAGAACTAGTGCAATTGAGTTTCATAAGCACAAGATGAAGTACAAAAGAGGTTGTTAAGCACACGAACAACGCAAATTGAGGTTGTTTAGCACACAAACAAGGGCAAATGAGGTTCCTAACCACAAGAACAAGTACAAATGAGGTTCATAAGAACAAGATCAAGCGCAAAAGTGGTTGTTAAGCACATGAACAACGCAAATTGAGGTTGTTAAGCACACAAACAAGGGCAAATGATGTTCCTAAGCACAACAACAAGTGCAATTGAGGTTCATAAGCACAAGATCAAGCACATGAACAACGCAAATTGAAGTTTTTAAGCACACAAACAAGAGAAAATGAGGTTCTTAAGCACAAGAACAAGTGCAAATGAGGTTCAGAAGCACAAGATCAAGCTCAAAAGAGCTGGTTAAGCACATCAACAACGCAAATTGAAGTTGTTAAGCACACAAACAAGGGCAAATGAGGTTCCTAAGCACAAGAACAAGTGCAATTGGGGTTCATAAGCACAAGATCAAGCACAAAAGAGGTTGTTAAGCACATGAACAACGCAAATTGAAGTTTTTAAGCACACAAACAAGGGCAAATGAGGTTCCTAAGCACAAGAACAAGTGCAATTCAGGTTCATAAGCACAAGATGAAGCACAAAAGAGGTTGTTAAGCACATCAACAACGCAAATTGAGGTTGTTAAGCACACAAACAAGGGCAAATGAGGTTCCTAAGCACAACAACAAGTGCAATTGAGGTTCATAAGCACAAGATGAAGCACAAAACGAGGTTGTTAAGCACACGAACAACGCAAATTGAGGTTGTTTAGCACACAAACAAGGGCAAATGAGGTTCCTAACCACAAGAAAAAGTGCAAATGACGTTCATAAGCACAAGATCAATCTCAAAAGAGGTTGTTAAGCACATCAACAACGCAAATTGAGGTTGTTATGCACACAAACAAGGGCAAATAAGGTTCCTAACCATAAGAACAAGTGCAATTGAGGTTCATAAGCGCAAGATGAAGCGCAAAAGAGGTTGTTAAGCACACGAACAAGGGCAAATGAGGTTCCTAAGCACAAGAACAAGTGCAATTGAGGTTCATAAGCACAAGATGAAGCACAAAAGAGGTTGTTAAGCACATGAACAACGCAAATTGAAGTTTTTAAGCACACAAACAAGGGAAAATGAGGTTCCTAAGCACAAGAACAAGTGCAAATGAGGTTCAGAAGCACAAGATCAAGCTCAAAAGAGGTTGTTAAGCACATCAACAACGCAAATTGAGGTTGTTAAGCACACAAACAAGGGCGAATGACGTTCCTAAGCAAAAGAACAAGTGCAATTGAGGTTCATAAGCACAAGATCAAGCACATGAACAACGCAAATTGAAGTTTTTAAGCACACAAACAAGGGAAAATGAGGTTCCTAAGCACAAGAAGAAGTGCAAATGAGGTTCAGAAGCACAAGATCAAGCTCAAAAGAGCTGGTTAAGCACATCAACAACGCAAATTGAGGTTGTTAAGCACACAAACAAGGGCAAATGAGGTTCCTAAGCACAAGAACAAGTGCAATTGAGGTTCATAAGCACAAGATCAAGCACAAAAGAGGTTGTTAAGCACATGAACAACGCAAATTGAAGTTTTTAAGCACACAAACAAGGGCAAATGAGGTTCCTAAGCACAAGAACAAGTGCAATTCAGGTTCATAAGCACAAGATCAAGCTCAAAAGAGGTTGTTAAGCACATCAACAACGCAAATTGAGGTTGTTAAGCACACAAACAAGGGCAAATGAGGTTCCTAAGCACAACAACAAGTGCAATTGAGGTTCATAAGCACAAGATGAAGCACAAAAGAGGTTGTTAAGCACACGAACAACGCAAATTGAGGTTGTTTAGCACACAAACAAGGGCAAATGAGGTTCCTAACCACAAGAAAAAGTGCAAATGACGTTCATAAGCACAAGATCAATCTCAAAAGAGGTTGTTAAGCACATCAACAACGCAAATTGAGGTTGTTATGCACACAAACAAGGGCAAATGAGGTTCCTAAGCACAAGAACAAGTGCAATTGAGGTTCATAAGCGCAAGATGAAGCGCAAAAGATGTTGTTAAGCACACGAACAAGGGCAAATGAGGTTCCTAAGCACAAGAACAAGTGCAATTGAGGTTCATAAGCACAAGATGAAGCACAAAAGAGGTTGTTAAGCACATGAACAACGCAAATTGAAGTTTTTAAGCACACAAACAAGGGAAAATGAGGTTCCTAAGCACAAGAACAAGTGCAAATGAGGTTCAGAAGCACAAGATCAAGCTCAAAAGAGGTTGTTAAGCACATCAACAACGCAAATTGAGGTTGTTAAGCACACAAACAAGGGCGAATGACGTTCCTAAGCACAAGAAGAAGTGCAATTGAGGTTCATAAGCACAAGATCAAGCACAAAAGACGTTGTTAAGCACATGAACAACGCAAATTGAAGTTTTTAAGCACACAAAAAAGGGAAAGTGAGGTTCCTAAGCACAAGAACAAGTGCAAATGAGGTTCAGAAGCACAAGATCAAGCTCAAAAGAGGTTGTTAAGCACATCAGCAACGCAAATTGAGGTTGTTAAGCACACAAACAAAGGCAAATGAGGTTCCTAAGCACAAGAACAACTACAATTGAGGTTCATAAGCACAAGATGAAGCACAAAAGAGGTTGTTAAGCACACGAACAACGCAAATTAAGGTTGTTTAGCACACAAACAAGGGCAAATGAGGCTCCTAACTACAAGAAAAAGTGCAAATGACGTTCATAAGCACAAGATCAATCTCAAAAGAGGTTGTTGAGCACATGAACAACGCAAATTGAAGTTTTTAAGCACACAAACAAGGGAAAATGAGGTTCCTAAGCACAAGAACAAGTGCAAATGAGGTTCGAAGCACAAGATCAAGCTCAAAAGAGGTTGTTAAGCACATGAACAACGCAAATTGAAGTTGTTAAGCACACAAACAAGGGCAAATGAGGTTCCTGAGCACAAGAACAAGTGCAATTGAGTTTCATGAGCACAAGATGAAGCACAAAAGAGGTTGTTAAGCACACGAACAACGCAAATTGAGGTTGTTTAGCACACAAACAAGGGCAAATGAGGTTCCCTGAGCACAAGAACTAGTGCAATTGAGTTTCATAAGCACAAGATGAAGTACAAAAGAGGTTGTTAAGCACACGAACAACGCAAATTGAGGTTGTTTAGCACACAAACAAGGGCAAATGAGGTTCCTAACCACAAGAACAAGTACAAATGAGGTTCATAAGAACAAGATCAAGCGCAAAAGTGGTTGTTAAGCACATGAACAACGCAAATTGAGGTTGTTAAGCACACAAACAAGGGCAAATGATGTTCCTAAGCACAACAACAAGTGCAATTGAGGTTCATAAGCACAAGATCAAGCACATGAACAACGCAAATTGAAGTTTTTAAGCACACAAACAAGAGAAAATGAGGTTCTTAAGCACAAGAACAAGTGCAAATGAGGTTCGAAGCACAAGATCAAGCTCAAAAGAGCTGGTTAAGCACATCAACAACGCAAATTGAAGTTGTTAAGCACACAAACAAGGGCAAATGAGGTTCCTAAGCACAAGAACAAGTGCAATTGGGGTTCATAAGCACAAGATCAAGCACAAAAGAGGTTGTTAAGCACATGAACAACGCAAATTGAAGTTTTTAAGCACACAAACAAGGGCAAATGAGGTTCCTAAGCACAAGAACAAGTGCAATTCAGGTTCATAAGCACAAGATGAAGCACAAAAGAGGTTGTTAAGCACATCAACAACGCAAATTGAGGTTGTTAAGCACACAAACAAGGGCAAATGAGGTTCCTAAGCACAACAACAAGTGCAATTGAGGTTCATAAGCACAAGATGAAGCACAAAACAGGTTGTTAAGCACACGAACAACGCAAATTGAGGTTGTTTAGCACACAAACAAGGGCAAATGAGGTTCCTAACCACAAGAAAAAGTGCAAATGACGTTCATAAGCACAAGATCAATCTCAAAAGAGGTTGTTAAGCACATCAACAACGCAAATTGAGGTTGTTATGCACACAAACAAGGGCAAATAAGGTTCCTAACCATAAGAACAAGTGCAATTGAGGTTCATAAGCGCAAGATGAAGCGCAAAAGAGGTTGTTAAGCACACGAACAAGGGCAAATGAGGTTCCTAAGCACAAGAACAAGTGCAATTGAGGTTCATAAGCACAAGATGAAGCACACAAAAGAGGTTGTTAAGCACATGAACAACGCAAATTGAAGTTTTTAAGCACACAAACAAGGGAAAATGAGGTTCCTAAGCACAAGAACAAGTGCAAATGAGGTTCGAAGCACAAGATCAAGCTCAAAAGAGGTTGTTAAGCACATCAACAACGCAAATTGAGGTTGTTAAGCACACAAACAAGGGCGAATGACGTTCCTAAGCAAAAGAACAAGTGCAATTGAGGTTCATAAGCACAAGATCAAGCACATGAACAACGCAAATTGAAGTTTTTAAGCACACAAACAAGGGAAAATGAGGTTCCTAAGCACAAGAAGAAGTGCAAATGAGGTTCGAAGCACAAGATCAAGCTCAAAAGAGCTGGTTAAGCACATCAACAACGCAAATTGAGGTTGTTAAGCACACAAACAAGGGCAAATGAGGTTCCTAAGCACAAGAACAAGTGCAATTGAGGTTCATAAGCACAAGATCAAGCACAAAAGAGGTTGTTAAGCACATGAACAACGCAAATTGAAGTTTTTAAGCACACAAACAAGGGCAAATGAGGTTCCTAAGCACAAGAACAAGTGCAATTCAGGTTCATAAGCACAAGATCAAGCTCAAAAGAGGTTGTTAAGCACATCAACAACGCAAATTGAGGTTGTTAAGCACACAAACAAGGGCAAATGAGGTTCCTAAGCACAACAACAAGTGCAATTGAGGTTCATAAGCACAAGATGAAGCACAAAAGAGGTTGTTAAGCACACGAACAACGCAAATTGAGGTTGTTTAGCACACAAACAAGGGCAAATGAGGTTCCTAACCACAAGAAAAAGTGCAAATGACGTTCATAAGCACAAGATCAATCTCAAAAGAGGTTGTTAAGCACATCAACAACGCAAATTGAGGTTGTTATGCACACAAACAAGGGCAAATGAGGTTCCTAAGCACAAGAACAAGTGCAATTGAGGTTCATAAGCGCAAGATGAAGCGCAAAAGATGTTGTTAAGCACACGAACAAGGGCAAATGAGGTTCCTAAGCACAAGAACAAGTGCAATTGAGGTTCATAAGCACAAGATGAAGCACAAAAGAGGTTGTTAAGCACATGAACAACGCAAATTGAAGTTTTTAAGCACACAAACAAGGGAAAATGAGGTTCCTAAGCACAAGAACAAGTGCAAATGAGGTTCGAAGCACAAGATCAAGCTCAAAAGAGGTTGTTAAGCACATCAACAACGCAAATTGAGGTTGTTAAGCACACAAACAAGGGCGAATGACGTTCCTAAGCACAAGAAGAAGTGCAATTGAGGTTCATAAGCACAAGATCAAGCACAAAAGACGTTGTTAAGCACATGAACAACGCAAATTGAAGTTTTTAAGCACACAAAAAAGGGAAAGTGAGGTTCCTAAGCACAAGAACAAGTGCAAATGAGGTTCAGAAGCACAAGATCAAGCTCAAAAGAGGTTGTTAAGCACATCAGCAACGCAAATTGAGGTTGTTAAGCACACAAACAAAGGCAAATGAGGTTCCTAAGCACAAGAACAACTACAATTGAGGTTCATAAGCACAAGATGAAGCACAAAAGAGGTTGTTAAGCACACGAACAACGCAAATTAAGGTTGTTTAGCACACAAACAAGGGCAAATGAGGCTCCTAACCACAAGAAAAAGTGCAAATGACGTTCATAAGCACAAGATCAATCTCAAAAGAGGTTGTTGAGCACATGAACAACGCAAATTGAAGTTTTTAAGCACACAAACAAGGGAAAATGAGGTTCCTAAGCACAAGAACAAGTGCAAATGAGGTTCAGAAGCACAAGATCAAGCTCAAAAGAGGTTGTTAAGCACATGAACAACGCAAATTGAGGTTGTTTAGCACACAAACAAGGGCAAATGAGGTTCCCTGAGCACAAGAACAAGTGCAATTGAGTTTCATAAGCACAAGATGAAGTACAAAAGAGGTTGTTAAGCACACGAACAACGCAAATTGAGGTTGTTTAGCACACAAACAAGGGCAAATGAGGTTCCTAACCACAAGAACAAGTGCAAATGAGGTTCATAAGAACAAGATCAAGCGCAAAAGTGGTTGTTAAGCACATGAACAACGCAAATTGAGGTTGTTAAGCACACAAACAAGGGCAAATGAGGTTCCTAAGCACAACAACAAGTGCAATTGAGGTTCATAAGCACAAGATCAAGCACATGAACAACGCAAATTGAAGTTGTTAAGCACACAAACAAGAGAAAATGAGGTTCCTAAGCACAAGAACAAGTGCAAATGAGGTTCAGAAGCACAAGATCAAGCTCAAAAGAGCTGGTTAAGCACATCAACAACGCAAATTGAGGTTGTTAAGCACACAAACAAGGGCAAATGAGGTTCCTAAGCACAAGAACAAGTGCAATTGGGGTTCATAAGCACAAGATCAAGCACAAAAGAGGTTGTTAAGCACATGAACAACGCAAATTGAAGTTTTTAAGCACACAAACAAGGGCAAATGAGGTTCCTAAGCACAAGAACAAGTGCAATTCAGGTTCATAAGCACAAGATGAAGCACAAAAGAGGTTGTTAAGCACATCAACAACGCAAATTGAGGTTGTTAAGCACACAAACAAGGGCAAATGAGGTTCCTAAGCACAACAACAAGTGCAATTGAGGTTCATAAGCACAAGATGAAGCACAAAAGAGGTTGTTAAGCACACGAACAACGCAAATTGAGGTTGTTTAGCACACAAACAAGGGCAAATGAGGTTCCTAACCACAAGAAAAAGTGCAAATGACGTTCATAAGCACAAGATCAATCTCAAAAGAGGTTGTTAAGCACATCAACAACGCAAATTGAGGTTGTTATGCACACAAACAAGGGCAAATGAGGTTCCTAACCACAAGAAAAAGTGCAATTGAGGTTCATAAGCGCAAGATGAAGCGCAAAAGATGTTGTTAAGCACACGAACAAGGGCAAATGAGGTTCCTAAGCACAAGAACAAGTGCAATTGAGGTTCATAAGCACAAGATGAAGCACAAAAGAGGTTGTTAAGCACATGAACAACGCAAATTGAAGTTTTTAAGCACACAAACAAGGGAAAATGAGGTTCCTAAGAACAAGAACAAGTGCAAATGAGGTTCGGAAGCACAAGATCAAGCTCAAAAGAGGTTGTTAAGCACATCAACAACGCAAATTGAGGTTGTTAAGCACACAAACAAGGGCAAATGAGGTTCCTGAGCACAAGAACAAGTGCAATTGAGTTTCATAAGCACAAGATGAAGCACAAAAGAGGTTGTTAAGCACACGAACAACGCAAATTGAGGTTGTTTAGCACACAAACAAGGGCAAATGAGGTTCCTAAGCACAAGAACAAGTGCAATTAAGGTTCATAAGCACAAGATGAAGCACAAAAGAGGTTGTTAAGCACACGAACAACGCAAATTGAGGTTGTTTAGCACACAAACAAGGGCAAATGAGGTTCCTAACCACAAGAACAAGTGCAAATGAGGTTCATACGAACAAGATCAAGCGCAAAAGTGGTTGTTAAGCACATGAACAACGCAAATTGAGGTTGTTAAGCACACAAACAAGGGCAAATGAGGTTCCTAAGCAAAAGAACAAGTGCAATTGAGGTTCATAAGCACAAGATCAAGCACATGAACAACGCAAATTGAAGTTTTTAAGCACACAAACAAGGGAAAATGAGGTTCCTAAGCACAAGAAGAAGTGCAAATGAGGTTCAGAAGCACAAGATCAAGCTCAAAAGAGGTGGTTAAGCACATCAACAACGCAAATTGAGGTTGTTAAGCACACAAACAAGGGCAAATGAGGTTCCTAAGCACAAGAACAAGTGCAATTGAGGTTCATAAGCACAAGATCAAGCACAAAAGAGGTTGTTAAGCACATGAACAACGCAAATTGAAGTTTTTAAGCACACAAACAAGGGCAAATGAGGTTCCTAAGCACAAGAACAAGTGCAATTCAGGTTCATAAGCACAAGATCAAGCTCAAAAGAGGTTGTTAAGCACATCAACAACGCAAATTGAGGTTGTTAAGCACACAAACAAGGGCAAATGAGGTTCCTAAGCACAACAACAAGTGCAATTGAGGTTCATAAGCACAAGATGAAGCACAAAAGAGGTTGTTAAGCACACGAACAACGCAAATTGAGGTTGTTTAGCACACAAACAAGGGCAAATGAGGTTCCTAACCACAAGAAAAAGTGCAAATGACGTTCATAAGCACAAGATCAATCTCAAAAGAGGTTGTTAAGCACATCAACAACGCAAATTGAGGTTGTTATGCACACAAACAAGGGCAAATGAGGTTCCTAACCACAAGAACAAGTGCAATTGAGGTTCATAAGCGCAAGATGAAGCGCAAAAGATGTTGTTAAGCACACGAACAAGGGCAATTGAGGTTCCTAAGCACAAGAACAAGTGCAATTGAGGTTCATAAGCACAAGATGAAGCACAAAAGAGGTTGTTAAGCACATGAACAACGCAAATTGAAGTTTTTAAGCACACAAACAAGGGAAAATGAGGTTCCTAAGCACAAGAACAAGTGCAAATGAGGTTCGAAGCACAAGATCAAGCTCAAAAGAGGTTGTTAAGCACATCAACAACGCAAATTGAGGTTGTTAAGCACACAAACAAGGGCGAATGACGTTCCTAAGCACAAGAAGAAGTGCAATTGAGGTTCATAAGCACAAGATCAAGCACAAAAGAGGTTGTTAAGCATATGAACAACGCAAATTGAAGTTTTTAAGCACACAAAAAAGGGAAAATGAGGTTCCTAAGCACAAGAACAAGTGCAAATGAGGTTCAGAAGCACAAGATCAAGCTCACAAGAGGTTGTTAAGCACATCAGCAACGCAAATTGAGGTTCTTAAGCACACAAACAAAGGCAAATGAGGTTCCTAAGCACAAGAACAACTACAATTGAGGTTCATAAGCACAAGATGAAGCACAAAAGAGGTTGTTAAGCACACGAACAACGCAAATTAAGGTTGTTTAGCACACAAACAAGGGCATTTGAGGCTCCTAACCACAAGAAAAAGTGCAAATGACGTTCATAAGCACAAGATCAATCTCAAAAGAGGTTGTTGAGCACATGAACAACGCAAATTGAAGTTTTTAAGCACACAAACAAGGGAAAATGAGGTTCCTAAGTACAAGAAAAAGTGCAAATGAGGTTCGAAGCACAAGATCAAGCTCAAAAGAGGTTGTTAAGCACATCATCAACGCAAATTGAGGTTGTTAAGCACACAAACAAGGGCAAATGAGGTTTCTAAGCACAACAACAAGTGCAATTGAGGTTCATAAGCACAAGATGAAGCACAAAACAGGTTGTTAAGCACACGAACAACGCAAATTGAGGTTGTTCAGCACACAAACAAGGGCAAATGAGGTTCCTAACCACAAGAAAAAGTGCAAATGACGTTCATAAGCACAAGATCAATCTCAAAAGAGGTTGTTAAGCACATCAACAACGCAAATTGAGGTTGTTATGCACACAAACAAGGGCAAATGAGGTTCCTAACCACAAGAACAAGTGCAATTGAGGTTCATAAGCGCAAGATGAAGCGCAAAAGATGTTGTTAAGCACACGAACAAGGGCAAATGAGGTTCCTAAGCACAAGAACAAGTGCAATTGAGGTTCATAAGCACAAGATGAAGCACAAAAGAGGTTGTAAAGCACATGAACAACGCAAATTGAAGTTTTTAAGCACACAAACAAGGGAAAATGAGGTTCCTAAGCACAAGAACAAGTGCAAATGAGGTTCGAAGCACAAGATCAAGCTCAAAAGAGGTTGTTAAGCACATCAACAACGCAAATTGAGGTTGTTAAGCACACAAACAAGGGCGAATGACGTTCCTAAGCACAAGAAGAAGTGCAATTGAGGTTCATAAGCACAAGATCAAGCACAAAAGAGGTTGTTAAGCACATGAACAACGCAAATTGAAGTTTTTAAGCACACAAAAAGGGAAAATGAGGTTCCTAAGCACAAGAACAAGTGCAAATGAGGTTCAGAAGCACAAGATCAAGCTCAAAAGAGGTTGTTAAGCACATCAGCAACGCAAATTGAGGTTGTTAAGCACACAAACAAAGGCAAATGAGGTTCCTAAGCACAAGAACAACTACAATTGAGGTTCATAAGCACAAGATGAAGCACAAAAGAGGTTGTTAAGCACACGAACAACGCAAATTAAGGTTGTTTAGCACACAAACAAGGGCAAATGAGGCTCCTAACCACAAGAAAAAGTGCAAATGACGTTCATAAGCACAAGATCAATCTCAAAAGAGGTTGTTGAGCACATGAACAACGCAAATTGAAGTTTTTAAGCACACAAACAAGGGAAAATGAGGTTCCTAAGTACAAGAAAAAGTGCAAATGAGGTTCAGAAGCACAAGATCAAGCTCAAAAGAGGTTGTTAAGCACATCAACAACGCAAATTGAGGTTGTTAAGCACACAAACAAGGGCAAATGAGGTTTCTAAGCACAACAACAAGTGCAATTGAGGTTCATAAGCACAAGATGAAGCACAAAACAGGTTGTTAAGCACACGAACAACGCAAATTGAGGTTGTTCAGCACACAAACAAGGGCAAATGAGGTTCCTAACCACAAGAAAAAGTGCAAATGACGTTCATAAGCACAAGATCAATCTCAAAAGAGGTTGTTAAGCACATCAACAACGCAAATTGAGGTTGTTATGCACACAAACAAGGGCAAATGAGGTTCCTAACCACAAGAACAAGTGCAATTGAGGTTCATAAGCGCAAGATGAAGCGCAAAAGATGTTGTTAAGCACACGAACAAGGGCAAATGAGGTTCCTAAGCACAAGAACAAGTGCAATTGAGGTTCATAAGCACAAGATGAAGCACAAAAGAGGTTGTAAAGCACATGAACAACGCAAATTGAAGTTTTTAAGCACACAAACAAGGGAAAATGAGGTTCCTAAGCACAAGAACAAGTGCAAATGAGGTTCAGAAGCACAAGATCAAGCTCAAAAGAGGTTGTTAAGCACATCAACAACGCAAATTGAGGTTGTTAAGCACACAAACAAGGGCGAATGACGTTCCTAAGCACAAGAAGAAGTGCAATTGAGGTTCATAAGCACAAGATGAAGCACAAAAGAGGTTGTTAAGCACATGAACAACGCAAATTGAAGTTTTTAAGCACACAAAAAAGGGAAAATGAGGTTCCTAAGCACAAGAACAAGTGCAAATGAGGTTCGAAGCACAAGATCAAGCTCAAAAGAGGTTGTTAAGCACATCAAGCAACGCAAATTGAGGTTGTTAAGCACACAAACAAAGGCAAATGAGGTTCCTAAGCACAAGAACAACTACAATTGAGGTTCATAAGCACAAGATGAAGCACAAAAGAGGTTGTTAAGCACACGAACAACGCAAATTAAGGTTGTTTAGCACACAAACAAGGGCAAATGAGGCTCCTAACCACAAGAAAAAGTGCAAATGACGTTCATAAGCACAAGATCAATCTCAAAAGAGGTTGTTGAGCACATGAACAACGCAAATTGAAGTTTTTAAGCACACAAACAAGGGAAAATGAGGTTCCTAAGTACAAGAAAAAGTGCAAATGAGGTTCGAAGCACAAGATCAAGCTCAAAAGAGGTTGTTAAGCACATGAACAACGCAAATTGAGGTTGTTAAGCACACAAACAAGGGCAAATGAGGTTCCTGAGCACAAGAACAAGTGCAATTGAGTTTCATAAGCACAAGATGATGCACAAAAGAGGTTGTTAAGCACACGAACAACGCAAATTGAGGTTGTTTAGCACACAAACAAGGGCAAATGAGGTTCCTGAGCACAAGAACAAGTGCAATTGAGTTTCATAAGCACAAGATGAAGTACAAAAGAGGTTGTTAAGCACACGAACAACGCAAATTGAGGTTGTTTAGCACACAAACAAGGGCAAATGAGGTTCCTAACCACAAGAACAAGTGCAAATGAGGTTCATAAGAACAAGATCAAGCGCAAAAGTGGTTGTTAAGCACATGAACAACGCAAATTGAGGTTGTTAAGCACACAAACAAGGGCAAATGAGGTTCCTAAGCACAACAACAAGTGCAATTGAGGTTCATAAGCACAAGATCAAGCACATGAACAACGCAAATTGAAGTTTTTAAGCACACAAACAAGAGAAAATGAGGTTCCTAAGCACAAGAACAAGTGCAAATGAGGTTCAGAAGCACAAGATCAAGCTCAAAAAAACTGGTTAAGCACATCAACAACGCAAATTGAGGTTGTTAAGCACACAAACAAGGGCAAATGAGGTTCCTAAGCACAAGAACAAGTGCAATTGGGGTTCATAAGCACAAGATCAAGCACAAAAGAGGTTGTTAAGCACATGAACAACGCAAATTGAAGTTTTTAAGCACACAAACAAGGGCAAATGAGGTTCCTAAGCACAAGAACAAGTGCAATTCAGGTTCATAAGCACAAGATGAAGCACAAAAGAGGTTGTTAAGCACACGAACAACGCAAATTGAGGTTGTTTAGCACACAAACAAGGGCAAATGAGGTTCCTAACCACAAGAAAAAGTGCAAATGACGTTCATAAGAACAAGATCAAGCTCAAAAAAGGTTGTTAAGCACATCAACAACGCAAATTGAGGTTGTTAAGCACACAAACAAGGGCAAATGAGGTTCCTAAGCACAAGAACAAGTGCAATTGAGGTTCATAAGCACAAGATGATGGACAAAAGAGGTTGTTAAGCACACGAACAACGCAAATTGAGGTTGTTAAGCACACAAACAAGCGCAAAAGAGCTTGATCATGTGCTTCTGAACCTCATTTGCAATTTTTCTTGTGCTTAGGAACCTCATTTTCCCTTGTTTGTGTGCTTCAACACTTCAATTTGAGTTGTTCATGTGCTTAACAACCTCTTTGTGCTTGATCTTGTGCTTATGAACCTCAATTGCACTTGTTCTTATGCTAGGAACCTCATTTGCCCTGTTTGTGTGCTTAACAACCTCAATTTGCGTTGTTCATGTGCTTAACAACCTCTTTGCGCTTGATCTTGTTCTTATGAACCTCATTTGCACTTGTTCTTGTGGTTAGGAACCTCATTTTCCCTTGTTTGTGTGCTAAACAACTCAATTTGCGTTGTTAGGTTGCTTAACAACATCTTTGTGCTTCATTCTAGCACATGAACCAATTGCACTTAGTTTGTGCTTAGGAACCTCATTTGTTTTGTGTGTAACAACCTCAATTTGCGTTGTTCATGCCTTAACAACTTTTTGCGCTTGATCTTGTTCTTATGAACCTCATTTGCCCTTGTTCGCGTGCTTAACAACATCTTTTGTGCTTCATCTTGCGCTTATGAACCTAACCACAAGAACAAGGGCAAATGAGGTTCCTAAGCACAAGAAGAAGTGCAATTGAGGTTCATAAGCGCAAGATGAAGCACAAAAGATGTTGTTAAGCACACGAACAATGCAAATTGAGGTTGTTTAGCACACAAACAAGGGAAAATTAGGTTCCTAACCACAAGAACAAGTGCAAATGAGGTTCATAAGAACAAGATCAAGCGCAAAAGAGGTTGTTAAGCACATGAACAACGCAAATTGAGGTTGTTAAGCACACAAACAAGGGCAAATGAGGTTCCTAAGCACAAGAACAAGTGCAATTGAGGTTCATAAGCACAAGATCAAGCACAAAAGAGGTTGTTAAGCACATGAACAACTCAAATTGAAGTTTTGAAGCACACAAACAAGGGAAAATGAGGTTCCTAAGCACAAGAACAATTGCAAAGGAGGTTCAGAAGCACATGATCAAGCTCAAAAGTGGTTGTTAAGCACATCAACAACACAAATTGAGGTTGTTAAGCACACAAACAAGGGCAAATGAGGTTCCTAAGCACAACAACAAGTGCAATTGAGGTTCATAAGCACAAGATGAAGCACAAAAGTGGTTGTTAAGCACACGAACAACGCAAATTGAGGTTGTTTAGTACACAAACAAGGGCAAATGAGGTTCCTAACCACAAGAAAAAGTGCAAATGAGGTTCATAAGAACAAGATCAAGCGCAAAAGAGGTTGTTAAGCACATGAACAACGCAAATTGAGGTTGTTAAGCACACAAACAAGGGCAAATGAGGTTCCTAAGCACAAGAACAAGAGCAATTGAGGTTCATAAGCGCAAGATGAAGCACAAAAGATGTTGTTAAGCACACGAACAAGGGCAAATGAGGTTCCTAAGCACAAGAACAAGTGCAATTGAGGTTCATAAGCACAAGATGAAGGACAAAAGAGGTTGTTAAGCACACGAACAACGCAAATTGAGGTTGTTTAGCACACAAACAAGGGCAAATGAGGTTCCTAACCACAAGAACAAGGGCAAATGAGGTTCCTATCCATAAGAAAATGTGCAAATGACGTTCATAAGCACAAGATCAAGCTCAAAAAAGGTTGTTAAGCACATCAACAACGCAAATTTAGGTTGTTATGCACACAAACAAGGGCAAATGAGGTTCCTAAGCACAAGAACAAGTGCAATTGAGGTTCATAAGCGCAAGATGAAGCACAAAAGATGTTGTTAAGCACACGAACAAGGGCAAATGAGGTTCCTAAGCACAAGAACAAGTGCAATTGAGGTTCATAAGCACAAGATGAAGGACAAAAGAGGTTGTTAAGCACACGAACAACGCAAATTGAGGTTGTTTAGCACACAAACAAGGGCAAATGAGGTTCCTAACCACAAGAACAAGTGCAAATGAGGTTCATATGAACAAGATCAAGCGCAAAAGAGGTTGTTAAGCACATGAACAACGCAAATTGAGGTTGTTATGCACACAAACAAGGGCAAATGAGGTTCCTAAGCACAAGAACAAATGCAATTGAGGTTCATAAGCGCAAGATGAAGCACAAAAGATGTTGTTAAGCACACGAACAAGGGCAAATGAGGTTCCTAAGCACAAGAACAAGTGCAATTGACGTTCATAAGCACAAGATGAAGGACAAAAGAGGTTGTTAAGCACACGAACAACGCAAATTGAGGTTGTTTAGCACACGAACAAGGGAAAATGAGGTTCCTAACCACAAGAACAAGTGCAAATGAGGTTCATAAGAACAAGATCAAGCGCAAAAGTGGTTGTTAAGCACATGAACAACGCAAATTGAGGTTGTTAAGCACACAAACAAGGGCAAATGAGGTTCCTAAGCACAAGAAGAAGTGCAATTGAGGTTCATAAGCACAAGATCAAGCACAAAAAGAGGTTGTTAAGCACGGGAACAACGCAAATTGAGATTGTCTAGCACACAAACAAGGGCAAATGAGGTTCCTAAGCACAAGAACAAGTGCAATTGAGTTTCATAAGCACAAGATCAAGCACAAAAGAGGTTGTTAAGCACATGAACAACGCAAATTGAAGTTTTTAAGCACACAAACAAGGGAAAATGAGGTTCCTAAGCACAAGAACAAGTGCAAATGAGGTTCAGAAGCACAAGATCAAGTTCAAAAGAGGTTGTTAAGCACATCAACAACGCAAATTGAGGTTGTTAAGCACACAAACAAGGGCAAATGAGGTTCCTAAGCACAAAAAAAGTGCAATTGAGGTTCATAAGCACAAGATGAAACACAAAATAGGTTGTTAAGCACACGAACAACGCAAATTGAGGTTGTTTAGCACACAAACAAGGGCAAATGAGGCTCCTAACCACAAGAAAAAGTGCAAATGACGTTCATAAGCACAAGATCAATCTCAAAAGAGGTTGTTAAGCACATCAACAACGCAAATTGAGGTTGTTATGCGCACAAACAAGGGCAATTGAGGTTCCTAACCACAAGAACAAGTGCAATTGAGGTTCATAAGCGCCAGATGAAGCGCAAAAGATGTTGTTAAGCACACGAACAAGGGCAAATGAGGTTCCTAAGCACAAGAACAAGTGCAATTGAGGTTCAGAAGCACAAGATCAAGCTCAAAATAGGTTGTTAAGCACATCAACAACGCAAATTGAGGTTGTTAAGCACACAAACAAGGGCAAATGAGGTTCCTAAGCGTGCAAGAACAAGTGCAATTGAGGTTCATAAGCACAAGATGAAGCACAAAAGAGGTTGTTAAGCACACGAACAACGCAAATTGAGATTGTTTAGCACACAAACAAGGGCAAATGAGGTTCCTATCCACAAGAAAATGTGCAAATGACGTTCATAAGCACAAGATCAAGCTCAAAAAAGGTTGTTAAGCACATCAACAACGCAAATTGAGGTTGTTATGCACACAAACAAGGGCAAATGAGGTTCCTAAGCACAAGAACAAGAGCAATTGAGGTTCATAAGCGCAAGATGAAGCACAAAAGATGTTGTTAAGCACACGAACAAGGGCAAATGAGGTTCCTAAGCACAAGAACAAGTGCAATTGAGGTTCATAAGCACAAGATGAAGGACAAAAGAGGTTGTTAAGCACACGAACAACGCAAATTGAGGTTGTTTAGCACACAAACAAGGGCAAATGAGGTTCCTAACCACAAGAACAAGGGCAAATGAGGTTCCTATCCATAAGAAAATGTGCAAATGACGTTCATAAGCACAAGATCAAGCTCAAAAAAGGTTGTTAAGCACATCAACAACGCAAATTGAGGTTGTTATGCACACAAACAAGGGCAAAGGAGGTTCCTAAGCACAAGAACAAGTGCAATTGAGGTTCATAAGCGCAAGATGAAGCACAAAAGATGTTGTTAAGCACACGAACAAGGGCAAATGAGGTTCCTAAGCACAAGAACAAGTGCAATTGAGGTTCATAAGCACAAGATGAAGGACAAAAGAGGTTGTTAAGCACACGAACAACGCAAATTGAGGTTGTTTAGCACACAAACAAGGGCAAATGAGGTTCCTAACCACAAGAACAAGTGCAAATGAGGTTCATAAGAACAAGATCAAGCGCAAAAGAGGTTGTTAAGCACATGAACAACGCAAATTGAGGTTGTTATGCACACAAACAAGGGCAAATGAGGTTCCTAAGCACAAGAACAAATGCAATTGAGGTTCATAAGCGCAAGATGAAGCACAAAAGATGTTGTTCAGCACACGAACAAGGGCAAATGAGGTTCCTAAGCACAAGAACAAGTGCAATTGACGTTCATAAGCACAAGATGAAGGACAAAAGAGGTTGTTAAGCACACGAACAACGCAAATTGAGGTTGTTTAGCACACGAACAAGGGAAAATGAGGTTCCTAACCACAAGAACAAGTGCAAATGAGGTTCATAAGAACAAGATCAAGCGCAAAAGTGGTTGTTAAGCACATGAACAACGCAAATTGAGGTTGTTAAGCACACAAACAAGGGCAAATGAGGTTCCTAAGCACAAGAAGAAGTGCAATTGAGGTTCATAAGCACAAGATCAAGCACAAAAGAGGTTGTTAAGCACAGGAACAACGCAAATTGAGATTGTCTAGCACACAAACAAGGGCAAATGAGGTTCCTAAGCACAAGAACAAGTGCAATTGAGTTTCATAAGCACAAGATCAAGCACAAAAGAGGTTGTTAAGCACATGAACAACGCAAATTGAAGTTTTTAAGCACACAAACAAGGGAAAATGAGGTTCCTAAGCACAAGAACAAGTGCAAATGAGGTTCAGAAGCACAAGATCAAGCTCAAAAGAGGTTGTTAAGCACATCAACAACGCAAATTGAGGTTGTTAAGCACACAAACAAGGGCAAATGAGGTTCCTAAGCACAAAAAAAAGTGCAATTGAGGTTCATAAGGACAAGATGAAACACAAAATAGGTTGTTAAGCACACGAACAACGCAAATTGAGGTTGTTTAGCACACAAACAAGGGCAAATGAGGCTCCTAACCACAAGAAAAAGTGCAAATGACGTTCATAAGCACAAGATCAATCTCAAAAGAGGTTGTTAAGCACATCAACAACGCAAATTGAGGTTGTTATGCGCACAAACAAGGGCAATTGAGGTTCCTAACCACAAGAACAAGTGCAATTGAGGTTCATAAGCGCCCAGATGAAGCGCAAAAGATGTTGTTAAGCACACGAACAAGGGCAAATGAGGTTCCTAAGCACAAGAACAAGTGCAATTGAGGTTCAGAAGCACAAGATCAAGCTCAAAATAGGTTGTTAAGCACATCAACAACGCAAATTGAGGTTGTTAAGCACACAAACAAGGGCAAATGAGGTTCCTAAGCGTGCAAGAACAAGTGCAATTGAGGTTCATAAGCACAAGATGAAGCACAAAAGAGGTTGTTAAGCACACGAACAACGCAAATTGAGATTGTTTAGCACACAAACAAGGGCAAATGAGGTTCCTATCCACAAGAAAATGTGCAAATGACGTTCATAAGCACAAGATCAAGCTCAAAAAAGGTTGTTAAGCACATCAACAACGCAAATTGAGGTTGTTATGCACACAAACAAGGGCAAATGAGGTTCCTAAGCACAAGAACAAATGCAATTGAGGTTCATAAGCGCAAGATGAAGCACAAAAGAGGTTGTTAAGCACATGAACAACGCAAATTGAAGTTTTGAAGCACACAAACAAGGGAAAATGAGGTTCCTAGGCACAAGAACAAGTGCAAATGAGGTTCAGAAGCACAAGATCAAGGTGAAAAGAGGTTGTTAAGCACATCAACAACGCAAATTGAGGTTGTTAAGCACACAAACAAGGGCAAATGAGGTTCCTAAGCACAAGAAGAAGTGCAATTGAGGTTCATAAGCACAAGATCAAGCACAAAAGAGGTTGTTAAGCACATGAACAACGCAAATTGTAGTTTTTAAGCACACAAACAAGGGAAAATGAGATTCCTAAGCACAAGAACAAGTGCAAATCAGGTTCAGAAGCACAAGATCAAGATCAAAAGAGGTTGTTAAGCACATGAACAACGCAAATTGAAGTTTTTAAGCACACAAACAAGGGAAAATGAGATTCCTAAGCACAAGAACAAGTGCAAATGAGGTTCAGAAGCACAAGATCAAGCTCAAAAGAGGTTGTTAAGCACATCAACAACGCAAATTGAGGTTGTTAAGCACACAAACATGGGCAAATGAGGTTCCTAAGCACAAGAACAAGTGCAATTGAGGTTCATAAGCACAAGATCAAGCACAAAAGAGGTTGTTAAGCACATGAACAACGCAAATTGAAGTTTTTAAGAACACAAACAAGGGAAAATGAGGTTCCTAAGCACAAGAACAAGTGCAAATGAGGTCCGAAGCACAAGATCAAGCTCAAAAGAGGTTGTTAAGCACATCAACAACGCAAATTGAGGTTGTTAAGCACACAAACAAGGGCAAATGAGGTTCCTAAGCACAAGAACAAGTGCAATTCAGGTTCATAAGCACAAGATGAAACACAAAAGAGGTTGTTAAGCACACGAACAGCGCAAATTGAGGTTGTTTAGCACACAAACAAGGGCAAATGAGGCTCCTAACCACAAGAAAAAGTGCAAATGACGTTCATAAGCACAAGATCAATCTCAAAAGAGGTTGTTAAGCACATCAACAACGCAAATTGAGGTTGTTATGCACACAAACAAGGGCAAATGAGGTTCCTAACCACAAGAACAAGTGCAATTGAGGTTCATTAGCGCAAGATGAAGCGCAAAAGATGTTGTTAAGCACACGAACAAGGGCAAATGAGGTTCCTAAGCACAAGAACAAGTGCAATTGAGGTTCATAAGCACAAGATGAAGCACAAAAGAGGTTGTTAAGCACACGAACAACGCAAATTCAGGTTGTTTAGCACACAAACAAGGGAAAATGAGGTTCCTAACCACAAGAACAAGTGCAAATGAGGTTCGTAAGAACAAGATCAAGCGCAAAAGAGGTTGTTAAGCACATGAACAACGCAAATTGAGGTTGTTAAGCACACAAACAAGGGCAAATGAGGTTCCTAACCACAAGAACAAGTGCAATTGAGGTTCATAAGCGCCAGATGAAGCGCAAAAGATGTTGTTAAGCACACGAACAAGGGCAAATGAGGTTCCTAAGCACAAGAACAAGTGCAATTGAGGTTCAGAAGCACAAGATCAAGCTCAAAATAGGTTGTTAAGCACATCAACAACGCAAATTGAGGTTGTTAAGCACACAAACAAGGGCAAATGAGGTTCCTAAGCACAAGAACAAATGCAATTGAGGTTCATAAGCGCAAGATGAAGCACAAAAGAGGTTGTTAAGCACATGAACAACGCAAATTGAAGTTTTGAAGCACACAAACAAGGGAAAATGAGGTTCCTAAGCACAAGAACAAGTGCAAATGAGGTTCAGAAGCACAAGATCAAGGTGAAAAGAGGTTGTTAAGCACATCAACAACGCAAATTGAGGTTGTTAAGCACACAAACAAGGGCAAATGAGGTTCCTAAGCACAAGAAGAAGTGCAATTGAGGTTTATAAGCACAAGATCAAGCACAAAAGAGGTTGTTAAGCACATGAACAACGCAAATTGTAGTTTTTAAGCACACAAACAAGGGAAAATGAGATTCCTAAGCACAAGAACAAGTGCAAATCAGGTTCAGAAGCACAAGATCAAGCTCAAAAGAGGTTGTTAAGCACATGAACAACGCAAATTGAAGTTTTTAAGCACACAAACAAGGGAAAATGAGATTCCTAAGCACAAGAACAAGTGCAAATGAGGTTCAGAAGCACAAGATCAAGCTCAAAAGAGGTTGTTAAGCACATCAACAACGCAAATTGAGGTTGTTAAGCACACAAACATGGGCAAATGAGGTTCCTAAGCACAAGAACAAGTGCAATTGAGGTTCATAAGCACAAGATCAAGCACAAAAGAGGTTGTTAAGCACATGAACAACGCAAATTGAAGTTTTTAAGAACACAAACAAGGGAAAATGAGGTTCCTAAGCACAAGAACAAGTGCAAATGAGGTCCAGAAGCACAAGATCAAGCTCAAAAGAGGTTGTTAAGCACATCAACAACGCAAATTGAGGTTGTTAAGCACACAAACAAGGGCAAATGAGGTTCCTAAGCACAAGAACAAGTGCAATTCAGGTTCATAAGCACAAGATGAAACACAAAAGAGGTTGTTAAGCACACGAACAGCGCAAATTGAGGTTGTTTAGCACACAAACAAGGGCAAATGAGGCTCCTAACCACAAGAAAAAGTGCAAATGACGTTCATAAGCACAAGATCAATCTCAAAAGAGGTTGTTAAGCACATCAACAACGCAAATTGAGGTTGTTATGCACACAAACAAGGGCAAATGAGGTTCCTAACCACAAGAACAAGTGCAATTGAGGTTCATTAGCGCAAGATGAAGCGCAAAAGATGTTGTTAAGCACACGAACAAGGGCAAATGAGGTTCCTAAGCACAAGAACAAGTGCAATTGAGATTCATAAGCACAAGATGAAGCACAAAAGAGGTTGTTAAGCACACGAACAACGCAAATTGAGGTTGTTTAGCACACAAACAAGGGAAAATGAGGTTCCTAACCACAAGAACAAGTGCAAATGAGGTTCGTAAGAACAAGATCAAGCGCAAAAGAGGTTGTTAAGCACATGAACAACGCAAATTGAGGTTGTTAAGCACACAAACAAGGGCAAATGAGGTTCCTAAGCACAAGAACAAGTGCAATTGAGGTTCATAAGCACAAGATCAAGCACAAAAGAGGTTGTTATGCACATGAACAACGCAAATTGTAGTTTTTAAGCACACAAACAAGGGAAAATGAGGTTCCTAAGCACAAGAACAAGTGCAAATGAGGTTCAGAAGCACAAGATCAAGCTCAAAAGAGGTTGTTAAGCACATCAACAACACAAATTGAGGTTGTTAAGCACACAAACAAGGGCAAATGAGGTTCCTAAGCACAAGAAGAAGTGCAATTGAGGTTCATAAGCACAAGATGAAGCACAAAAGAGGTTGTTAAGCACACGAACAACGCAAATTGAGGTTGTTTAGCACACAAACAAGGGCAAATGAGGTTCCTATCCACAAGAAAATGTGCAAATGACGTTCATAAACACAAGATCAAGCTCAAAAAAGGTTGTTAAGCACATCAACAACGCAAATTGAGGTTGCTATGAACACAAACAAGGGCAAATGAGGTTCCTAAGCACAAGAACAAGTGCAATTGAGGTTCATAAGCGCAAGATGAGGCACAAAAGATGTTGTTAAGCACACGAACAAGGGCAAATGAGGTTCCTACGCAC